>JALIGW010000002.1:235870367-236402867 GCA_023053685.1 Diadophis punctatus similis
GGGTTTGGGGAAGAAACCACAGAGTCAGGTAGTGCATTCCAGGCATTGATCACTCTGTTGCTGAAGTCGTATTTTCTGCAGTCGAGTTTGGAGCATTTTACATTTAGTTTGAATCTATTACGTGCTTGTGTATTGTTGTGGTTGAAGCTGAAGTAGTCATTAACAGGAAGGACATTTTGGTATATGATTTTATGAACTACATTTAGATCAGATCGGAGGCGACGTAGTTGTAAATTGTCTAATCCCAGTATTTCAAGTCTGGTGGAATAAGGTATTTTGTTGTGAGCGGAGGAGTGAAGGACTCTTCTAGTGAAATATTTTTGGACTCTCTTGATTGTATTTATGTCTGATATGCAATGCGGGTTCCAGACAGGTGAGCTGTATTCCAGAATTGGTCTAACAAATGTTTTGTATGCTCTGGTTAGTAATGTAATGTTGCCAGAGAAGAAGCTACGCAAGATTAGATTAACAACTCTTAGTGCCTTTTTGGCAATATTGTTACAGTGGGCTCTAGCACTTAGTTAGAAACAAAACCGAGATTAAAGTCTAATAGAAAATATTTCTTTCAGTACAAAAACAATAAATCCTGAATAATTTACATCTTTGCTAAGAAAACATGACCGTTAAGGTCAACAGCTAAGTAAGAAGAGAATTAATGGTGGTTTTGGAATGCACACATGCGCAAAGAACATCATATCACGTGTTCTGCCTGTATTGGAATGTACCATAATATTAGATAGGGGTGCATCACCCTGCATAGACATACAACTGACAATATTCACTACATGACAGAGAGGGATCTTCGTAATCTAGTCCTGATGTGTTTGCTCTCCTATGTTGTGCCCTGATGACACAGATAAACCTCCAGGTTTAACGACTGGCTAAAATAATGTAAATGACCAGCTGTCTGCAAGGAGTATATATCCTTCCATTCCCCATCATCCAGTCAAGAGCTGAAGAAGCTTCTTGGATGAGAAGTGAAAGGCCTTCAAAGAAAAACCAGAAAGTCCAGTTGCCTCTTGAAAAAAAAGCACCTTTAGGGGTATTCCATTGCTCCTTCTTAATTTTTCAGGACATCTAAAAGCTCAGTCCTTCTTCCAGAGGGAATTGTGAAGTGGGTATATTACATACAAATGCACTCTTTCTCTTTTTTTATCTTGGCCAATGTTTCAGGCTCAGGAGCCCTTCATGGCTGTGGCTGCTACTCATTCTGATGCATTGAAGGTTGTGTCATATCCCTCTCAGAAACTGGACTCTGGGGAAACCTTCCAGAAAGATCCATCCCGGAGCATACCAACAGGTAAAGGAGGTCCTTCTGATACAGTAGAATCCTTAGGATTTTACACTCCCAAGATATTTCCATACACAAGTTTCTTTTTCAATAGTATTTTATCCCCATGCGCAAGAATGGCCTTTGTATTTAGCTTTGGTCTTGGTGTTTTTAAAACATATAATTGCTCCTCTTTCATCTCATTCTTAGAGAATGAAATGTCTCAGACGATACCTATGGAAACATCTTTCCTTTATGACGGAGCGAAGACAGCAATCGTACTTCCAAGTCAGGTAGATGCCACACGTCTCTCCACTCTCCAAAAGTATAAATGTGATTTATTTAAGGATTTATTCTATTCCTTCCAAAATGACTTGGTACATTCTTTTTCCATAATAATTTTTATTAACTTGCAACTAGGCAATTTTTATGATCAGCTTGTATTTATACGCAAGGAAACAGCTATTAATGGCATTGTATTGGGCACTTCTAAGAAATTTATGTAGGTGTTGAATGAAGAGTGGGTTTATCTCCAGTGGACAGTATAAACCAGGGGTCACCAACCTTTTGGACCTCAGGGACCACTAAATTGATAATTTTAAATCCCTCTGACCATTAATATGAATCCAGCGTGCTGCTCGCTGAAGCGCCTGGACTCCCAGTGACGGGATGGGGTCCTTCAGGCACTTAGCTTGGCCACCTGTTTCTGCAATCTTAAACACTTTGAGTGTTTTGGACCCATTTCCCACAGCAAACAAAACACCGGGATTTCTCATCTCTCTCTCCTCTCTCTCTGTCTCTCTCTGTCTGTATCTCTCTCTCTCCTCTCTCTCTTCTTTCTCTCTCTCATCTCTCTCCCCCTTCTCTTTCTCTTTCTTTCTCTCCCCTCTCTCTCTTCTCTCCTCTCTCCCCCCTTTCTCTCTGTCTCTCTCTCCCCTCTCTGTCTGTCTGACTCTTCTCTCTCCCCTCTCCCCCTCTTTCTGTATCTCTTTCTCTCTCTCTCAGTCTCTTTGTCTCTCTCTCTATCCCTCTCTCATCTCTTTCTCTCCCTCCCTCTTTCTCTCTCTCTCTCTCTGTCTTTCTCTCTGTCTCCCTCTTCTGTCTCTGTCTCTCTCCCCCCCTCTCCTCTCTTCCCCCTCTCTTTCTCTGTATCTCTCTCTGTCTCTGTATCTCTCTCCTCCTCTCTCCTCTCTCTCTGATTCTCTGGCCAACCAAGGTGCGCGCAGTACCAATAAGGGCTGGAAGAAATAATTGTGAGACCCAGCAAGAGATGAAGCTTCGCTCCCACTTTGGAATATGGAGCGAATCTCCATCCCCCACCCTTCCCTTCTCAGGCCAGGTGAGGAGTGACGTGGAGGGGGAGGGGCGGGGACAGCCAGTGGTGGGATCATCCAACAGGTAGCCACAGCAGGGGGATGAACACACCCATTGCTTTGGCCCGCCTGCGCCGCCACCCCCCCCTCCTTGCTGCAACAGCACCATTACCTCGTTCCGGCCGGCGAGGGCTGCCCTACTCCTTGCACGTTCATCACCTGCAAAGTTGCAAGTTGCACATACCTCCCTCTATGGCAGAGATTTCCAGCCCCACCACGAGCTGCCTGGCCGGTCCCATATTCCAGAGTTCTAGTCACAGGACTGGCCCATTGGTCATCCCGGAGCAGCTCCTCCACTCGGGTGCGCTGAGGACCACCAAAATTTTCTCACGGACCACCATTGGTCTGCAGATCATCAGTTGGTGACCTCTGGTATAAACCACTGATTAAATAGACCTCAACACGTTGAGGAAGCCACTTTCCAGGAAGGACTAGAGTCTGTGTTCATTGGTGCATTCATATTGGGGCGTGATGCCATTTGGTATGTAAATGTGTCAACAGTTTCAGGGTTTGAACATCCTGGTTGTTTTTCTTAGTTTCTCCAGGGAAAGTGCTCATTTGTCCCATGCCGAGGAGCACAGTGGCTCAAGTGGTAGGAACACTGGGCAGGAGGTTAGCAAGCCCACGTTCAAGACCCAAGAGCTGCCTTAGGGTAGGGTCGAGCTCTTAGCCTTCACTCCAGTTCCTGCCAAAGACATGAAACGATGCCCCCAACTGGATGTCCCCAGGGCAATGGTGATGCCACCGGCTAATTCTTTCAAACCGGAAGTGCCTCAATGCTTCTGACATGGGTGAAAACAAAAAACAAAACAAAAAACCCCAAACCCATGCCGAAATTTTGTCTTGAAATTTTGTCGATGGAATGTGTTCATTAAGAACTACCGTATTTTTTGGAGTATAATATACACCGGAGTATAAGACACACCTTAGTTTTAGGGGAGGAAAACAAGGGGGGGGGGGAATCTGCCTCTGCCTCCCAGCAATTTGCCTCCCAGCAAACAGCAAACAGTACAGATGATATACATTGTTTGCTGTATATTTCTGTGCATGTGTGCCTGACCCATAGAAATAGCAAAGAATTGGAGAAATGTACATTATGGCAGTATATTAATGCCAGAAAGTTTTCTTAAATGTAGTCACACTAACTCTTCCTAATTATTGAAATAGATCTACTCCAAACATGACTAAGTCAGGGTTTAACTCAACTGCCTTATCTTAATACTAAACAGGACACAGTTACATTTCAGATTATACTTGTACAGATGCTATTAAAATTGATGTGGATTTCTTGAAGTATACATTATTCTCTGCTATTTAAAAGAAGATACAATAGCACTGAGCCTCTTCAGATCAAGCATTTATTTTAAAAAGCTTCTTCATTTTGTTAAGTTGTCTAAAACACTAATAAAGCAGTCTTTAAAAAATAAGTCTAATAATTTGAACATTCTATAGACATTTATAGCTATTGACTTACCTCCTTGCAGCCAGTTTCAGCAACCGATTAGCACAAGAAAATATAATTCTGCCTCTGCCTCTCCCTCCCAGCAATTTGCCTTCTTGCAGTTTTAGTTTCACTTTCATTTTAACACGTGGGCCTGCCTGCACCTCAGTCAGCTGCTGGTCTGGAGGCCGATAATCAGTTGCTTGTGCTAATCAGGCTCTGTGCTGTTTGCTGCAAGGAGGTAAATTGCTGGGAGGCAGAGGCCAAAGGGTGGGGGTGGCTGGGTGGGGCTACATTCGGTGTACAAGACGCACCCAAGTTTTCACCGTCTTTTGGGGGGGGGTAAAAAGGTGTGTCTTATACTCCGAAAAATACGGTACTTGGAAATCTACATGAATAGGATTTTTTTCTTCCTCTTTCAGGAATCCATTGTCTTTGAAGATGTAGCTATGTCTTTCTGTGAAGAGGAGTGGGCCCTGCTGGATTTTGACCAAAAAGCCCTGTATGTGGAGGTCATGCTAGAAAATGCTAGGAATGTGGCTTCTTTAGGTAAGAGCTCCTTTTTACTTTAGTTTCAAACTGATGTTTGCTAGTCACAAGCAATCAACTTCTCTTTTTCTTAGAAGAAATATTGGTCTTACATTTTAATACAGAAAAATATCCTCTTCTGCATTTTTCTTTCAACTCGCTTTAGTAGGCAGGGCTAGGAACTTCATCCTGTTCCATAGAAAGAAGAAAGCATGCTCCAGTCATAAGAGCCAAGGTGGCACAGTGGTTAAAGTGCAGCACTGCAGTTCAGCAGTTCAGCTGTTCAAATCTCACGAGCTCAAGGTTGACTCAGCCTTCCATCCTTCTGAGGTCGGTAAAATGAGGACCAGATTGTTGGGGGCAATATGCTGAACTCTGTAAACCGCTTAGAGAGGGCTGTAAAGCACTATGAAGCGGTATATAAGTCTAAGTGCTATTGCTATTGCTATTTTTTAGAATTAAATTGCCATAAATTGAACAGAGATTGAATTTTCTATCATTCAATTGCCACATTCTGAACACAGATTAAGGAAGAACTGGAATATTAATACCCTCAGACACAATAATATCATTTGTTTCAGAAAGAATGTTAGTGGGGGGGGGGACATCTTAAGTTTTTTTCAAATAAAATACGCAGCTAATTGGGAATGATCCGTGTCGGCACTCTTCGTTTGTGCCTAAAATATTGCATAAACTTTTCTTGTTTCTTTCTTTTTGTCCAAAACAGATTGGGAAACCGGGGATTACAAACAGCCAGGTGTGAAACCTTTTGAAAGAGTCAAAACCGAAATTGGAGAAGTGAACTTTGGAAATCTGTGGGAATTAAAAGGATCTGAGGACAATAAGTTAAGCAGTACATTGGAGTACTTCCCTTCGAACTGTGCCAAAATCCATGTCTACCTAGTCCAGTGCTTCTCAATTATTTTCTGTTACGCCCCCCCTAGGAAGAAGTAAACATTTTGCGCCCCCCAACTCTCCGCCGCAACTGTAAATAGTATCATTTATCTATAAAATTGTTATAAGTACACCTCTGCATAACATTGTATCCTTATTAACATTAAAGAAAAGAAAAAGAAAAAGAAAAATATAGATCAACTTACAACAAAGAATAACTTTACTAACATTGTTTTTAGTCTGTAACAGAAAAGACTTAAAGTGCATCAATTTGCCTGAAATTTTTTAAAAAATTCAATCCTTATTTAAACTGTAAACATTTTTGACCATTTGATACTGAAAAATAACATTAAATATAATCAATATATAATAATAAATTCAAATTGATCAGCAACATTAACTCAGGAGCACAATATATAAAACACTCTGACCTATAACACAAAAATGAATAAAACAATTTGTGCTGATTTTTGTTTTTATCAAAACGAGGAAGTCAGGATTAATGGCTACAATGAGCACGTTTTGCAGTGCACAGCTTTTCGAAGCGGGGTTTGAGGCATGATACTGCAACTCTCAGCTCCTGCTCAATGTTTAGCTGGGACCTGTACTTGGTCTTCGGTGCAGCAACAGCAGAGAAGCCAGTCTCACAAAGATAAGATGCTGCAAAAGGAAGAAGAATGCCTGTCGTGCCAAGGCTCGACATATGCACCTTGGTGGGAGGGAGAGACACTGGACCGGGGGATCGATGGTTGCCAGCACAACAAACTCTTCTTAGCAGTTCAATGCCTGACGCCGGTGATTAACGTCCTGTTACATGAGACGCCGAGAAAAAAGCTGCCACCAGAAAGAGACAATCTAAGCCATGACCAGCTGAGAGGGGAGGGCTTCACAGCACTGGATGGTGGTTTGTGGGGAGGGAATGGTGAGGATTTGCATAAATAGCACTGAGGAGGATGATATCAGAGCTGACTTTGACCTGAATGGGTTCGGCATGGTCTGAGTTCTTATCTGTAGCGTGATTAAAAGCTGAAGTCCTTACTTTTGAAAGTGTCTTGAAGTCACTAACGCACGGGTCTGACTTAGCCAGTCCGACAATGCCCATGGCCCTCTGCTCTAAGAGTGGATACTGCCTCTCTACACTCAGCCAGAATTCACTCAGTGTCTGTGATGTAAACCTCAGTCTCAATGTGGAGTCAGACGTCATATCAATGAACTGGTCCTCCTCTGCAGAGCTGAAACCAGTTGGAGCTGGTGCATTGAAAGGATCTCTCACTCAGTCATATTGGGAACTGTTTTCAGGGAAGTACTTTTTAAAGAATCCCATCAGTGATGAAATATGCTCCTTAACAGGGGTGAAATATCCACGTGCATCGATTGTGGGAAGAGCTTCAGTCAGAGCAGTAACCTGATTTCCCATAGAAGGATTCACACGGGGGAGAAACCATATACATGCATGGAGTGTGGCAAAAGTTTCAGGCGGAGAATCTGCCTTACTTTCCATGGATTCATACCGCCGAGAAACCATATCAATGTATGGAATGTGGAAAGAACTTCAGCATGAGCAGTTCCCTGTCTTCTCATAAAAGTATCCATTCTGGGGAGAAACCGTATAAATGCATGGAATGTGGAAAGAGTTTCAGTATGCGGACTTCCCTTACTTCCCATGAGAGGGGAGAAACCCTATAAATGCATGGAGCGCGGGAAAGGATTCTGTACAAGTGGCCACTTTAATTCCCATAAGCGGATCCACTCAGCGGAGAAACCATATCAGTGCTTGGAATGTGGAAAGGACTTCAGCACGCAGAGTTCCCTTACTTCCCATAAAAATATCCACTTGGGGGCGAAACCGTATACATGCACGGAGTGTGGGAACAGCTTCAGCACAAGGAGTACACTCACTTCCCATAATAGAATCCATACAGGGGAGAAATCTTTTCAATGCATGGAATGCGGGAAGAGTTGCTGTACTGGCAATGATCTTACATCCCATAAAAGGATCCATTCGGGAGAGAAGCCTTATGAATGCATGGAGTGTGGAAAAACCTTTAGTATGAGCAGTTCCTTAACTTGTCATAGATGGATGCATACAGGGGAAAAAACCATACAAATGTCCCCATTGTGGAAAGGGCTTCAAGAGAAGCAGTCATTACACGTCACATAAAAGGATCCATTCAGGTGAGAAACCGTACAAATGTACAGATTGTGGAAAATGCTTTGCTCGGAGCAATCAACTTACGTCCCATAAACGGATTCACACAGGAGAGAGACCATATAAATGCACGGAGTATGGAAAGAGTTGCAACACCAGCAGTGATCTCACTTCCCATAAAAGGATCCATTCAGGTGAGAAACCGTACAAATGTACGGATTGTGGAAAATGCTTTGCTCGGAGCAATCAACTTACGTCCCATAAACGGATTCACACAGGAGAGAGACCATATAAATGCACGGAGTGTGGAAAGAGTTGCAACACCAGCAGTGATCTCACTTCCCATAAAAGGATCCATTCAGGGGAGAAACCATATCAATGCTTGGAGGGTGGAAAAAGCTTCCGTATCAGCTCATCTCTTACTTGCCACAGAAGGACCCACACTGGGGAGAAACCATATAAATGTTTAGAGTGTGGAAAAAGTGTCAGTCAGAATGGTCATTTTAATTCTCATGAGAAGATTCACGTAGGGGAAAAGGCGTGTTCAGACATTTAGTGTAGTGACTCCAGTTTCCTTATACCCAATAAAAAGTTCATACAGATGAGTTGCCTTATGTGTGGGATACAGTATATTGACTCAATTTCTTTCTCATAAAAGGTCCCTATGGGGGAACCTGCATAGAGCTTCATGCTACATTGCGAAAGAGCCTTACAACAATCAATTTAGTTTCCATAAAATGAACTTCATAGAAATAACTACATTATTTATTTTTTATTATTTATTATTAGGTTCTTCTATGTCGTCCTGCTCCCTAAGGATTCAGGGCGGTGTACAATATTTTAAAAGAACACTAAACAATAAACATTCATTTAAAAACAATTTTAAAACATTAAAAAAGTTAAAAGACGTTCAACAACATACAAACTGGGGGAGATCTAGGATAAAAACTAGTCTCAAACCCCTGCCTGCCAGAAGAGCCATGTCTTGACGGCTTTCCGGAAGGCCAGCAAGGTGGGGATAATTTGGATCTCTGGGGGAAGTTGGTTCCAGAGCACGGGGCCCCCCATAGAGAAGGCCCTCCCCCTAGGGCCTGCCAGCCGGCATTGTTTGGCTGACGGGACCTGGAGGAGACCCACTCTGTGGGCCCTAACCGGTCGGAGGGAAGTATGAGGCAGAATGCGGTCCCAGAGGTAACCTGGTCCTAAGCCATGTAGGGCTTTAAAGATGATGATCAACACCTTGAATTGTACCTGGAGACCAATGGGCAGCCAATGCAGCTGGCGGAGTATGGGTGTTACGTGGGTGTATCTTGACACACCCACCACAGCACGCGCAGCCGCATTTTGCACCAGCTGGAGTCTCCGAATACTCTTCAAGGGTAGCCCCATGTAGAGCGCATTGCAGTAGTCCAATCGAGAGGTGACATAAATATATTACATGTGGAAAGAGATTCGAGGCTCCAGACCTGAGCTGATTATCTCATGCAGAGAGATACGATTGATTTGGGGGGGAAATTACTCCTGGGAACATTGAAGGAAATACAAGAAACACAAACTGACAGGAAGAAAGTTCAAAAGTAATGTCAGAAAGTATTGCTTCACAGAAAGAGTAGTGGAAGCTTGGAGCTGACTTCCAGTGGAGAAAGAGGTCAATCATCAGTAATTTGAGTTTAAACATGCTTGGGGTAAATACATTTCTATCATCCAACAAAAATTAAAATAGAAATAAAACAAACAATAATAAAATAATGAAAACAAAAAACTCACAAGGACAGACTTGCCGCGTCTTTTTCTGTTGTCCGTTTTTGTACAGTTTTTTGTCCTCAACTTATGACCATAATTGAGCCCAAAATTTATGTTGCTTAAGTGAGAAATTTGTTTAATGAGTTTTGCCCCATTTTATGACCTTTCTTGCCACCATTGTTACGCGAATCACTGCAGTTGTTAAATTAGTAACCTGGTCGTTAAGTGAATCTGGCTTCCCCATTGACTTTGCTTGTCAGAATGTGGCACAAGATAATCACATGACCCCGGGACCCTGCGGCCGTCAAAAATGTGAGTCAGTTGTCAAGCATCTGAATGTAAACCACATGACCATGGGGATGCTGCAATGGTCGTAAGTCTGAAAAATGGTCATAAGTCACTTTTTTCAGTGATGATGTAATTTCGAACGGTCACTAAGTGAACTGTTGTAAGTTGAGGACTACCTGTATTTCTAAGAAGGGGAAGATAGATAAGGTGGATGGACAGTATTGAGGAGATGATAAGGAAGAGGTTTGAAGACCCACATTAATAGAGATGGTGAGAAGCCAATAGATCCAGTCTATACCTGTGGTGGTGAACCTATGGCACGTGTGCCACAGGTGGTACGCAGAGCCCTCTCTGGATGATTGAGAATCTCCATAGACAGCTGGAGCTGTGGACGATCTGAAAAGGCATTGGATGGGGATGGAATAGGAATAGAATAAAGTAGAATAGGTTTGAAGGGACCTCGGAGGTCTTTTAGTCCAACCCCCTGCTTAGGCAGGAAACCCTACACTACTTCAGACAAATGGTTATCCAACATCTTATTTAAAACTTCCAGTGTTGGAGCATTCACAACTTCTGGAGGCAAGCTGTTCCACTGATTAATTGTTCTAACTGTCAGGAAATTTCTCCTTAGTTCTAAGTTACTTCTCTCCTTGTTTAGTTTCCACCCATTGCTCTTTGTCCTACCCTCAGGTGCTTTGGAGAACAAAATAGAATAATAGAATGGAGTGGAGTGGAGTGGAGTGGAGTGGAGTAGAGTAGAGTAGAGTAGAACAGAATAACAAGAGTCAGAAGGGACCTTGGAGGTCTTCTAGTCCAACCCTCTGCTTAGGCAGGAAACTCTACACCACTTCAGATAAATGGTTATCCAACATCTTATTTAAAACTTCCAGTGTTGGAGCATTCACAACCTCTGGAGGCAAGCTGTTCCACTGATTAATTGTTCTAACTGTCAGGAAATTTCTCCTTAGTTCTAAGTTGCTTCTCTCCTCGATTAGCTTCCACCCATTGCTTCTTGTTCTACCCTCAGGTGCTTTGGAGAATAGCTTGACTCCCTCTTCTTTGTGGCAACCCCTGTGGACTACAATTTATTTATTTTATTTATTTGTTTTGTCAAGCACGTGTTGGTGATATGCATAGATGTAACATTGTTTATATACATAAGATTGGTACTGAAAGAGGGAACATTAGGACAGGGACGGTAGGCACGCTGGTGCGCTTATTCAGTCTTTTTCTGAGCACTAACTGATTTAACATGCTAACCAAAATATGAATTAGAAATCCTTTGAAATTGAGACAAGCTTAAAGCAAACCACGGCTTAGCGCGTTTGTGCAAGCAAGCAGCCATTAGACGGCGATCTCCTGCAAAGAGGCTCGCCGTTCCCCCACAACCCAGGACAGCCTGCACCAAAGAGCCCGGAAGACCCCGCGCCAGCACCGTCAAGGGAAATCCCAGGCCCGAGTGTGCCCCTTCTAGGAAGCCGCACTCTCTCCCTTTAACCCTTTCTTGGCCAGCGGGAGGCTAGCCGGCTTTGCGAGGCCGCTGAGCCTGCGCCGCTCTCCAGCTCCGAGAAATCGGAGCGCGGATCCTCCTGCTGTGCGGCTGGCTTTGGAGATCGGAGCGCCGGTTTGAGACGGGTAAGCCCGGAGTTTGCGCTCCCTTCCTTTTCCATCTGGATGCCAGGCAAAGCAGCTTTCCTTTTGCAAACCCGCCTTTGCAAATGGGTTGGAGGCGATCGCCTTGCAGCCTTTGAGCAAAAAAAAAAAGGGGGGGGGTTGCTTTTGTCCTGGAAAACCCGGGCAGTAAAGGCGGGGTAAGGGTGGAGGTGGGCAAGGAGATCCAGGGAGGTGGGAGCAAAGGCAGAGCCTAGTTTGGTCCAGCTCCGCTTGGATGCTTCCTTGCAGATCCGCGACTGCCTCCGATCTGCGGCTATTCTGCAGCAGAACAGAATAACAAGAGTTGGAAGGGACCTAGGAGGTCTTCTAGTCCAGCCACTGCTCAGGCAGGAAGCCTTAGAGTACCATTTCAGACAAATGGTTGTTCAATTCTGGAATACAGCTCACCTGTCTGGAACCCGCACTGCATAACAGACATTAATACAATGAGAGAGTCCAGAAATATTTCACTAGAAGAGTCCTCCACTCCTCTGCTTGCAATAAAATACCTTATTCCGCCAGACTTGAAATATTGGGATTAGACAATTTACTAGTTGCCTCCGATCTGATCTAAATGTAGTTCATAAAATCATATATCAAAAAGTCCTTCCTATCAATTATTACTTCAGCTTCAACCACAACAATACGCGAGCACACAATAGATTCAAACTTAATGTAAACCGCTCCAAACTCCTACTGCAGAAAATACGACTTCAGCAACAGAGTGGTCAATGCCTGGAATGCACTACCTGACACTGTGGTTTCTTCCCCAAACCTCCAAAACTTTAACCTTAGACTGTCTACAGTTGACCTCACCCCATTTCTAAGAGGTCTGTAAGGGGCATGCATAAGCGCACCACTGTGCCTACCGTCCCTGTCCTACTATCCTATTGTCCTCTATTATCACTTACTTATTTACTTACGTTATGTTTATACAAACAACTACTATCCTGTACATGTTTGACAAATAAATAAAATAAATAAAAATCTCTTCTTAAAAACTTCCAGTGTTTAGAGGATATCTATGGAGATTCTCAGTCGTCCAGGTCATGGTTGTCCCAAAGGTGGTTTTTCAAGAGGCAACTGGACTTTCTTGTTTTCTTTGAAGACATTTTGCTTCTCATCCAAGAAGCTTCTTCAGCTCTGACTGGATGGTGGGGAATGGAAGGATTCTGCAAGGAATATAAATCCTTCAATTCCTCACCATCCAGTCAGAGCTGAAGAAGCTTCTTGGATGTGAAGCGAAATGTCTTCAAAGAAAAACGAGGAAGTCCAGTTGCCTCTTGAAAAAGCATATTTGGGTTGACCAGATGAACTAATTTTGCTATCTTGTTGGCTGCTGGACTTTCTGGTTTTTCTTTGAAGATGTTTCTTTGAAGTCAGAGCTGCAGAAGCTTCTTGGATGAGAAGTGAAATGTAAGAAAAATGGGAAAGTCCAATTGCCTCTTGAAAAAATACCTTTGGGACTCCCAGTGTTGGAGCATTCACAACTTCTGGAGGCAAGTCGTTCCACTGATTGATTGTTCTGGGACAGCTCCCCAAGGGTGACCAACCACATTCAATGTGTAGTCCTTAGTGGAACTGCATCTCCGTGGAGGGAAGTAAGCAGTGGGGTACCACAAGGTTCCGTCTTAGGCCCAGTACTTTTCAATATCTTCATCAATGATTTGGGTGAGGGGATAGAAGGGAAACTCATCAAATTTGCAGATGACACCAAGCTGGCAGGAATAGCCAATATCCCAGATAAGCTCATGATCCAGATGGCTCTCAATAGATTTGAACACCGGGCCTTATACAACAAAATGAAATTCAATGTAGAGAAAAGTAAGGTCCTACATTTGGGCAAGAAAAACCAAATGCACAGGTATAAAATAAGTGGTACCTGGCTCAATAATAGTAACTGCGAGAGAGATCTTGGAATCCTAGTGGACAATCGCTTAAACATGAGCCAGCAGTATGTGGCAGGACTTCAGTTGAAGCGTCTTGTTCCAGTTCTTCACCGATTTTATTAAAGCGGTTTGGTCACCAGGCCAGGTAACATCTTCAGCTTGCTTCAGTTCTTCACCGATTTTATAAAAATGGTTTCGTCAGCAGGCTAGGTAACATCCTCAGCCGGACCTCAGTTAAGTGTCTTGTTTCAGTTCTTTACCGGTTTTATAAAAGCGGTTTCGTCACTACGCTAGGTAACATCCTCAGCCGGACTTCGGTTGAAGCGTCTTGTTCCAGTTCTTCACCGATTCTTTAAAAGTGGTTTCATCAACGGGTTAGGTGACATCCTCAGGGGAACTTCAGTTGAAGCATCTTGTTTCAGTTCTGTTTTATAAAAGAGGTGAAGAACTCAAACAAGACACTGCAGCCAAAGCCCCGCTGAGGATTTTATATAGCATGGTGACGAAACGTTCGAAGGCTAAACAGTAAGCTCAGAGAACAAACCACCACCAATATAAGAAGATTGTCATGTGTAAAGCAGCGAAGTGTGCATCTCATTAAAAAAAACCCTCCCAATTGCTCAGAGGTGGGTTCCTGCCTGTTTTTGCCGGTGCGGTTAATAGCTGTTGTTCGGCGCAGAGCCGAAGACGCTGCTGCCGTTCGTGGCACGGGAGCTTTCCCCGGGCGCTTTCCCCGCCCACATGGATGCCGCCAATTGTGTTCTTTTGCTCTCTGCGCATGCAGAACGCTTTGCGCATGCGCAGAGGGCAAAAGAACGCAAACAGCGGCGTCCATGCGGGTGGGGAAAGCGCCCAGGGAAAGCTCCCGCGCCGCGAACGGCAGCAGCGTCTTCAGCTCTGCGCCGAACAACAGCTATTAACCGCACCGGCAGGAACCCACCTCTGCAATTGCTGAAGGTAGATTAACGAGAAAAGTTCTGAAGGATTTCTGAGCAGCGCCGTTAACGCCTTTTTTGAAATGAGTTTTCTTTCCTTTTTCCCTTAGCTCGGTTGCTGAAAAGACCTCTGGTTGGGTGTAAAGTTTCCAGTTTCCCAGGAAGAAAAATTCCTTGCCTCCCATGATGGCGCAGGGGAGTTCTTCCTGCCATCCTGCTCCCGTCAGTGAAAAATGCTTTGCAGATCGGGAAAGTCCTTTGAATTTGACCAGAACAGCATTTAAGCACAGAAGGAAAACAGACACACAACAACAACACACAGCAAGGAAAGGAGAAGGAAAAGGCCCCAGGGTTGTGCTGAATGAGACTGCTGGGAAATTCATGGGGAAAAACGATCAACACATCCTGGAAGGGGAAACTACCAATAGGGTTCTACAAACTTACTTTTTCAAGGAATTCTGTTCCCAAGAGGCTGACGGGCCCCGAGAGCTTTGTAGCCGACTCTACCATATTTACCGTCAGTGGCTAAAGTTAGAAAAGCACACGAAGGCTCAGATATTGGATCTTCTGGTCCTGGAGCAGTTCCTGGCTGTCCTTCCTCCGGAGATGACAAGCTGGGTCCGGGAGTGTGGAGCAGAGACCTGTTCCCAAGCGGTGGCCCTGGCCGAAGGCTTTCTCCTGAGCCAAGCAGAGGAGGAGAAGCTGAAGGTGAGACAGGATCATTCAAAAATATGTCATTGTGGGAAATAATGTTATTCAATTTTTAAATGCTTCCCTTCTGCAACTAATATTATGAGGAGGAGATTTCATTTCCACTTTAGATATGCTGTTGTCTGTTCTTGAATCTTTCTGAAGATAATAGAATAATAGAATAGAAAATTAATGGAATGGATAGGATAGGATCAGATCTGGAAGGGACCTTGGTGGTCTTTTAGTCCAGCCCCCTGCTCAAGCAGGAGACCCTATACCATTTCAGACAGGTGACTGTCCAGTCTCTTCTTAAAAACCTCCAGTGATGGAATGCCCACGATTTCTGGAGGCAAGCTGTTCCACTGGTTAATTGTCCTCACTGTTAAGAAATTTCTCCTTAATAGCAATAGCAATAGCACTTAGACTTATATACCGCTTCATAGTGCTTTACAGCCCTCTCTAAGCGGTTTACAGAGTTCAGCATATTGCCCCCAACAATCTGGGTCCTCATTTTACCGACCTCAGAAGGATGGAAGGCTGAGTCAACCTTGAGCCGGTGGGATTTGAATAGCTGAACTGCTGAACTAGCAGTAGCTTGCAGTGCTGCATTTAACCACTGCGCCACCTCAGCTTAATTCCAGGTTGCTTCTCTTTGATTAGTTTCCTACCATTGTTTCTTGTCCGGCCCTCTGGTGCGTTGGAGAATAATTTGACCCTCTCTTCTTTGTGGCAGCCCCTCAAATACTTGAATACTGCTATCATGTCACCCCTAATTCTTATTTTCTTTATACTAGCCGGGGTGTCGGCAACCTGCGGCCCCAGAGCCGCATGTGGCTCTTTGACCCCTCTCCTGCAGCTCCCTGTCAACCTGGTTGTGTGACATGCTCTCTACCCGAGAAGGCGCAAGCCTCTCCACAGAGCAGCGCGGCTGAAGTGCTCCTAGCGTTTTCTCCACACTGCCTGCGACCGGCTGCTTTTTGCAATTCCATGTCCTTCGCGGGCAACTCAGTGCCAGCCGTGGTCCCCTTCATGTCAGCTCAGGAAGGAGGGAACGGAGGAGCAGCTGCCATTGCCGGATGCAGGGAGGGAAGAGCTCTGGTTCCCCTGCGCAGCGCAGGCTACCCCCTGTGCAGTGCGGGCTTCCCCCTGCGCAGCAAGGGCTCTCTAGTGCAGCACGGCTCGCTACTCACCTCACTGCACAGTGGCGGCAGTGGGAGGAGGAGTTGCCGTCTCTGCCGCCACAGTGATCCCGGCCCAGGAGGATATCCCGCTTGGGCGCATGCACATGCGTGAGAGAAAGAAAAAGGGAGAAAAAGAGAAGCAGAGCCAGCCACAAGCGGAGGTGAGGGGCAAAGAGGATCACCTCTCTCTATGATTTCTGCCCATCATGTGAGATCTGACAGAGTTGGTACTATCTGGTTCCTGTTGCTTCAGCAACGCAACTAGTAGAACTCAGAAAGCATATCAAAGTTTGTTGCAGAAAAATCAATTTCCAGAAGCACACACAGATGACTGATTCAGCTGGATTCATAAACTTCTTTATAAACATAATAATATATATACAATACCACAAGTAGATTATTTCTTCAATGTAAACACAAGCAGGAGAGTTAGTTTTATTTCAGCAGAGCAGACAAGCACAGAGTGGGCTGAGAGTACAGAGTGGACGGAGAGCCACGCCCAGATTTAAGCTTAAGTTTTCAGTTTCGATTCTCTGCACAGACTCAGAAGTGTTCAAGCTCCCATTGGCTGACGTAGTTGCTATGCCTATTCATTGGCTGACCTTGTTAACATGGCTCTCCCAGTTCATGAATATCTTAACAAAGCAGTATTTATTTATTTAACAAAGGAAGGAAGGATGGGAGGGAGGGAGGGAGGGAGGGAGGGAGAGAAAGAGAAGGGAGGGAGGAAGAAAGGGAGAGAATGGGAGGGAAGGAGGGAGGGAGGGAGAGAAAGAAGGGAGGGAGGGAGAAAGGAAGGAAGGAGAGAAAGGAAGAAAGGAGGAAGGAAGGAATGGAGAGAAAGAGGAAGGAAGGGAGGGAGAGAGAGAAATGAGAAAATGATGGAGGGAGAGTATGAGAAAGAGGAGAAAGAGAGAAACAATTGAGAGAGACAGAAGGGGGAGAGAGGGAGAGAGAAATTAGAGAGCTGGAGGGAAAGAATGAGAGAAAGGGGGAAAAGAGAGGGAAACCAATGAGAAAGAGAGAAGATGAGAGAGAGAAAGAGATGAGAGAGAGATGAGAGAGGGAGAAAGAGATGGGAGGGAGGGAGAGGGAGAGAGAGGGAGGGAGAGAGAGGAGAAAGAGAGTGGGGAGGAGAGAGAGAGAAAGAGAGGTCTTACTAGGGTTTTATAAAGCGGCACAAATAGGAGTAGAGTAGAGTAGAGTAGAGTAGAGTAGAGTAGAGTAGAGTAGAGTAGAGTAGAGTAGAGTAGAGAACAGAGAACAGAGAACAGAGAACAGAAAAAGAGAACAGAACAGAACAGAACAGAATAGAGAGTGGGTATTGGAAGCACTGGGCAGTAATGCACTCTTCACTTCTTTTTTTATTGTTCCAGGCTCAGAAGCTCTTCATTGAGATGGCCATTGAACACTGTAATAAATATCCTCCTCAGGAGCTGGTCTTTGGTGGGATCTCCCAGGAGAAACCATTTCTGGACCCATCTTCAGGTAAAGGAAGGTTCTTCTGATACAGCAGTCCTGAAGAGTCTATACCTGTGATGGCGAACCTATGGCACACATGCCACAGGTGGCACGCGGAGCCATATCTGCCGGCACGCGAGCCGTTGCCCTAGCTGAGCTCCAGCACGCACGTGCGTGCCGGCCAACTGATTTTTGGCTCGTGCGGAGGCTCTGGGAGGGCATTTTCAGCTTCCGGAAGGCCTCTGGGGGGTGGGGGAGGCCATTTTTGCCCTCCCCAGGCTCCAGGGAAGCCTCTGGTGCCTGGGAAGGCCAAAAAATGGGCCTACCTGGCCCACCGGAATTCGGAAAATGGGGGAGCGGGGGAGTCGTGCGTGCATGCGGGGCAGTGCGGGGGGTCGTGCACGCATGCGCAGTGGTGCATGGTGCGTGGGGGGGCATTGAATTATGGGTGTGGGCATGC
This sequence comes from Diadophis punctatus similis, assembly GCA_023053685.1. NCBI lineage: Eukaryota > Metazoa > Chordata > Lepidosauria > Squamata > Dipsadidae > Diadophis > Diadophis punctatus. Next base: position 235,888,323 of record JALIGW010000002.1, read on the forward strand.
ACGCCCGACTGGTCTATACCATCTGAGTAATTCATGAGATTGTTTTTCAAGAATACCCATAGACAACAGTTCATTTAACGACCGTTCGAAGTTACATCACCAAGTGACTTATGACCGTTTTTTCACATTTACCACTGGTTGCAGCATCCCCGTGGTCACGTGATTAAAATTTGGACGCTTGGCAACTGACTCGTATTTATGACGGTCGCAGTGTCCCCGGGGTCATGTGATCCTCTTTTGTGACCTTCCGACAAAGCAAAATCAATGGGGGACCCAGATTCACTTTACAACCCTGTTACTGTTGTGCCTTGGCCGCGTCCGGCGCCGAGTCTGGAGGATCCGGAGGACGCGGAGCCGCTCATGGTGCAGCAGTACCAGCCTATGTGCCTGGCACCAGAGACGGCTGGTGATGAGGACTCGGTGCCAGAGCAGGACGATCTCCCAGGACCTTCTGCACCTGCGCAGCAGAGTTCTTCATCAGGAGATGAAGAACTCATGCTGGATGCCAGAGCACGCAGAGCAGCCAGAAGACAGGACTGGCTGAGTAAGCATCGGTCCAATCGGAGGAAGCAGTGAGGGCTAATTGGGCCACGCCCTTCAGTGGCTATATTAAGCCAGGGTAATTAGTGCTCATTGCTGAGAACAACAATTCAATGACCGCGGCATATCCAGAGTTTCGTTTCTACGTCTGTTTGGGAATCTTATCACCAGCTTCTGCCAGCTTTATTCCGGGAAGCCAGCCAAGTTGTTCAGATAAGAGAAGAATTAATGAGTCTTGCTTTGAACTTTTGTCTGTGTGCTATTTAACCCTCACGGAACCCAAAGAACCTTATTCCTGAAGACTTTCCGTTTGTGTTGTTTTGGACTTCTAAACCCTCTGAGTTTTACTAAGAAACTGTATTAGTAAAAGGAACCTTTTTGTTTGCCTCCCAACGACTGTGTGTGTGTGTTTCTGGGGGGTTGCGGTGCTGGGTCACAACAGTTACTGACTTTAACAACTGCAGCAATTCACTTAACAGCTGTGGCAAGAAAGGTCGTAAAATGGGGAAGAGCTCACTTAACAAATGACTCACTTAGCAACAGAAATTTTGGGCTCAACTGTGGTCATAAGTCGAGGACGACCTGTACTTTAGCTCTATAGCAGTGGTTCTCAACCTTCCTAATGCCGCAACCCTTTAATACAGTTCCTCATGTTGTGGTGACCCCCAACCATAAAATAATAAAATTATTAGGAAACTCAGGGGTAGGTTCTAACTTACCTTGCTGCCGGTTCGCTTCCTCCTGCGCTGCGTGGCCGCGCCTTGTGGCAGCGCGTGCGCTTTGAGCGCGCAAGTATACGCAATGCCGAATTTTTTTAAAAAAAATTGCAAAAAAAAGAAAGGCCGAAAACAAGATGGTGACGCATGCGCAGTGCCGGAAATTCAGTTTCTGCGCATGCTCAGAAGTTCCCATGGTACAGATTTTTTTTTTGCAGTAGTCTATTTGCATGTGGGTGGACCCGCATGGAGACAGATAGAGGAGCGGTGTCTCGGTTCCTAAGACCATCGGAAATATGTGTTTTCCGATGGTCTTAGGCGACCCCTGTGAAAGGGTTGTTCGACCCCCAAAGGGGTCGCGACCCACAGGTTGAGAACCGCTGCTCTATAGGTAAGAAGGCATTTGTATTCTGCTTTATTATTTATTTACTTTATTGTTGGGGGCAAAATGCTGACTCTGTAAACCGCTTAGAGAGGGCTATAAAAGCACTATGAAGCGGTAATAAGTGCTATTGCTATATCCCACCTTTATTATTTTTAGAAATAACTTGAAGGCGGTGAAGATATATTCAACACACCTTCCTCCTCCTATTTTCCCTACAACAACAACCCTGTGAGGTGTGTTGGAGTGAGAGAGAGAGTAATTGGCCCAAAGTCACCCAGCTGGCTTTCATGGCTAAGCCAGGACTAGAACTCACGATCCCCCGGTTTCTAGCCTGGCGCCTTAATCACTGAACCAGACAGACTCTGTGATAGATGTTTTTAAAATATGTAATTACTTTTTTTTATCTCTTTCTCAGCAAATGGTACAACAATGATGCTACCTGTGGAAACTTCTCTTCATTATGGTGGAACAGAAACAGTGGTTGTACTTCCAACTCAGGTAAGAGTAAGATCTTCTACTACCAATCAGAGGTGGGATCCTGCCTCTGATTGGCGGTGCGGTTAATTGCTGAGTTCGGCGCAGAGCCAAAGAAGCTGCTCCCGTTCGCGGAACGGGAGCTTTCCCCTGGCGCTTTCCCCGCCCGCATGGATGCCGCCAATTGCGTTCTTTTGCCCTCTGCGCATGCCCAAAGCGTTCCGCATGTGCAGAGGGCAAAAGAAAGAGGTAGGTATGGCGGGAGCAGGGGGGTAGGCCGCTCTCGGGGAACGAGAATTCGCTATCTTCAAGCGATTCCTTGTTCTGGCCCCTCTGGTTTGGTTCCATCTAGCTCAGCCCGAGTACCTGGTAACCAGGGATGTCAGGGCCCTGGGCTCAAGCTGCTGCTGTTGAATGCCAGGTCGATTACTAACAAGGCCCCCCTTGTACGGGATTTAATCCTGGAAGAGGGGGCGGACCTGGCATGTATTACTGAGACCTGGCTAGGCCAGGAGGGGGGGGTTCCCCTCTCCGAGATGTGCCCGGACGGGTTCTCAGTTCAGCATCAGCCGCGACCCCAGGGAAGGGGTGGAGGAATGGCAATTATAGCTCGCCAGAACCTAAATCCTCGAAGGAGCCCTGCCCCGGAGATTGTTGGGTGTGAGACGCTCCTTCTGAAGCTGGACTTAGGGGTTCAGGTGGGCCTTCTGCTAACGTACTTGCCTCCTAGCTGCGTTGCAAAGGCCCTGCCTGTTCTGCTCGAGGCGGTAGCAGGGCTGGCGATTGAGTTCCCCAGGTTGATGGTGCTGGGGGACTTCAACCTGCCATCGCCCGGTGAAACCTCAGAGGCAGTCCAGGAGTTCATGGCTTCCATGACAACCATGGACCTGACCCAAGTAGTTCAGGGTCCGACTCATGAGGGAGGTCACACGCTTGACCTTGTGTTTCTCTCGGGGCAGTGGAGAGATGATCTGAGGCTGAGGGGTTTAGTCACAGTACCCTTGTCGTGGTCAGATCATTTCCTTCTGAGGTTGGATTTCATGGCGCCACTCCTCCACCGCAAGGAGGCGGGACCGATTAAGTGGTTCCGCCCCAGGCGCCTAATGGAATCCGAAGGATTTCAGAGGGAACTTGGGGAAATACCGGACTCCCTGGTACACGATTCATCTGAGGCTCTAGTGACTGCCTGGAATCAGGCGGCAACAGGGGCTTTAGATCGGATTGCGCCTTTGCGGCCTCTCCGTGGCAGCGGATCCCGGAGGGCTCCTTGGTTTACTGAGGAGCTCCGGGAGATGAAGCGCCTAAAGAGACGCCTAGAGCGACGATGGAGAGCCAGTAAAGCTGAGTCTGACCGGACACTTTTAAGAACTTGCATTAAGTCTTACTTAGTGGCGATACGGGCGGCAAAATGTGCGCATTTTTCCGCCCTTATTGCGTCCGCCGACTCCCGCCCAGCCGCCCTGTTTAGGGTGACGCGCTCCCTCCTCGCAAAGGGGGGGGGCGAAGAACCCTTGCAGGGTAGAGCTGAGGAATTTTCCCAGTTTCTGGCGGATAAAATCACTCAGATTCGGACAGACCTGGACTCCATTTGGACAGGGCAGGCCGAGATGACAGGGGCGAGTCTTAGTCCTGTTATTTGGGAGGAGTTTGAGCCTATCACTCCTGAGGATGTGGACAAGGCCATAGGAGCGATGAGCGCCTCCACTTGTTTATTGGACCCGTGTCCCTCCTGGCTGGTTTCGGCCAGCAGGGAGGTGACACGCGGCTGGCTCCAGGCTGTTGTGATCGCATCTTTGAGAGAGGGGTCCGTCCCGCAGCCCTTAAAAGCTGCGGTGGTGAGGCCCCTCCTCAAGAAGCCTTCCCTGGACCCAGCGGATTTAAAGAACTTCCGTCCAGTCTCCAACTTACCCTTCTTGGGTAAAGTTGTAGAGAAAGTGGTGTCGCTCCAACTCCTGCGGCTATTGGAGGATACTGATTATCTGGATCCCTTTCAATCGGGTTTCAGGCGCGGCTACAGTACGGAGACTGCTTTGGTCGCACTGATGGATGATCTCTGGCGAGCACGGGATGGGGGTCATTCCTCCATCCTGGTGTTACTTGACCTCTCAGCGGCTTTCGATACCATCGACCATGGTATCCTTCTGCGTCGTCTTGGGGAGGTGGGAGTGGGAGGCACTGTTTTACGGTGGTTCTCCTCCTACCTCTCTGACAGGACGCAGTCGGTGTTGACAGGAGGGCAGAGGTCGGCCCCTAGGCCCCTGGTTTGCGGGGTGCCACAGGGTTCGGTCCTCTCGCCCATCCTGTTTAACATTTACATGAAACCGCTGGGTGAGATCATCCGACGACACGGGGTGAGGTATCAGCAGTATGCTGACGATACCCAGTTGTACATCTCCACCCCGTGTCAGTTCAGTGAAGCAGTTGATGTAATGTGCCGCTGCCTGGACGATGTGAGGGTCTGGATGGGAGTGAACAGACTCAGGCTCAACCCAGACAAGACTGAGTGGCTCTGGATTTTGCCTCCCAAGGATTATGTCGACTGTCCCTCCCTGGTTCTCGGGGGAGAAAAATTGACTCCCTCGGAACAGGTCCGCAATTTGGGTGTCCTCCTAGATCCACAGCTAAAATTGGAGCAACATCTTTCAGCTGTGGCTAGGGGGACCTTTGCACAGATTCGTCTTGTGCACCAATTGCGACCTTACTTGGAGAGGGAGGCTTTGCTCACAGTCACTCATGCCCTTGTCACCTCACGGCTAGACTACTGTAACGCGCTCTACATGGGGCTACCCTCAAAGAGCATCCGGAGACTCCAACTGGTACAGAATGCAGCTGCGCGAGCTGTAGTGGGTGTACCGAGATACACCCACGTAACACCTATTCTTCGCCAGCTGCATTGGCTGCCAATTAGTCTCCGGTCGCAATTTAAGGTGTTGGTCGTTACCTTTAAAGCCCTACATGGCTCAGGGCCAGGTTACCTTCGGGACCGCATCCTACCACATACCTCCCTACGACCGGTTAGGTCCCATAGAGAGGGCCTCCTCCGGGTCCCATCGGCCAAACAATGTCGGTTGGCGGGGCCACGGGGGAGGGCCTTCTCTGTGGGAGCCCCGTCCCTCTGGAACCAACTCCCACCAGAGATCCGGACTATCCCCACCCTGCTGGCCTTCCGTAAAGCCATAAAAACTTGGCTCTTCCGGCAGGCGGGGTGAATAGGAAGATCAGATTCCCCCCTTGAATGTTGTTTTTATAATTGTTTTAACTATGCCTTTTAATTTTAAATTATGATAATTGTTTTTATTGTACGCTTCTTATTCTGTTGTACGCCGCCCTGAGTCCCACGGGATTGGGCGGCCTATAAGAACGTCTATTAAATTAAATTAAATTAAATTAAACACAATTGGCGGCATCCATGCGGGCGGGGAAAGCGCCCGGGGAAAGCTCCCGTTCCGCGAACGGGAGCAGCTTCTTCGGCTCTGCGCCAAACTCAGCGATTAACCGCACCGGCAATCAGAGGCAGGAACCCACCTCTGCTACCAATGTGATTTCTTCAAAGAGAATCCTACTCCATCCTTAATGGTTTAAATCTTCTTTCTGGTGCCATCTCCTTTATTTTATTAGCTCCCTCTAGCTTGCTTTTGGATCATGAGAAGCTTGGGAAAACCATTAGGTACCAATAATGGAGAATATTTGTAGCTCAAGGGTTCAAATGAGGGGTCCTTGGTGCTCTCTGGGCTTGCGTGCTTCCTTTCAGACGTTTCATTACCCAGACTAGGTAACATCAAAGCCATTAGGGTTGTTAAGTCATCTGCAGAGCTATGGCACTCTTGCTACTACCTGGAGGATGTCTCCCAACAACTTTGTGTAGGTGTTCAGTGGAGTTTGTTGACTGGTTCACTTGTCATACAGGGCTCTCTGACCAATTCATTGAAGAAGCTACCTTCTAGATCAAGGGTCCCCAACCCTCAGTCCATGGATCGGCACTTGGCCATGGCATACCAGCAAACGGGCCACGCAAACAAGTGAAGCCCCATCCGCGGGATGCAGGCAGCCCACGAAACCACGCATCCTCCAGTCCACAGAAAAAACTTCCTCCACGGAACTGGTCCCTGGTGTCCGAAAGGTTGGGGGCCACTGTTGTAGATGGGTAAGAGTCCTGATCCAAGGTCTTGCCATTTGTTGATTCCTAAGCAATGCAGCCACAAAACAGGTATGATGACCAGGGCAAGGCACAGAGATGACACAAACAGCTGGCAGTTCAAACTGGCCTTTTTAATGCTCCAAATCTCCCCCAAACAAACCTCAAACAGCCTCTAGTCACAATTAGTCCAGCCCAGCGCTGTCTGCACCAAGGCTGCACGGCAATAAATCCTAAAGTTATCTAGTAAAAAAAGAACAAAGCAAGGAGTTCAGGGAGCAAAAGATACAGATAATCAGTCCAGAACGCCACACAGGAATGCAAGGATTCTTGGCAAGTTCAAACGTCGGCACACAACACTCCAGGAACTCAGCGTTTGTTCCCGACAAATGCCCCTCCCCGCAGCATCTCCTTAATTCTAATTCCCCAGGTGTGCCTGGTGAAGCTGGGTGGGGCCCTCTCCTCGTGATTAGCCTCCTCCATCTGAGCTGATCCCGCCTCCTCTGCACTCTCCACGCCCTTGCATCCGAAGGTGGTTCATGCTCCTCGGCTTAGCTCTGTTCCTCCCTGCTTGCAGGCCTTGCTAATTCCGAACAGCCTTGCCTGGACAGACTCTGCCCTCCCCCAGTTTCCTCCAAGGCCAATAAAGCTGCCCTCTCACTCGCTGTCAGTTCTCGTTCCAGCTCATCTTCCGCTGCAGCGGCAGACTCCGACAAGGGCATGACAATGGGCTTAAAGGTTATGCAGAATCATTGGTGGGGTGTGTTTTTTTTCCATTAAGAAAGACAACTTGTAATGTTCCTGAAATTATTAATTAATTGGGAACGTTTTCTTTCCGTGTTAGGAACCCGTAACCTTTGAGGATGTAGCTGTGTTTTTCTCCAACGGAGAGTGGGCCATGTTGAATTTCGACCAAAAATCTCTTTACAAGGAGGTGATGCTGGAAAATGCAAGCAATGTGGTCTCCTTAGGTAAGGAATTCTCTTTCCTCTGGGCTCACGTGGTATTGGAACACATTATCTACTCAAAAGTAACCAGCTGATGTATTTATTAAAGGAAATTCCCATCTGATGTTTTTCTCTCTATGGAAGAGGAAGAGCTAAAATCTTCATGCCGTTTCAATAGAGCAGTGATGGTGAACCTTTTTTTCCTCGGGTGCCAAAAGTGCATGCGCGCGCGCTATCGCACATGTGCGAGTGCCCACACCCATAATTCAATGCCTGGGGAGGGCAAAAATGGCCTCCCCTGCCCCCCGGAGGCCCTCTGGAGGCTGGAAATGGCCCGTTTTCCAACTTCTGGTGGGCCCGGTAGACCCGGTTTTCGCCCTCCCCAGGCTCCAGAGGCTTCCCTGGAGCCTGGGGAGAGCAAAAATGCCCTCCCCCGTCCCCCCAGAAGTCCTCCGGAAGCCGAAAAAGCCCTCCCAGAGCCTCCGTGCAAGCCAAAAATCAGTTGGCCGGCGCGCACATGCGCGCTGGAGCTGAGCTAGGCAACAGCTTGCGTGCCGGCAGATATGGCTCTGTGTGCCACCTGTGGCACACGTGCCATAGGTTCGCCATCACTGCTATAGAGATACCCTGCATTTGTACCTTAACCGTGAAATGTTCTTTCTTCTTTCATTTTGTTTCCAGCAGGTGATGGACAACAGACTGAGAGTTATACGAAACAAGCTGTAGCTCCTTCAAAATCATTTGAAACTGAAATCAGAGGAGAGATATTTGGAAGTCTGTGGGGATCACAAAGTCCCAAGGAAACCCAGTTAAACAGAGACATGGAAAAATCCCTCCTCTCTCCGCATGCATGCAGAAAAGATGAAAAAAAGGGTGGTTTGAACCTTCCTCTTACTTTACACCAGGATGTTGAGCTTAGAGATAAAAAATATAAATGCACGGAGTGTGGGAAAAGCTTCAGCAAGAACAGCAATCTCAACGCCCATAAAAGGATCCACACGGTAGAAAAACCGTATAAATGCACGGAATGTGGGAAAAGCTTCCGCAGGAATAATAATCTTACCTCCCATAAAAGGATCCATTCTGGAGAAAAACCATATCAATGCACGGAGTGTGGGAAGAGCTTCCGCAAGAACAGTCACCTTACATCTCATAAAACAATCCACACTGGGTTGAAGCCGTATAAGTGCGCGGAGTGTGGGAAGAGCTTCAGCATGAACAGTTACCTTACTTCCCATAAAAGGATCCACACTGGGGAAAAACCGTACCAATGCACGGAGTGCGGGAAGAGCTTCAATGGCTTGACTTCCTTTACCACTCATAAAAGGCTCCACTCGGGCGAAAAACCGTATAAATGCACGGAATGTGGAAAGAGTTGCAACACCAGCAGCGATCTTACTTACCACAAAAGGATCCATTCAGGGGAGAAGCCTTATAAATGCCTGGACTGCGGAAAAACCTTCCGTATTAGCTCATCTCTTACTTGCCACAGAAGGATCCATACAGGGGAGAAACCGTATCAGTGCCCGGAATGTGGAAAGCGCTTCATAATGAGTTCTTCCCTTACGTGCCACAGAAGGACCCACACAGGAGAGAAACCATACAAATGTTCAGAGTGTGGAAAAAGTTTCAGTCAGAATGGTCACCTAACTTCTCATAAGAGGGTTCATGCAGAGGAAAAAGTTCAGTAGTGAAAGGTCTTCTGTTACTCCTATTCAGGGTTGAGTTCCTACCGGTGCGGTCTTCTCTATGGCACCGGTAGCGGCCAGCGGATTGCGAAACAGCTCCGGTGCCGTCCTCGCCGGTCCGTTGCATGGCGCCATCTTTTTTGGGGAATTTTTCAGATTTTTTTGCTTCCTGCGCATGTGCGGAAGCAAAATCTCACCGAAATCTTGTGAGGGGATGTGCGTGCAAGATTTTGGCGAGATTTCGCTTCTGTGCATGTGCGGAAGCAAAAACTAACTGAAATCGCGCGCGCGCATCCCCTCACAAGATTTCGGTGAGATTTTGCTTCCGCGCATGCGTGGAAGCAAAATTGTGCGAGAGGGCGCGCGTGCTTAGCGAGGGGGGGCGTGCTTAGCAAGGGGGCGTGTGCACATGTAACATGGCGATGCACACACAGCACACCGGTAGCGAGGTAGGAGCAACCCGCCCCTGCTCCTATTCCCTTACACCCAAGAAAAAGAGATGCATTATGTGTGGGAAACAGTATCAGTTCCCCTTCTTATAAAAGGTCAGTATGGGGGAACCCCCATAGATCTTGTTATCTATGGAGATTCTCAGTCATCCAGGTCATGGTTATCCCAAAGGTACTTTTTTCAAGAGGCAACTGGACTTCCTGGTTTTTCTTTGACGACGTTTCACTTCTCAGAGCTGAAGAAGCTCCTTGGATGAGAAGGGAAACGTCTTCGAAGAAAAACCAGAAAGTCCAGTTGCCTTTTGAAAAAGTAGCTTTGGGACCCCCACAGAGCTGCATGCAGCATTGAAAGAGCCTTTCTTTGAACAATCAATCCTATGAAATGACCTTTACGGAGAGAAGCATACAAATAGATTACATGCGGGGGGGAAATCCAGCTCTGAATTGATTAGATACCAGTGGATGACTTATTTTTATTTATTCCTGTGTACATTGAAGGAAAAACAAAACTGGAAACTAAAACATACAAAGAGCCGTTGCAGGAACTGAGCATGGCAGTCTGGCGAAGAGAAGGACCAGGGGTGACATGATAGCAGTGTTCCAATACTTGGGGGATGCCACAGAGAGGAGGGGGTCAGGCTGTTTTCCAAAGCACCAGAAGGCCAGACAAGGAATAATAGATGGAAGCTGACCAAGGAAAGATTCAACCTGGAAATAAGGCGTAACTTTCTGATGGTGAGAGCGACCAACCAGTGGAACAGCTTGCCAACGGAGGTTGTGAGAGCTCCAACACTTGAGACTTTCAAAGGGAGATTGGACTGCCATCTGTCTGAAATGGTGTAGGGACTCCTGCTTGAGCGGGGGAGTTGGACTAGATGACCTACAAGGTACCTTCCAACTCAAATAAACAAACAAACAAACAAGATGGGAAAGGAACAGATGGATGGTGGGTGGAAAGTATTGAGGAGATGATAGGAAAGAAGTTAGAAGACTGCAACAATAGTAGGGATATGGGGAGAATCTGTCCCTTATTGGAAAATTGTTCCTTGCACTTATTGGATTTAGGGCCTATAGGGGCGAGTATTATAAAAGTTTCAATTAGCAGTAGGATTCTTCATCTTTTCCTTGCAAAGGAACCCTGAATTCTCACATGTCCTCCCAGTGGTTAGACCCGGGGGGGGGGGGAGTCTCCAAACTCTGCAACTTCAAGACTTATGGACTTCAACTCCCAGAATTCCTCAGCCAGCCAGCCAGGGGAATTCTAATAGCTAAAGTCCACAAGTCTTAAAAGTTGCCGAGTTTGGAGACCCCTGGGTTAGACTGATAACTCTGAAGGCTATCATTTCTACTCCCTGATTCCATCTTGTTCATTTTATTAACCACTTAACACTAATTGCAAATAAAAGGATGGGAGATTGTCTTTCAACTCCTACCACTTCTTAGGACTCTGTCATTATACAGTCATATTCTTTTCTGGAAATGCAATCATTACAATTGGATGCGTAAGAGACACAGTTGGCTTCCTCCCGGTTTGGACCGGATCGCCCAAACTGGTAGCAACCCGCTGGTGACGTCACTGTCGGTGCCGGTCCGTGCGCACTGCCATCTTTTTTTGATTTTGTGCTAATTTTTCCCCTTCTGCGTCTTGAAAAAGGGCCCGCCCGCGGGTGAATTCCGACCTTTATTTCTTCGCCCGAAGCACAGTTGATGAGCTCTTCAGTTGTGTTTCGGGCTCATTCCTGCTTCTGAGCATGCGCGGAAGCCAAATCGAAACGTTGCGATGCGAACTGGTGGCGAAGGTAAGTGGAACCCACCCATGTTAAGAGATGCTACTTTTATTAAGCACATAGAAACCACTGGATAAAAAGACGACAGCTGTTAATTTCTACCTTTAAAGTTGTAAGGGGAAAGCAGTGAGTTGGGCCAGTTTGGAGATAATAGGATTTTTTTTTAAAAAAATAGTTGTTTTCATGCTGCTGTGTTTTATGCCAACTACCTTTTGCTCTCTTTTTCCTTGTATTTTCAAATGAAGAGGAATTCCTTCAAATTAGCGTTTTGTGATTATTTTTTGTTTTAGTCTTTTCTTTAGTCGTTAGGACCAAAATACTTACCTTCATATTCTTGGGAAGCAGGGGTGGGTTGCTCTCGAAGTTGCTACCGGTGCGCTGCGCGCGCATCTCCACGTTTCATGTGTGCACGCGCACTACATGCGCCCCTCGCACAATTTTGCTTTCGCGCATGCGCAGGAAGCAAAAGAAGCCAAAAATTCTGAAAAAAAGACCAGTGAAGATGACAGACCGGTGTCGCGCGCAAATTACATCATCGGCCAGCCGCTACCGGTGCGGTAGAGTGGACCGCACCGGTAGGAACCCACCACTGTTGGGAAGTCCTTTAACTTTCTCTTTTTTTTATTCTATAAGGATCATCTTTAAAAGTTTATAAAATATGTTTCCTCTATCCATTAATAACACTTTACATGGATATTATATTACTTAACTGGCATTTGTTTCACTCTTGTCTCCTTTTCAAAAGATCCATTTCGTTCACTAAGAGTTAACTTAATCTGCCCTTGTTTCTCTACCATTTTGCATTTTCTGGAGAACTTCATTTTTTTTAAAGTTAGGATCAGGTTTTCCTTCAATATCCTTAATTTTCTTTTCTTCAGGAGCTCTGTTTTGTTGTCCCACAGCTTCTCACCAGGTGCCCCCATCTTTTATCCCCTCAGATCAGTAGCTGTTCCTTAAAAATATATTCTTACTATCTTCAATAAAATGGCTTGAAAGTCTTCCCTTTGAGAAAATTTTTTGGGGGGAATCATCTAGCATTTCAATTATTTTACCAAAAGGAGAACTGTATTTCCTTTGTACTTTTGGATGTTCCTCACAGGCAAGGAGTAAATAAATACAGCTAGTCCTTGACTTACGACCGCAACAGAGCCCACCCGCTGCCTTCCTACCCCACAGTGAGTCCAAGCAGGGGAGGATGGCTGAGGGAGCGCGTGAGACGCTGAAAGAACAGGCGGCAGGAGCTATCTCCATTCCCCTCCCTTCAGCAGTCCGAGAAGCCACGAACGCGCGGTGATGATCCTAGGCATTTTCGCACGTTCGAGGCTTCTCGAGCTGCTGAGGCGAGGGGGAATGGGCAGCAGGAGCCTAGGATCATCGAATGGGGAGAAGCATTCAGGCCGGATGGAGCCTCCTAGAAGAACCGCTGCCGCGGTCTTGCTGCTCCCGCTGCGGGGGGCTGTGTTGCGGGTGGGCAATGCCCTCTGCTTCTCTGGCTGCTGCCAAGCTCCCGAGGCCCACGCCCACCCGGTCACATGGCTGGCAAGCCACATCCACAAAATAAGCCACGCCCACAGAGTAGTTGTAAAAAAATTAGGAACCCGCCCCGGGAATGCATGAAAACTTTGTATCCTATTGCTCTTTGGATTGATTGATTGATTGCTTGCTTTTAACATTCCTAAATGGAAAAGATAAACTGGCTGGAGACTATCTCTTGATAAGAAAAAGTTTGTTTGTGCAAATAGGGGACTGGTTTGTCTCTTTGTGAACTCCAAACAACCCCTTTCCTTAAAACCTACGCCCCTTCTGACATCAGACTCCGACCTCATTTTAATGAACATGTGTGATATTATGGGATGCAAATATGTAACATGTTTGGCTATATGTAAGTGACTTCCTCTGCAAAGGGAAGGTTACTTTTATCCTGTCCAATCAACTTTCCTCTGGCATTTTCTTTGTTAACTATAAAAAGGAATGTAAGATCGGTCTCGGGGCTCTCTCTTTTCATAGGGAGATCCTACTTTATCAGGGTTACCCTAATAAATTGCTTTTAAATGATCTTCCGACTTGGTTGCTTATGGGGAAGGTAAACCGAGGCAGAACCTAGGGCCAGATTTGGCTATCAATCCTCATCCACGACCAAAGATGGTAATAGGAGCCGAGGTGGCGCAGTGGTTAAATGCAGCTACTGCAGGCTACTCCAGCTGACTGCTAGTTCAGCAGTTCAGCTGTTCAAATCCCACCAGGCTCAAGGTTGACTCAGCCTTCCATCCTTCCAAGGTGGGTAAAATGAGGACCCAGATTGTTGGGGGCAATATGCTGAACTCTGTAAACCGCTTAGAGAGGGCTGTAAAGCACTGTGAAGCGGTATATAAGTCTAAGTGCTATAGTGCTAAGTGCTAATTCTCCAAAAGCCAAAGAATCCCTAAATTAAAGCCACTCCATCTTGCCAGCGTTCACTTTTAGCCTGTTGTTCCCCATCCAGACCTCAATAGCCTCTCTAAGAGTGGAGGGATCACAGCATTGCTTAACTCATCACATGAAGAGATGCACAGCTGAGTATCATGGGCATACAGGTAACATGGTGACAGATGATCGTGCCTAGCGGTTTCATGTAGACATTAAACGGGCAGGAAAAGCACCAACCTTTGAAGGACCCCACAAAACGGGCTGGGCATTGGATCTCTTACCCCTGATCCATACCACCTGAAAACAGCCTTGAAGGAAGGAATTGAATCAGGACAACTCAGTGCCCCCACTCCCAACCCCTGGAGCCATTTGTGAAGGATACCATGGTTGATGGTATTGAAAACCTTTGATAGGTCAAGTAGAGTGAAAATGGACACACTATCCCCATCTTGCTCCTAACAGAGAACACCAAAAAGCACGGCTAATAGTTGCCATTCCATATCCTGGAACACAGGGGAACTACCTGAGGACTGGAAAAGAACTGACGTGGTCCCCATCTTCAAAAAAGGTAAAAAAACAGACCCAGGAAACTACAGACCAATCAGCCTAACATCAATACCTGGGAAAATACTGGAAAAAATAATTAAAAACCAGATCTCCCATCATCTAAAAACAAACCAAGTAATAACCAACAGCCAACACGGATTTGTTAAGAACAAGTCATGCCAAACCAACCTCATTTCATTCTTCAACACTGTGACCAAATTAGTAGACCAGCGTAATGCAGTAGACATAATATACCTGGACTTTAGCAAAGCATTTGACAAAGTAGATCACAACCTACTCCTTCATAAGCTAGAAAAAAGCGGGATAGACAGCTACACAACCAGATGGATTAACAATTGGCTGACCAACCGTACCCAGCGAGTAGTCCTCAATGGGTCTAAGTCCACATGGAGAGAAGTAAGCAGTGGGGTACCACAAGGTTCCGTCCTAGGCCCAGTACTCTTCAATATCTTTATAAATGACCTAGATGAGGGAATAGCAGGAGAACTAACCAAATTTGCAGATGACACCAAGCTGGCGGGAGTAGCAAACACCCCAGAGGACAGACTCAAAATCCAGAGGGACTTCGACAGACTCGAACACTGGGCCCAAACCAACAAAATGAAATTTAACACAGAGAAAAGTAAAATTCTGCACCTAGGCAAGAAGAATCAAAAATACACATACAAACTGGGCGAAACCACTCTCAATAGCAGCGATTGCGAAAGGGATCTCGGAGTCCTGGTAGACAGCCAACTAAATATGAGCCAGCAGTGTGCAGCAGCAGCCAAAAAGGCCAACACAGTCCTGAGCTGCATAAATAGAGGGATACAATCAAGGACCAGAGAGGTACTAGTACCACTCTATAAAGCCTTGGTCAGACCACACCTAGAGTACTGCATCCAGTTTTGGTCACCACATTACAAAAAAGACATTGAAACTCTAGAGAAAGTGCAGAAGAGAGCAACCAGGATGATAAAGGGTCTGGAAAATAAAACATACGAAGAGCGGTTGCAGGAACTAAGCTTGGCCAGTCTAGCGAAGAGAAGGACCAGGGGTGACATGATAGCAGTGTTTCAATACTTGAGGGGATGCCACAGAGAGGAGGGGGTCAGGCTGTTCTCTATGGCACCAGAAAGCCAAACAAGGAATAACGGATGGAAGCTGACCAAGGAGAGATTCAACCTGGAAGTGAGGAGAAACTTTCTGACAGTGAGAGCGATCAACCAGTGGAACAGCTTGCCAGCAGAGGTCGTGAGAGCCCCAACACTTGCGACCTTCAAGGAGAGACTGGACTGCCATCTGTCTCAAATGGTGTAGGAACTCCTGCTTGAGCAGGGGGTTGGACTAGATGACCTACAAGGTCCCTTCCAACTCTAATAATAAATCTAAATCTAAATATCCAGGTGTGAATCCTGACTTCATCCAGGATGCCCTAAAGCTGCAGTGTGACCAAATTGTCATCCCCAACAAGGGGAGGTTGGAGATAGGACAAATGTTCTCCAACTGGGTGGGTGTTGTGGCCCGCCAGCGGCCCGTGCAGCTGATAGCGGATCCAGTTCAAGAGGTGACCAACTTGGGGATGCACCAGCGGCCTGCGCAGCTGGCACCCGAGTCGGACAGTGAGGAGGCTGGCGAGGACTCGGTGCCAGAGGCAGAGGTGCAGCCAGGGCCTTCGGAACCTCCAGCGCCTCTTGGCAGTGATGAGGAAGAAGAGGCTTCTCCTCTTCTTGATGCAAGAGCACGCAGGGCTGCCAAGAGACAGGAATGGTTAATCCGGAGGAGGTCTCCTCGGGAGTAAGACTTGGGGCTAATTGGCCACTCCCCTAGTCTACTTAAGAACAGTAGAGGCAGCTGGAAAGCTGCAGGAAACAATAGTTCAGACTCGGGTATCTGTCATGCATTTTCTTGTGAATTCCTGTTTCTCTGCTTCGGATTTCTTATCAAGAAAGACTCCTGGGCATTTTGCCAAGCCTTCGGACATTACATGACATAACCAGAACTAATTGCATTGTTTTGAGTTAAGACTGACTGAACTTATGCCAGCTGCTAATGAAGATTAATTAGCAGCTGACTTTCTGCAAGAAAGGATTGCTTCTTTTGATTTGTGGGTGTCTCCACTGCTAAGCCAGTTATTAGCAGTGGTTCATTAATTAAACTAAGTTCGTTCAAACGGTGTGTGTTTTTTATACGTTCGTAACTGGGGACAGACCAGTGGGTTCTAGTGATGGCTTCTTAAGAATGAGGTGAAGCAAAGCTTCCTTAAAGTACTGAGCCACCACTCCCTCCACCCAAGAAGCACTTACTACTGCCAGCCCCACCTTCATGTTACCACCCAGGAGACCTTAACTAAAGCACAGGTAGCCAAGCTCATATTCTGTAGGATTCTTCCTCAGGAGCTACGGGATTAAACTGTTCCCAGATAACTGGGCAAAGATATAATCTGGGCATCTCTACTATGCCAGTATTCATATAAACATCTAACTCTGAATTAATCCAAGCGACTTTATCTGCAGGAAATTCAGGATATTCTTCAGCACCCCCCTGCAGATGAATCTTCACATCTTCCTTCCCCAGGAGGAATAGGGTCACCCAAAAAGGGCCAATGGGTGATTATCTGCAGACGCCATTTGTGCAGAGAAGTATCTGCACTTCACTACACAAATCGCAACAAAGCAGGCTTTAGTAGAAGTTGTTACCAGGGTTTGTTAAAGTTAGTTGTCTCCTGACACTGTTGTTCTAATGATCTCTTAATAGATAAACCAAGAGCAGTGGTAGCGCAGTGGTTAGCATGCAGTATTGCAGGCTAATTCTGCTGATTGCCAGAGTTTGATTCCCACCACCTCAAGGTTGACTCAGCCTTCCATCCTTCCAAGGTCAGTAAAATGAGGACCCAAATTGTTGACGGACTCTGTAAACTGCTTAGAGAGCACTGTAAAGCACTGCGAAGCGGTATAGAGGTCTACTCTAAGTGCTATTGCTATTAATCTATTTCATCCCTCTCAGTTCCTCTGTAAACCATAGAGAATGACGAGATCCACGGGTCAAGAGAAGCTGCTTGGGTGTAATCCTGTCTAGGACCTCAGTCACCTTCTTATTCCAGATAGTCTGAAAGACTATGCAGCAGATTCTCAGGTATAACTCCCAGCTCCCTCTGAAACCTATCAGGGTCCATCACTCACCAAAAAAGCTGAGAGGGATGACTGCAAAGTTTAGTTTGGAAAGATCCTTTAATCCCTTGTTGCTACTAAAACGACTGCACACAGGGGGACAGTTGAAGGCCATTCGCTTTTCTTCAAACTGGACTCCTTTCTCCAACAGGATATGCCTTCCAAACTCTTACTAATGTGTACAACTATCGGTTTGATTGAAAAGGAGAACTGTTTCCTACAAACAGCATTGGAACTCTTAGTATAGCTGTAGTTTCAAGTGCAAGCCAAACTACAGTTTAAAGCAAGGTAACAAATCAGATAATAAAACATTAAGGAGGTGTTTTTTTTTAAATGGTTGACAAGCTTACTTTTTTCCTGTTATTTGTTCTTTTGTATTCAGATCGGGCCTCAAGACAATAATGTAGCACTTGGGGATGAAGATGCAGCCCAAAAGGCCAGCACTGGAGGACAAGATGGAGAAGACCTGCACAGCCACCATGTATTTCCCTTTGGTGCTCAGGTAGGTGGGCACGAAGGAGATCCAGACGCTGCAGAAGACCAGCATGCTGAAGGTGATGAGCTTGGCTTCGTTGAAGGCCCCAGGCAGCTTCCTGGCCAGAAAAGCCACCGTGAAGCAGACGGCAGCCAGGAAGCCCATGTAAGCAAGGGCACTGTAAAACATGATGACAGAGCCTTCGTTGCACTTCAGGACAATCTGTTCAGGCTGGGAGTGCATGTCAGAGTCAGGGAATGGAGGAGAAACCGCCAGCCAGACGATACAGATGAGAGCTTGGAGACCAGAGCAAGAAAAAACAATAGAGTTGGCCAAACTCTTTCCCAACCATCTCTTGATTTTGTTTCCCGGTTTTGTGGCCAGGAAGGCCAGTACCACCATTAACGTTTTGGCCAGAACTGAAGAAACAGCAACTGTGAAAATAATGCTAAACGTTGTTTGTTGGAGAAGGCAGGTAACTTTCTTCGGTTGGCCAATGAACAGGAAGGAAGTCAAGAAAGAAAGCAGGAGAGAGATGAGGAGGATGTAGGAGAGGTCCCGGTTATTCGCCTTAACGATTGGCGTTTGTAGAAATTTAATGAAGATTCCTAACACAAAGCTGGTGATTAATGATAAGAATAAAGCCAAGGAAGCCAGGATGATGCCCAAATATTCTTCGTAAGACAGGAAAGTTATAATCTTAGGGATACACTGATATTGACCTTTGTTTGGATGCTGATCTTCTGGACATCTGTGGCAATCACTTGCATCTAAGAAGAAGTTGATGAATGGTTTTAGAATCACTGGCATCAATTCTAGGTCTCCTTAAATTAAAATAGTTAGCGTAACAGCCAGTGGTGAAATCCAAATTTTTTTACTACTGGTTCAATGGGCGTGGCTTGGTGGGCGTGGCTTGGTGGGCGTGGCAGGGGAAGGATACTGCAAAATCTCCATTCCCACCCCACTCCAGGGGAAGGATATTGCAAAATCCCCATTCTGGGGATTTCTGGGGCCAGCCAGAGGTGGTATTTGCCAGTTCTCCAAACTACTCAAAATTTCCGCTACCGGTTCTCTGAACTACTCAAAATTTCCACTACCGGTTCTCCAGAACCTGTCAGAACCTGCTGGATTTCACCCCTGGTAACAGCCATAAAAACCATTAATGTCATTCAGAATAAAACAGTAATAGCACTTAGATTTATATACCGCTTCACATCACAGTGCTTTACAGCCCTCTCTAAGCACTTTACAGAATCAACATTGCCCCCAACAATCTGGGTCCTCATTTTACTGATCTTGGAAGAATGGAAGGCTGAGTCAACCTTGAGCCAGTGCGAATCGAACTTCTGGCAGTCGACAGAATTAGCCTACAATGCTGCATTCTAACCACTGTGCCACCAGAGCTCTTATTAATCCCATGGAATACATACTGTTATCAATGCATTATGTTTTCTGGTTTTTTTAAAAAAGTATGATAAGTTCAAGCAAATGAACTGCTTAATTTAAGCAATGGTATTGACTGAATTTCATCGGAGTGCTATTGAAGTGGGTGGAAATGTCTGTGCGTCTTATACAGCGAATGTTGCCGAAGCCCTGCCCACCCGCTGGCTCCCACCCTTCAGCCATTTTCGGCCTCCATGCGTTGCGTTTTCAGCCTCTGCACACTCCATTTTAGACCCATTCTAGGCTGCGGGGAATGCCACAGCATATCGCCACCGATCACCACCTCCGCGTGTTACATTTTCGGCCTCCACGCATCGCATTTTCGGCCTCTGCATCAGGGGTGGGTTCCTACCAGTGCGGTCCAGTGCGTAGCTCCGATAGGGACCCACCGATAACGCAATTTGTGCGCGACTGCTCCGGTACTGTCTCTGCCGGGCAGTCGCGCACGTCGCCATCTTTTTTTACGAATTCTAGGCAATTTTGCTTCTGCGCATAAGCAAAATTGCGCCAAAATCTCATGAGGGGACGCGCACGCGAGAGAGATTTTGGTGTGGTTTTGCTTCTGTGCATGCGCAGAAGCAAAATTGCGCCAAAATCTCTCTTTCTTGCGCATCCCCTCATGAGATTTTGGCGCAATTTTGCTTCCGCGCATGCGCAGAAGCAAAATCGTGTGAGCGCGCAGTCGAAGCATGGAGAAACACGGAGCAGCGCACCGGTATCAGTAAGTAAGCAACTCGCTCCTGCTCTGCATGCCCCGTTTTTGGCCTCTGCGCATCGCATTTTCGGCCAGTTCCAGGCGACGGGGATCGCCATCACCGCCACCGCCTTTGGTTGCTGCTCATTTTATCCGATTTAACAGAGTTGGCCTATTGCACATCTCATTGATTAAAATGCCACCTGCTGGAACCCTAGAAGGGAACCTGCTTTGGTGTATTGCTTGCCCTCTGGAATGACATCCATCCCTCCACCCCAGAGTCATAGGGTCCACAACCTGCCCTTCCTCGGGCAAGCCCTGGAGAGAAGTGGTTTATTTGAGGCAATGTTCTTTTTCTGGAAGCCTGGTTTTTTTTTTAATGCTCTTTTCATATTGTTTAGTTATATTGCCTTGAAATTATATTACAGGATGCCCAGAATTGTGTTAGAGCCAGGCAGCTTATAAAGTAAACAAACTAAGGAATAAGTTAATCTCAATTTTCATCTAGGATTACAGGGTGAGAGAGTTCCCTTTTTCAGTAACAGGGCTCAGGATGAGTGGCAGGCCCACAGTGACTAGTAAGCATCTCTGGATGCGGAAGGAGAATCCCCTCACACACACCCAGGGTTACCCACCTTCCTGAGTGGAGATGGTTCCTTCTGCACACAAGGAGCAAGCATAGCAGCAAGGGGCCTTTCCTTCCAAAACCACCTTGGACTGTCCAGGGAGACAGCTTTTAGTACATCTGGACTGAGGGAGGACCTAGAACAAGGTAGATGAAATAGTGTTAGGTGCGGATCATGGAGATTACGGAGAGAAAAGGAAGACTCAAGAGTGTCTGTCCACCCAAAATTAGGTAGCCTCTGCACCTATTATGATCAAGTGAGCAGGGAGAGCCAACAGGAGTTTGCCAAGGGAACAGAAGAGAGGAGAGTGACCAACAAAAACTTCACTGGGGAAGTTTTAAGTCAATGTCCCTAATAAATTTTCCTTCCAAATCAAGAGTTTGTACTTGGTTAGTGTTAGAGCTTGAGAAGGAAATAAGAAGAAATAAACCTGGAGTTGCCTTAAGAAACAAAGTGAAAAAGAACCTTCAGTTGTGTGACCTGCAATGCTTTTAGATGTGTGACTTGCAGTGCTTTTAGTGTTCATGTTCTCATCTGAAAACAACCTAGTCACTTATCTGCTATTAAATCACAACTCAAAATAGTCCTCAGTCAACAGGAGTGCTGATTTGATGACCTAAATGATTCCTTGCCACAACAGAGAGCAAACATCAGAGGGAAAGTCTATGGGCCCCAAGAATCTTATTGATGTCTTCACCAGGGGTGGGTTCTAACTTATCTCACTGCCGGTTCGCTTCCTCCCACGCCGCGTGGCCACGCACGCATGCGCAGTGGCAAAAAATGAAAAAAAAATCAGCCCCCCAAAAAGCCAAAAACAAGATGGCGACGCATGCGCAGTGCCGGAAACTTGGCTTCTGCGCATGCACAGGGGGAAAAACCCCCCAGAAAAAAATCCCTCCCCCCAAAAAAATTCCCCCCAAAAAAGATGGCGGTATCCACGGACCGGCACCGACTGAACCAGTTCTGTGATGCCATCGTGACATCACCAACGGTTTGCTACTGGTTCGGGCAAACCAGTCCGAACCGGGGGGAACCCACCTCTGGTCTTCACCCTTTAGTCTTACATGCATTACAAATGGTTCCATTAGTCCCTACCTGGTTAAACCGCTTCGTCCAGATTCTGACATTCTGGTAAAGAGTGAATTTCATCTCATCAAATCCCTTGTGTCTGCCTATCTTCCCAAACTTGACTGCTCCAAGGGACCGGTTGGGAAACACTATCCATTTCATGATGTCATATGCAGCAACCAGTTCCCCCTTTTCATCCAAATACACGCCATCTATGGAAGTATTGTAAAAGTGGACATTTCTTAGGAAAGAGTGAAGCTGGAATGGTGGGAAAAATAATGTCAGTGTTCAGAAACAGGAAACCCATTGAGATTGTTCAGCCCTGTCCCTTGAAGTTTTAATCTTCAAAGATAACAAATTTGCATGTCTGGGAAAAGAAGTGGCTTGCTAATTTTTCCTCTTTGGAGAAACTGAAACACATGTGAGCACTAAGATTTCCTCTGTTAGGCATAATTGGAATGAATGGTCCCAAGGTTAATTTTTAGGCAGGAGTGTAAGCATTTTAAATATTAGCACATTTTGGATTTTCTGTTGAAAAAATATTTAGAAATTTAGGATCATTTCTACTTCCACCTAGTAAACAAAGGAACTTTAAATATAATCACTGGTAGATAAGCATTGGTAGAATGAGATAAGGTAGAGAAGGATAGTGTTCTGACCCAGCTCCCCAAATACGACAAACCCTCTGAAGTTAAGTCAGATATTCCTTTATTAGGAGCACCAGCAGCCCCGACAAAAAGTTTCTCTCTCACCGCTGGCTAACAAGTCTGTCCAGCCGGAAGATGAATAGTCATCTCCACCCCCATGTCTTTTATCCCCAGAGCTAGGGTGGGACTCCACTAGCAGCGGTGGCTCTTCCTTCCCCAGGATCGGCCCATGGATTTCTACTGCTCTCCTCTCCTCTGCCTTCTGTGCATCCGTGCATCAGGCACTGGACCCAGCTGTTCTTCCTCTTCCACATCAGCCACCACCAGACCTGGGGGCTGTTGACTCGCCATCTGAGGGCTGACGGATGGGCCAGGCTCCGCCTCTGTCTCTCTCTCTGCCAGCTCCATTCCCTCTTCTCCCTTGGAGCTCTCAGGTTGCCTTGATGCTGACCCTGACTCCCATGCCTCCTCCTCTTTTGATTTGGCTGCTGGAGGGGCCGGCAGCTGACAGGCCACAACAGATAGGCTTCCCTTCTTGTTCCCAATTATTCTTTTGACCACTCTCCCAATAAGTCATGCAGGTAGCTCAGTCCAAGAATCAGTAAATTTGTGTCGCTCTCCGCCAAATTGTATCAGAACTGAACAACGAAGTAATTGGAAGCCAGTTTCTTCAACAGCAAACCAGAGAAGGGATGAACTAGACAAGACTTCTCTTCTATGGGATCATAAGACCGTGGAATTGGAAAAGATCACAAAGTTGACCTTATCCAAACCTGTGAATGTGCAGGATAACCAATCCTCAAGAAGTGGCTTTCCAGCTTCTTCTCAAAAACCTCCTGAGATGAACAAATGACAATGAGGGCCATGCATAAGCGCACTAGCGTGCCTACCGTCCCTATCCTACTGTCCGCATTTATTCGTACCCGTTTCCTGTGTTCCTATTCATGTTTATACTTATACCTGTTATCTCGTACATGTTTGACAAACTAATTAACTAACTAACTAAAAATAAAACTTCCATGAGTAGACTGTTGTATGTTACAATTAGGAAGTTTTTCCTTGTTCTTTAACAACATCTAGGTAACTGCAATTTAAAACCTATTTTTCTAGTCCTAATTTCTATGGCCGTGGATAATAGTTCCAAACCATCTTCCTTATGGAACACTGAGATAATATCTCCCTTCAGTTGTCTTTTCTCCAGACTGGGGATTCCAGGTTCCTTCACCAAATCGTCCTTTGTCATAGCCTCAAACCTAAGGTGACCAGATTTTATTTTTTGTAAAGCGGGACACCATTGACGGGGGGGGGGGTTTCTAGGGGAGCAAGACGGGAGGGGTCCGTCTCTCTTATCCTGCAGCTTTGTGCACCCCCCCAAACACCCCCCTTCATCGCAGCCAGGGGTGGGTTCCTACCGGCGCAGGCTTACCTGTTCATCGCCGCAGAGCCGAAGAAGCTGGTGGCGTTCGCGGTGCGGGGCTTCCCCCGCCCGCTTTCCCCGGCCACCGGGACGCCGCCATTTGTGTTCTTTTGCCCTCTGCGCATGCGCAAAGAGTTCTGCTTGCACAGAGGGCAAAAGAACGCAAATAGCAACGTTCCGGCAGCCGGGGAAAGCGGGCGGGGGAAGCCCCGTGCCACGAACGCCACCAGCTTCTTCGGCTCTGCAGCGACGAACAGGCAAGACCGCTGCTGCCCCTCTCACTGCCCTCCCTCCCCGCCTGGCAGGAGGAGGCAGGCGAGGCAGGAGGCAGAGGGGTGTGCAGGGCAAATTAAAATTTAAAAAGCGGGACTTTTTTGAAACGCCGCGGGACGCGGAACAAATTATTAAAAAGCGGGATTGTCCCGCCAAAAGTGGGACGTCTGGTCACCTTACTCAAACCTCCATTATCTTTGTCGCCTCCTCTGACTCTATTTTCCCCTATCCTTTTGGAAATGTATGCCCAGAACTCTGCAAACTCCAGATGTAGTCTCGCCAGTGCAGTGTAGAAAAGAACAGCTGTGCGATGGGGTGGGGGTTGGTCTTCTATCAACAAAGAATATGGAATGGATCAGGAAGAAATGTTTTCCGCGTCCACCAAGCTCATCATAAACCAGAATACTGATTATTTTTTCGGCAACAGATGAGAAGGAAAAATCGATACCTGCCATGACTGAATCCTCAACGGAGCTTGCCTGCCATTGTGGGCCGTTGTCTTTTGTCTGGATCTTGATAAATGTGCAGCATTTAAGGAATGTGCCAGAGCCTGGAGAATGTTGTAAATGTTGTAGCTGTCTAGAGACAGGTTTTTTTCAACCAACTCTTTAGGCAGAGACTCCAGGTTTTCCTTCTCTTGACACCGTATCCTTCCTCTCCTTGATAGCCCATGCCTTGAATATAAGCAGTTAAATGCCTTCTTCTGAAAATGCATCAAAGCTCTTAAGATTTCCCGAGTCGCCTCACAGTTCACCTCTTTTTTTCTGTGGGTTAAGAAGGAAAAGAAGCTATGTGTTTGCGGGGCAAGCAAAATCTCAAGATCTAAGTTCAAGGAGAGATCCCATGAAGCGGTGGTCACCCAGACTTTACCCACAATGGGCTTGATGAATTTTTCAATTATAGCTTGCATAAGCCATATCGTGCCGTAGAAAAAACGATATTCTCCATAGTAAATTAGCACACTGACTTTGTTCCAAAGATGGAATACTTCAAATTCAAAGCTGATTCTTTCTGTGGTTAAAACTGGGGAGCGGTATATGAAAACTGCACAAATTGCATTCTGAACGAGCACTGGGACAAAGGTCCTGATGAATCTCTCTCCATTTTCAGAGTCTGGAGTAATGAGACCGATCCAATTCCATCCGAAATGCAGGAGCATCTTGGCAATCCCTTGGTAGAAATGTTCTTCTTTGGGGACCATCCGGTACATGAACGGGAACTGATTTTTCTCATTGAAAGTCTGAGAAACAAAACCATAGCTGACCTACAGAGGAAGGGATAAGACAGGTCTTTGCCTTGGTCCCTGCTGGTTTCCATGATAACCCTCAGATATATGCTTACCTGCATTAAGGAGTCAACAAATGATTTGTTGACCTCATGATACGTAGGGGTTGAGATCTTGCAGGATCCTTGGGTGAAAGCTTCTATCCAGAAAACAAAAAACAGACACCTCCTAGCAAGACCTTTCTCCCTCCCTTTTTTGTTCTCATGGTAGCTGCAAGAAGGCTTGCAACATCCAATATTTTAAAGACTAATTTAATTTAAAATTACAACTAAAAGATCAAAACTAATACAAAAAAAATAGAAAGTGCAGACAAGAAAGAATAGAAATAAAAAAGAAAAAACTAAGAATATGGTAAAGAAAAAGAAATATATAAGGAAATGACTCCCTGCTTTATCACAAGTATAATCAATTTTAGTAACTTATCACCTTCTCTTAAAATACAAATTATCTCTTTTTCCCCATATCCCATCACTTGTCTATAAACAAACACTTAAAGCCTTGATGTTTAGTCTTGATCAGCAAAAGTCCATTAAGGGTTACCAGAGATAACAACAGATCTCTTTTAATCAAATAAGCCAAGTTTATATCCCTTCCTTTTATTTTAAAAATCCAAATGTTAATTATGATAGGAGAAGATACGGCACTGCTAATAAAATGGAAACACCCCCCACCCCATTTAACTTGACCTATACTATTGGAAATATTGCTTCTTAGCATTAAGAACTCCGTAACCTGTAATATCTTTAATAAAATGGGATTAAATGTATTGTATTTTACTTTTATAATAATGTATTGTTTTATAGCCCTCTCTAAGTGGTGTACAAAGGGCCGCGGTGACTCAGTGGCTTGTCAATTGAAAGGTGGCAGTTCAGCGGTTTGAATCCCTAGCGCCGCGTAATGGGGTGAGCTCCCGTTACTTGTCCCAGCTTCTGCCAACCTAGCAGTTTGAAAGCACGTAAAAAATGCAAGTAGAAAATAGGGACCACCTTTGGTGCAAAGGTAACAGCGTTCCATGCACCTTTGGCGTTTAGTCATGCTGGCCACATGATCACGGAGATGTCTTCGAACAGCACTGGCTCTTCGGCTTTGAAATGGAGATGAGCGCCGCCCCCTAGAGTCAGGAACGACTAGCACATATGTGCGAGAGGAACCTTTACCTTTACCTTAAGTGGTGTACAATGTCAGCCTCTCGCCTCCAACAATCTGGGTCCTTAGTTTACTGATATTGGAAGGATGGAAGGCTGAGTCAACCTTGAGCCGGTGAAAATAGAACTGCCAAACTGCAGGCAGCCGGCAGTCAGTAGACGTAGCCTGCAGTACTGTGTTCTAACCACTGCACCACCACAGCTCTTCATGTGTGCCTTTTTATTTTTTTTATTTAAAAACATATTTCAAAACTTTTTATTAGATTATAGAATAAAATACAAAAATACGAAAGCAAATAGTAGGACACAGAGGGGAGGAGAAGGGGAAAAAGTGAGGAGGGGATGAAGAAAAAAAAGTTTGACTTCTAACTCCCTTAGTTGCAGTAGAACAAAGCATTAACATCAAATCTCAACTTTTTACTTTTCCGTAATAATATAAACTAGCCATTTCTATAACAACAAATCAATCTAATCAGCAAAACCCAAAATCAAAGTTTCATTTTTTTTCCACCTCAAGCACAAAGTCCAGAAGTTGTAGCAGCGAAAAGTACTTATATTCTTTTCTTTGATCAAAGCGGTCAATTTAGCCATCTCTGCCAACTCCAGCAGCTTCTGTAGCCATTCATCCATGGTGGGAATCGAAATGTCCTTCCATTTTTTGTACATACAACGGTCTTGCTGCCGTCAACATATATAAGATCAAAGTTCCACTTTTTTCTTCTTTTTTTTCCCAAGTCTTTTTCCATTAAACTCAAAAGAAAAGTTTTTGGTTTCAACTTTATCCTCGTTTTAACAATTTTCTGTATTAAAATATGAATCTTACTCCAAAATTTCTTTGCTTTATCACATGTCTTCCATAAATGATAAAAGATCCCTTATTTACTTTTACATTTCCAACATTTGAAATACCTTTATACATTCTAGATAACTTATCCAGTGTTAAATACCAGCGTTACATCCTCTTATAAACATTTTCTTTTAAATTATAGTTTAGTGTAAATTTTAAACCTTTCATCCACATATTTTCCCATTGTTCAAGCATCACATTATATCCAGAGTTCCTTGTCCGTGGAGTTATACAATGTTTTACATGTTCACTTTACATCTTCAAAACTTATTTCAGACCAATTTCAAATAAACACGCTTTTTCCAGTCAGAGCATTATAGTCATACCTGCGGGATTTTGTAGATTTCTGACACGGTTGAAATCTGCTTAGAAGTATCAGAATGAGTGCCTTCGATGATTGCCAGCAAACTGTTCTGCCTCCCACAGTGGTAGTTTGGAATATTGGCCTGTCCAGTTGAGAGCAGGTCTGCCATGGCTTCGGAAGTACTCCTCGCATCAAAATAATTGTCCAATAAATTGTAACCCAGGGTGATGTTGGCCAATAGTTGAGGGCTGTGGTTGATCTCATAGACAGTAAAAAGGAAGGACAGGATTTTCCAGTACAATAGTTGCCCTTTGCTGCAATAAAATATTTGCATCAGATCAGCTTTTTTTTCTAATTCTCTATTCAGTGATACGGTACCTATCAAATTCTTCATTACCTAACACCAAAATCTTTTCTTGACGTGTGCTTATATTTCTTCTTGGATCTCAAGGGCCAGTTCCACCTCAGAAGCATTACTGTGAAACATTGAAGTAAGGGCTGAGGATTTTATTACATAGTGGACTATATATATACTTCTACATTAACAAGGAACTTTCTGGATTGCATTAGTAAGTGAACACAAAATGTACAGATTCTGGCATGTCCAATCTCTAAATGTAGAGGTCTCTTCTGAGGGGGGAGAGAGATAAATAACTTTGTCACTTTTAAGGATATTTATCCCCAGTGGCCACAATCACCACAGGAAACAACAGTATAAGACACATAAAGTATATATATTTATTGAATCCAAGTGTGGATGCAGTTGTTCCTTTAGAATTAGAATAACAGAGTTGGAAGGGACTTGTAGGTCTTCTGGGCGAACTCTTTGCTGAGACAGGAAACCCTATATCATTTCAGACAAATGGTTGTCCAATCTCTTCTTAAATACTTCCAGTGTTGGAGCACCCACAACTTCTGGAGACAAGTTGTTCCACTGATTAATTGTTCCAAATGTCGGGAAATTTCTTCTTAGTTCTAGATTGCTTCTCTCCTTGATTAGTTTCCATCCATTGCTTCTTCAAGTGCTTTGGAGAATAGGTTGACTCCCTCTTCTTTGTGGCAACTCCTGAGACATTAGAACACTGCTATCATGTCACCCCTAGTCCTTCTTTTCATTAAACTAGACATACCCAATTCCAGCAACAGTTCTTTATATGTTTTAGCCTCCAGTCCCCTAATTTAATACATTTCTCAATTCTAGGATGACTAATCAGAAATACACTTCGTTGATCACTAATGTCTCAACCAATAGAAGCAGAAAGATTATCAGAATAGAATAGAATAGAATAGAATAGAATAGAATAGAATAGAATAGAATAGAATAGAATAGAATAGAATAGAATAGAATAGAATCTGGAAGGGACCTTGGAGGTCTTCTAGTCCAGCCCCCTGCTCAAGCATGAGAACCTATACAGTCTCAGACAAGTGACTTTCCAGTCTCTTCTTTAAAACCTCCAGTGATGGAGTGCCCATGAAGGCAAGCTGTTCCACTGGTTAATTGTTCTTACTGTTAGGAAGTTTCTTCTCAATTCCAGGTTGCTTCTCTCTGATCAGTTTCCAACCATTATTTCTTGTCCTGCCTTCTGGTGCTTTGGAGAATAAATTGACACCCTCTTCTTTGTGGCAGTCCCTCAAATACTGGAATACTGCTTTCATGTCACCCCTAATTCTTCTTTTCTTTAGACTAGCCAAACCCCAAATCTACAGCCGTTCTTAATATGGTTTAGTCTCCAGGCATTTGATCATCTTAGTTGCTCTTCTCTGCACTTTTTCCAAAGTCTCAACATCTTTTTTGTAGTATGGCGACCAAAATTGGTTGCAGTATTCCAGGTGTGGTCTTACTAGGATTTTGTAAAGTGGCACTAATACTTCACGTGATCTTGATTCTATGCCTCTGTTTATACAACCCAGGATTGTATTAGCATTTTTGGCTGCTGCTGCACATTGCTGGCTCATATTCAAGTGATCATCCACTAGGACTCCAAGGTCCCTCTCACAGTTACTGTTGTTGAGCCAGGTCTCACCTAATCTGTACTTATACCTTTGGTTTTTCCTGCCTAAATGTAAAGGTTTGCTTTTCTTCACATTAAAATTCATTTTGTTGGATAGGGCCCATTGTTCAAATTTGTGAAGATCTTTACAACTGTCAGGAAATTTCTCCTTAGTTCTTAGGTTGCTTCTCTCCCTGATTAGTTTCTGTCGATTGATTCTTGTTCTACCTTCAGGTGCTTTGGAGAATAGCTTGACTCCCTCTTCTTTGTGGCAACCCCTGAGATATTGGAAGACTGCTATCATGTCTCCCCTGATCCTTCTTTTCATTAAACTAGACATATCCAATTCCAGCAACCATTCTCTATATGTTTTAGCCTCCAATACAAGGTGGTGAAGATGACGAAACTTGCAGAGATGGCTAAACTGACTTTCCTGATTAGAAAAAAGATAATTACATCTATCGCTCACTGGAAATCCCTTATAGATTTTTGGTATGAAACAGAAGAAAATCCTCATGATTTGTGGTTTTGATCATTACTGTAGAAAAAAAATAGATAACAGAAAAAAGGAGAGGGTTTTTTTTTGTAACCATAAGAGTAAGAGATAATTTTGTAATAGTACTTGTATTTGCCACAAAAGAAATTGTGAGCTCCTTCTATGACTTTTTAATATTTTCTTTCTGCCTTTCTGTCTTTTCTTTTCCTCTTCAAGATATAAAAAGGAAAATCCGATGAATTACTGTACATATAAAAAGGTCTTTGCTCAATTATCGTCTTATTCTGTTCACTGAGAGTAATAAAAATATGGTTGAAGGATACAGTATGCACACACAGTCTCACAGACTACCTTGGTTTCTTTGGATGAATGCTAGAAATATCCAAAATGAATGACAGCAACTCCTGAGTGAGAGGCAGCAGAGCCTGGAGAAATATTTTATATTTCCTTCTCTCTAAAGACAGTAAAAAGCAGCAACTGGTAAGATCAGTTTTTCTCCACGAGTAAGACAGAAAATGCTGTCCTTGACGGACAGAGTCATCAGGGGCCCATGAAAGCTGAATCACATTAATAACATCAAATTCATTTCTGTCAAATGACTTACTTTGCAAGTTTGGTGGAAGGAGATTGGTGGAACACAAATGGGTAAAACATGACAGGGGTTGCTGGGAGAATCCCACCAATATGGAAGTCTCCCGATCGATAATAACTCTGGAACCCATCCTGATCTGTGATGAAATTCAATGGGCATTTCAGCTTTGACTTCCTGCTGGCTGCATTGGGCAGAAGCAACAGGAGCAAGAAAAGGGAACATAATGTTCCAGCTCTACCTTTGAAAGTCTCTTCCCTTCTTGCGGAACTAAAGGTCATATCAGGAACTGACTCTGTCCAAATGTTTCAACACT
Source organism: Diadophis punctatus similis (assembly GCA_023053685.1). Classification (NCBI taxonomy): domain Eukaryota; kingdom Metazoa; phylum Chordata; class Lepidosauria; order Squamata; family Dipsadidae; genus Diadophis; species Diadophis punctatus. Next base: position 235,919,182 of record JALIGW010000002.1, read on the forward strand.
AGCAATGTTAATTCTTACATTGGCATTGTGTCTATCCCTGCCCTTAATCTCAGCCTAAGCTCTCCATGGTACACAATGATTTTATTTTGGCATTAGCCTGTCCAGGCATGATAGGGCGAGGTGTTACATCAGGCTGAGTACAATGCAGATGGAAGATTACCTTTGGGTTTTGGCCAAATCACTATATCTTCATAATTATAAGGTTAGGATGCATTTTCTGTCTCCATATTTCTGGAAGCAGGTGCAGGAAGGATGGAAAAAGTCTCTTAACAAGTTCCCTATGGTGAATATAAACTTGAGCTATCTTTAGCGGTGTGAAGGACTAGGAAAAACTCTTAAAGATGAGTATGTAATATACTATTATCATACAACAGGGACTCTGTATGGATTCATACTTCTAAACATGGATGAAATAAACAATGTCTTCTGCTAATTCATACTTTTTCTCCATTTGGATTGTCTGAACTGGAAGGACCAATGGATACCTTGAGGTGGTTGTTCAGGTCCAAGTGTTACCCAATGTTTGTCAGGCCGAAGCCATTTTATTGGGGAGCTTAGGCCTGCCACATTTTATACTATTTCACTATGCATTTTCTACTGTGGGGAAATGGGAGGGCGGATTGTGTGAGGTTGTTAGTATGTAGCCATAACAAATTCTTTCTAGAAAGCCAAGGTCATCCTTTGTCTCTGCACCTCTGCACCTGCACGGAAGGAGATGGGTGGACTCTGCCAGCATGGCAATAGAAGATTGGACGACGTGATGGATTTGTGGGTGTGGGGGCAAGGACTTGAACTTTCAACTGGGTGGGGAAACCCGGAGGACTTCAGATTCGGGTTTCACCCAGATGTGCCAACATGGCTCTATTAATACATTGGAATTTTGAGGAATACTTTGCCTTGGACTCTGATTTAATTTTGGATGCCATTTGGAACCCTGACATTGTTCACATTAAAAACACCACTGATTTGCCTCTGGTGGCTCATTCCTTCCTTCCTTCCTTCCTTCCTTCCTTCCTTCCTTCCTTCCTTCCTTCCTTCCTTATTTTATTTATTTATTTATTTATTTATTTATTTATTTATTTATTTATTTATTTATTTATTTATTTATTTATTTATTTATTTATTTATTTATTGTTAAATTTATATACCGCCCTTCTCCGGGGACTCAGGGCGGTGAACAGCCAAGTAAAAATACAATATAAACATTAAAATATATATACATTTAAAAGAAAATATTAGATGTGGCCCTGATTTAAGACAATATAATTAAAATTTGGTAAAATTTGGTAAAATCTTAAAAACCCCAAAAACTTTTTCACGCCAGCCCGGCTTGATAAAAATAGTATAGTTCATGAGTTTCATCAAGGATGTTTGGGAAAGCCTTTTAACTTCTCAAAGTCTAAAAACGAAATAAGAAATAAGACTCTTATCCTAAGTCTATGGAATAGGAGAAAGAGAAATATGAGGGGGGAAATAGAAACAGATGATGTTACTTATTTTGGGTAATGAAACATCTACAAGAAAACAACCAAGCTAAAGAGGAAGAGGAAGTAGAAGAGAGGAGGAGAGAAGGAAGAAGGTTGGAGAAGAGAAGGAGGTTAGAAAGAAGGAGGAGGAGAGAAGGAGGAGAGGGAGGTGAGGAGAGGAGAGGTTGATGTGGAGAAAGAGAAAGATAGAGGAAGTAGTAGTAGGAAGAGGGGAGAGAAGGAGAAAGAAGGTAGAGAAAGGGAGGAAGATAGAGGGAGGGGAGTGATATGATTGGGAAAACAGATGGGTAACTTGGTAATGATAGAATTAAGATTAGTATTTTTGTTTATTGTGTATTGGTAAATAACATATAATCTATATTAAGTCTTGTTAAGATATTATGGTATATGTATTGATGTTTTATGCGAAGTATGCTAAAAAAAATTTTTTGCAAAAAAAAAAAAAAAGAACCAAGCTCAGAGAGCACCAAAGGACCTCTTAGGTGTATTTCTAGTCTATGGCTGTAATAAATATTTGATTTGATTGATGTGTAGTTGTTGGATACTTATTTGAGTGAGTTTGTATGTATGAAGATGATGCTATATTTTGGACTCCGAACCCAAATGATTTGCATAAAATTTTAGATAGATTACATGCTGCAACGAGAAGTGCAGATCTAAAAAATGTGTATCTGTGTATGTGTAATTGTTCCTCAATGCTTTATTTTATACAGGTGTATGTAAACTGCTTTTTTTTCATTCTAATGTTTCCATGGAAAAATAATACATTCAACCATTAATGCAGAACACTGGAATTATCCTCACAATTAAAGAAGTATTTTGTGTCTCAGAACAGGTTGCATGAATGTTTGCCCTATTCCCATAAACCTGACCTTAACCTACCCTCTCCTTTGAACTCACCCACCTTCTTCTGCAGAGGTATTTCCTTCTGCACACCAGGAACACCCATAGCAGCAAAGGGGGCCTTCCTTCCAGAAATGAGAGGTCTCCTTCCACATGGAGAGAAGTAAGCAGTAAGGTACCACAAGGTTCCGTCCTAGGCCCAGTACTCTTCAATATCTTCATAAATGACCTAGATGAGGGAATAGAAGGGGAACTAACCAAATTTGCAGATGATACCAAGCTGGCGGGAGTAGCTAATACCCCAGAGGACAGGCTCAGGATCCAGATGGATCTTGACAGACTTGAACACTGGGCCCAATCTAATAAAATGAAATTCAATGCAGAGAAAAGTAAAATCCTACACCTAGGCAAGAAAAACCAAAGACATACATATAAACTGGGTGAAACCACACTCAATAGCAGTGACTGCGAGAGGGATCTTGGAGTCTTAGTGGACAACCAATTAAATATGAGCCAGCAATGTGCAGCGGCAGCCAAAAAAGCCAATGCAATCCTAAATTGCATGAATAGAGGGTTACAATCTAGGACTAGGGAGGTACTAATACCACTCTATAAAGCCTTAGTTAGACCACACCTAGAGTACTGCATCCAGTTTTGGTAACCACACTACAAAAAAGACATTGAAACTCTAGAGAAAGTGCAGAGGAGAGCAACCAGGATGATTAGGGGACTGGATATTATACCATACGAAGAGCGGTTGCAGGAACTGGGCATGGCTAGTCTAGCGAAGAGAAGGACCAGGGGAGACATGATAGCAGTGTTCCAATATTTGAGGGGCTGCCACAGAGAGGAGGGGGTCAGGCTGTTTTCCAAGGCACCAGAAGGCCAGACAAGGAATAATGGATGGAAGCTGACCAAGGAGAGATTCAACCTGGAAATAAGGAGAAACTTTCTGACGGTGAGAGCGATCAACCAGTGGAACAGCTTGCCTGCGGAGGTTGTGAGAGCTCCAACACTTGAGACTTTCAAGGGGAGATTAGACTGTCCGAAATGGTGTAGGGGCTCCTGCTTGAGCGGGGGGTTGGACTAGATGACCTACAAGGTCCCTTCCAACTCTAATAATCTGTCATCTGTCATCTGTCAGTATCTTGGCCTGTCTGGTTCAACAGCTTTGAACAGCTTTCATCTGGATGACGGAAGGGTCTAAAAGAAAAAGATTGGGAAAAGGGATTAGGAGCTACCACTGAAATTTGCCATTTGGGATTAATTGAAATCTGTCATAGGGAAGAAAAGAATTGGTGTAAGACCTGTGCAGCCTTGGTGCTGAAATACTTTACATGAAGCTTTATGGAGCTATAGAGAGAATGGGGATCTTTCAAAACGTTTATGATTGTATGGGAACAAACAGAAGTATTACTGATCTCATTCAGGTTAATTCTAAATTTTTGCTAAGTTATGATGTTTAAAGTTATGATGTTTAAACATCATAACTTTATGGTTTATGAAACAGAACATAATCACCTGGACTTTTGTTTAAATTGGTTTGCTGTTTTTAAACCAATTGTTGTGTTCGGAAATCAGTAAGCCATTGAGTTAGAATGGAACACCATGTGAGCACCCAAAACCAATCAACCAACTGAGCCATAGTCAAGATTAGTTACAATCATCAGTATAATTTGCTTGAAATATTGGGACTTAGTAAAATGGGGTTCTTACAACCCATTACATCAAGCATCCTTTCCCAGTTTGTGACTTAGAATATTGCATGAACCTAGTCAGTGTGATTTATGGCTTCATGTGTTGCCTAAGCCAAACTTTCTCTGATGTATACAATAAACCATCTTTAAGTCCACCATGGCTTAGTATTATATGAACATTTGGGAGTCCTCCTAGATCCACAGCTAAAATTAGACCAACACCTTGCAGCTGTGGCTAGGGGGGCTTTTGCACAGGTCCGCCTGGTGCACCAATTGCGACCATACTTGGAGGAGGCTCTACTCACGGTCACTCATGCCCTTGTCACCTCTCGATTGGACTACTGCAATGCGCTCTACATGGAGCTGCCCTTGAAGAGTATTCGGAGACTCCAACTGGTGCAAAATGCAGCTGCGCGTGCTGTGGTGGGTGTTTCAAGGTACACCCACGTGACACCTATACTCCGCCAGCTGCATTGGCTGCCCATTGGTCTCCGGGTACAATTCAAGGTGCTGATCATCATCTTTAAAGCCCTACATGGCTTAGGACCAGGCTATCTTCCGGACCGCATTCTGCCTCATTCTTCCCTTCGACCGGTCAGGTCCCACAGAGTGGGTCTCCTCCAGGTCCCATCAGCCAAACAGTGCCGACTGGCGGGACCTAGGGGGAGGGCCTTCTCTGTATGAGCCCCTGCTCTCTGGAACCAACTTCCCCCAGAGATCCGAACCATCCCCACCTTGCTGGCCTTCCGAAAAGCCATTAAGACATGGCTCTTCTGGCAGGCGGGGTGAGTTTGAGACGACTTTATATCTGATGTCTCCCCCACGTATGTATGTTGTCTATATGTTTTTTAATTGTTTTAAATTGCCTTTTTAAAAATGATTTGTTTGGAGTTTTTATAGAATGTTGTATGCTGCCCTGAGTCCTGAGGGAGTAGGGCAGCATAGAAAAACTGCCAAATAAATAAATAAACAAACATAATTGGCTCCATAAAGAAAAAGGTTGGGGGGAAAGACAAGAGATTGGTAGAATGGATTCACAAAATATGAAACCCTAAATCTGGACTGCAAATACCAATTCATTTCCTTTTTTCTTGTTGTTCAGTCGCTAAGTTATGCCAAACTCTTAGTCACCCATGGTCTACTGCATGTCAGGCCCCCCTGTCCTCCACTGTCACCTGGAATTTGCCCAAATTCATGTTCATTGCATCCATGACACTATCTAATCATTGCATACAGAGGGATAGAATCAAGAACATGTGAGGTGTTAATACCACTTTATAATGCCTTGGTAAGACCACACTTGAAATACTGCATCCAGTTTTGGTTGCCATGAGACTCTAGAAAAAGTACAGAGAAGAGCAACATAGATGATTAGGGGACTGGAGGCTAAACCATATGAAAAACAATTGCAGGAATTGCATATGTTAAATTGAATGAAAAGAAGGGCTAGGGGTGACATGATAGCAGTGTTCTAATATCTAAGGGGCTGCCACAAAGAAGGAGGGATCAACCTGTTCTCCAAAGCACCTGAAGGCAGGAGAAGCAATGGATGGAAACTAATCAAGGAGAGAAGCAACCTAAGAATTAAGGAGAAATTTCCTGACAGTTAGAACTATTAATGGAATGACTTAATTCCAGAAATTATGGCTGCTCCATCACTGGGGATTTGTAAGAAGAGAGTGAACAACCATTTGTCTGAAATGGTATAGGGTTTCCTGCCTGAGCAGGGGGTTGGATTAGAGGACCTCAAAGGTCCCTTCCAACTATTCTATTCTATATTCTAATTCTATTCTCTATTCTGCCCAAAACTCATGTTCATCATTGCATCGATTATACTATCTAACCATCTCATCATCTGCTGTCCCCTTCTCCTTTTGTCTTCCATCTTTCCCAACATCAGGGTCTTCTCCTATGACTCCTCTCTTCTCATTAGGTGGTCAAAATATTTAACCTACATTTCCATTTAGCCCTGGAGAACCCCCACACACACATTATGGATAGTGAGGGATGCCTTTCCCACAACAAACTGAATCCCATAACAACGGAACCCCAAGTTTTAGCCACCTTAAGCGCCTCTGCCAAACCAGCCGACAGAATTTGAAAGGGTAAAGAAAAGAGAGAGAAAACTGGGAAGGAGGCCCAAAAACGGATGGAGGAAAGGTCGCCATTTAAAGAAATTATTAACTCTTTTTGACTCGGGCGAAGACAGACGCAGTTAGAAGCCAACCCCGCGCGCATGCGCACTGCAATAGCGGTGCGCTCTCAAAAAAAAGGAGCGGCATTCTGGAGTCACGTGACCTCTCAAACTAACTCTCCGCCTCAGCCTCTTTAACCGTTATTGTGACATTCCGAACGTTCCGAAGAAACGTTGGAAAGGGCGGAGCTAATGTTTACCTCCCGCCTGTGAGGAACACCTGAGGTAAAACGCCGTAGTCTTCTCTTTTTTGTAAAATCGCCTTATCGCTGAGGGGTTTCTGCCTCGAAGTCCTTTGAAGACTTCGTTTTGAAGTCCGTACTGAAGACTGAAGCTCTTCCACTGTATTGAAGATACTAAGAAACAGTTTTATTTGAGGAGCCACCACTGGTCTGAGGTAATAAAGTGTGGTGGCCCTGACACCTGGTGAAAAGCTGTGGCAGAGCCAAATTGAGGTCCTGAAGCAAAGAAAATTACACTAGCACTGATATTATCTACTTTCAGTAATGAAACCTTTGCAAGAAAACAACCAAGCTCAGTGAGCACCAAGGATCTCTCAAGAAAATTAAAGAATATTGAAGGAAAACCTGATCCTAAATGGAAAAAAATAAGTTCTCGAAAGTTTTACCTCTGAAAATGCAAAATGGCAAAGGAAACCCTGATCCTAATGATAAAAGATTAAGTTCTAGAAAAGTTTACCTCAGAAAATGCAAAATAGCAGAGAACAGTGGTTCATCTAAACCTTTGAATGAAAGGAGCAAAAAGAGAGGGCAGATTAAAATTGGAACGCCAATAGGAAGATTAATAAAAAGATGGCGCACAAATGCCCATGAGGAGAATCATCTCTTTTGTGAGGGGATAAATAGAGAACAAAAGATCCTTCCTCCTACAGTGTGAAATGCAGCCAAAAATGATAGAGCATCAGGTCATGATGCAGGAGAAGGAACGAAGGAAAGATAAAGTAAGTGTAAATTCACTTCCAGACAGAGAAACTGTAGATATAGAAAGGGAGGGGGGGCTGAATTATCTGGGGAACATAAGTGAAAGAAGAGAGATTCAGCTGCTGTTAAGTCTAAGATACAGGTAGTCCTCAACTTACAACAGTTCATTTAGCGACCATTCAAAGTTATAATGGCACAGAAAAGTGACTTATGGCCGTTTTTTACAATTACAACTGTTGTAGCATTCCCATGGTCACAGACCAAAATTCAGATGCTTGGCAACTGACTCAAGCTGCCAAGCGTCTGAATTTTGATCACGTGACCATGGGGAATGCCGTAATGGTCGTGACTCGTAAGTGTGAGCAACTGTCATAAGTCGCTTACTTCAGTGCCATTGTAACTTCCAACGGTCATTAAATGAACTGTTGTATGTCAAGGACTATGTATACAGACATCAATGGCTCATGCCCAAAGGTTGTTTCAAGTCCACATCCAGCCATGGAAGCTCCTTAAAGCGCTCTGGGTCAATACCTTTCTCTTAGCCCAGCCTACCTTGCAGGGTTATTGTGGAGAAGATAGAGAGGGTCCATTGAGTTCCTGGAATATAAATCTAATGAACACACATATACAAATAGAGAAAGGCTGTTTTATTCTTTGAATTGTCTTAGCTGGTAGAAAACAATTCCATTTTTGGAATGTATCTTAGTTAACTTTTTTAATTAAGCAATCAAAGTTGTTATTTTTCAATTAAGGAAGCATAAAGTGATTCATTTCATGAGAACATCCCCAGAATATTTTGTGGGCAGTGTAACAATTGTTGAAATGAATACAATAAAATTTGTGAAGGTACAATGCAATGCTGCACTTAAGTTTAGATAGAAGTGATGTAAATGCAAAAATGATGATTCAGATTCTTAAGTGTGTATGAAATGGGTCTGTTCTTGTTTGTGCTCTTTTTTGTGCTGTTGTTGAAATTCTAAGGGCCTTAATAAATGTTACTTTCAAAGCACTCTGAAAGTTGTACAATTAGTTGGAAAAATATGGTAAATATATGCAAAGTGTACTAACTCAGCAAGCCATCAAATGTAGTCTATTTATTATTATACCCACCCGAACCATTCTAGGCTGAAGGCTGGCATTCTTAATGAACTTTTAAAAATCAGGCTAGGGAAAGACAGTAAATGTTCCTGATTCTTTGCAATGTTAGGAATAGATAATCTACTAGATTGTGAAATATTTTTTTAAAGTAACTTTTTAGTACGTTGATTGGAATGGTTGTTGGTTGGGTTGTTGTTGTTTTTTTTGCCAGGGTATCCTCCTTTCCAGAGTCATCCACAAGAAGGTCAACTGGGGAGGGGAAATGATGACAACATTGTACCACAAAGTGCAATGTCACCCCTGGTCCTTCTTTTCATTAAACTAGGAATACCCAATACCAGCAACAGTTCTTCCTATGTTTTAGCCTCCTGTGCCCTTATCATTTTGTTGCTCTTCTTTGCAGTCTTTCTAGACTGCAAAGTCTAGAAAGACTGGTGGGTGTGCCCAGGTACACCCACGTAACACCTGTTCTCCGCCAGCTGCATTGGCTGCCCATTAGTCTCCGGATCCAATTTAAGGTGTTGGTCGTTACCTTTAAAGCCCTACATGGCTCAGGGCCAGGTTACCTTCGGGACCGCATCCTGCCGCATACCTCCCTACGACAGGTTAGGTCCCACAGAGTTGGTCTCCTCCAGGTCCCATCGACCAAACAATGTCGGTTGGCAGGGCCTAGGGGGAGAGCCTTCTCTGTGGGAGCTCCCTCCCTATGGAACCAACTTCCTCCGGAGATCAGAGCCATCCCCACCCTGCTGGCCTTCCGTAAAGCAATAAAAACTTGGCTCTTCCGGCAGGCGGGGTGAAAGTGAGACCGAGTAGATTATCTCCGGGTCTCCCCCCTGTTATGAATGTTGGAGATTTTCTTTTAATTTTTATATATTTTTTAATTGTTATATGTTTTATTGTAATAGATTTGGACATGCTGTGAGCCGCCCAGAGTCCCCCAGGAGTTGGGCGGCATACAAATCTATTAAATTAAATTAAATTAAATTAGAGTCTCAACACCTTTTTATAGTGTGGTGACCAAAACTGATGCAGTATTCTAAGTGTGGTCTTACTAAGGCTTTATAGAGTGGTACCATATTAGTACCATTAGTATCATATTTCACTGTAGCTCATTAGATGACTCGAAGGACACAAAACTACAGGTAGTTCTCAACTTACAACAGTTCATTTAGTGACCATTCAAAGTTACTGTAGTGCAGCAGCAGTTAGTATGCAGCACTGCAGGCCAATTCTCCTGGACTGAAAGGATGTTGAGACTCTGGAAAGAGTGCAGAGAAGAGCAACAAAGATGATTGGGGACTGGAGACTAAAACATATGAAGAACAGTTGCAGGAACTGGGTATGTCTAGTTTAATGAAAAGAAGGACCACGGGAGACATGATAGCAGTGTTCCAATATCTCAGGGGTTGCCACAAAGAAGAGGGAGTCAAGCTATTCTCCAAAGCACCTGAGGGTAGAACAAGAAGCAATGGGTGGAAACTAAACAAGGAGAGAAGGAACTTAGAACTAAGGAGAAATTTCCGTGGAACAGCTTGCCTCCAGAAGTGATTGCTCCAACACTGGAAGTTTTTAAGAAGATGTTGGACAACCATTTGTCTGAAGTAGTGTAGGGTTTCCTGCCTAAGCAGGGGATTGGACTAGAAGACCTCCAAGGTCCCTTCCAACTCTGTTGTTGTTGTTGTTGTTGTTGTTGTTATAAAATAATCCAGGAATTTTATGGAAAACTTTACAGCCAAGAAAAAGTTTCAGAATAATAATAAAATGTTTAGAAAAGGCCGCATTACCTAAAATATCATAAACAGTGAAAACTATGTTAACTGAAAAAATAACGATGATGGAATTAAGAGAAGCAATTAAAAGCAAAACAACAATAAAACACCTGGACCTGATGGGCTTCCGGCAGAACAATAATAACAACAACAACAACAGAGAAAGAGACAAGAAAGAAAGAAAGAAAGAGAAAGAAAGAAAGAAAGAAAGAAAGAAAGAAAGAAAGAAAGAAAGAAAGAAAGCTTATGACCACAATTGAGCCCAAGATTTTGATTGCTAAACAAGAGCATTTTACAAGTTGGCCATACCCACCTGGTCACATGACCAAGCCACGCCCACAGAACTGGTAGGGAAAATTTTTAGATTTCACCACTGGTTGAGTATAATATTTTTGTCTGAAGCTCTTTGCACAATACTTACAGAATTTACAGAATAACAGAGTTGGAAGGGACCTTGGAGGTCTTCTAGTCCAACCCCCTGCTTAGGCAGGAAACCCTACATCACTTCAGACAAATGGTTATCCAATCTCCTCTTAAAAACTTCCAGTGTTGGAGAATTCACAACTTCTGGAGGCAAGCTGTTCCACTGATTAATTGTTCTGTCAGAAAATTTCTCCTTAGTTCTAAGTTGCTTCTCTCCTTGATTAGTTTCCACCCATTGCTTCTTGTCCTACCCTCAGGTGCTTTGGAGAATAGCTTGACTCCCTCTTCTTTGTGGCAACCTCTGAGATATTGGAACACTGCTATCATGTCTCCCCTGGTCCTTCTTTTCATTGAACTTAACATATGCAATTCCTGCAATTGTTTTTCATATGTTTTAGCCTCCAGTCCCCTAATCATCTATGTTGCTCTTCTCTGCGCTGTTTCTAGAGTCTCCACAACTTTTTTACATTGTGGCGACCAAAACTGAATGCAGTATTCAAAGTGTGGCCTTACCAAGGCATTATAAAGTGGTATTAACACTTCACATGATCTTGATTCTATCCCTCTGTTTATGCAGCCTAGAACTGTGTTGGCTTTTTTGCCGGCTCCTGCACACTGCTGGTTCATATTTAAATGGTTGTCCACTAGGACTCCAAGATCCCTCTCAGTTATTACTATTGAGCAAGGTACCACATACACTGTACCTGTGCATTTTGTTTTTCTTGCCTAAATGTAGAGCCTTACTTTTTTCATCATTGAATTTCATTTTGTTAGATAGCGCCCAATGTTCAAGTCTTGCATTCGTATGGTTTCTCCCCCGTATGGATCTTTATGGGCACCAAGGCTTTGTGCAAAACTGAAGTTCTTTCCACATTCCTTACATTTGTACGCTTTTTCTCCTGTGTGGATTCTTTTATGGGAAATAAGACAATTTGAATCTCTGAAGCATTTTCCGCACACCAGGCATTTACTGTATTTTTCGCACTATAAGATGCACCTGACCATAAGATGCACCTAGCTTTAGAGGAGGAAAACAAGAAAAAAATATTCTGAACCAAATGGTGTACTAATATATTTAATAAAATATAGCAAAATATTTCAACCATGTAAAGTCAACAGCGGTATTAAGAACCATCATCACGGTCATTAACAAATGAGGTTTAAGGTTCAAACATTAACAAAATGAATTTTAAGGTTCAAACACTCTTCTACTTTTCTGGAAACCCCAAGAACTCATCATCGCTAGTGTCAGAATTTATGAAGCTCAGTTGCTAACAATCACCGATATCACTTTCTTAGCTATCTTCATATGTGATACTATCTTCAGTTCCATCTAAGGCATTGCTAATGCCACATTTTTTGAATGACCGTGCAACGATTTCGTCCTTCACTGAGTGCCATATTTTAACCCATTCACAAACTTGAGTGATAGTTGGCCTCTTCATTTGTTCAGTAGGTCAGATCATGATTATCAGCAGCCATCCATTTGTTCCACTCTTCTCACATAAATACTTTAAATGGTTTGTTGATAGAAACATCAAGAGGTTGCAACTGGCTGGTAAGACCCCCAGGAATTACAGCTAGATGAGTCTTCAATTCTTTAAAGCTCTTTTTGTAGTTTCGCTAATATGTGCTCTATACTGGTTGAGCACTAACAAAGCTGGTTTTTTCAGAAGCCCTCCAGGGTGTTTGGACCACACTTTTTCCAACCCATACTCTCACTCCATTTTCGTCCATCCATCCTTTCTCATGAACATGCACAACAACTCCTTGTGGAATCACTTCTTTTGGAAAGTTTTTCCTTTTGAAAATTAACATTGGTGGCAATTTGGTGCCATCTGCACAGCAGGACAACACAACCATTTAATGTGTTTTCCTCACGTCCTGAGGTTTTCACGGTTATGGTTTTGGCCCTTTTCAGATCAACATTAGATAGCACATCAAAGGTTAGCGGGACTTCATCCATAAACCCAATCTGGCCAATTTCAAAATCATTGTTCTTCCTAGCATCAATTATGAGAAGACAGAATCTTAAGATTCATATTATTTTGGCATTTTTTGCGCAATTCTAGTTCTGGGGCGCATAATAAGGTCACATCGCCTCATAAATCTGTAGCACCACGATGGTGATCCAGTAAAATCCTGAATGCCTTTCTCTACAGCAATGCGTTTGGCTTCATATATTATCATTTTTGTAGAAACTGAGAAGCCATTATTCCGGAGACATGTGACCCATTCTTTCATGTCCATCTCTAACTGTGGCCACTTTGCAGGAAGCCCACGAAAATTGTGCTTATTTTCATCTTTTACTTTTTGCAGCTGATCCACCTGTTTTCTCCACTCCCTTACCATTTTTTCAGTTGGAGGTGGCCCAAAATGTCTCGCCGCTGCTCTGTTTCCATGTTCCTCAGCATATTTTACTACTTCCAGTTTAAAAGGAATTTTATATGCTACTCTTTTCCTGCAAGAAAATACAATAGTGAAAGAACTGTCAGTAATGTGTCCTTTATTGTTATGAGAGCACTGTAGCGGAGAACATCAAGGAATGACACACTATTATAGGGGATCTGATGCGGACATACTGTTATGTGGGTGGATCTGCTGCTGACGCACTGTTATGGGGGACACGTTTAAGGTTTTACCTTTATAGGGGTCAGTTTATAAAGAGGATATTTTATTAGAGGACACTTTCTTAGGCACTATTCATACGACCATATTTTGTTTCCACAGTGCCCCCTTACATCCCCATCCCCATCAGAATGCCCCCTTACATTAGGTGTCCCTATCAGAGTACTGTGAATAAGGAGTGCCGAATATGGAGCAGCAGGCGGAGCCTGATAGGACCACAGATAGGTGTCCACTCATGTGCCAGCTCTGCCTAATGACTCCTGCGGAATGGGACTGTTTGCCTCCTCCGCTTGGCCACGCCTGGTTGGTCCCCAGGCTTCCGCCCCCCAACCATTCGGGTGCTGCCTTTTATCCTAGGCTGAAACGGCCCTAGCTCTTCGGCCCAGCCCTTCTGTCACAGCCCATTCGCCGAACGGGCCCCAAAACCCATTCACCCTGGGCTTTTGGGCGCACGGGACACTTTTCCGACAGCCAATCAGAGGAGCAAGAATCCCACCTCCTTCTCCCTCATTCCTTCCTTTCCGTTCCCCTCCACTCTGCCTGTGTGTGTGTTTGCAAGCAGCCATTTTAGGAGAAGGAACAGGAGGGGGTAGCCTTCCCCCCCTCTCCCTCTTCCCCCCCGCCTCCTCTCCCCCCCCTTTGGAGTATGGATAAAGAGGTGCCCTAAAGCGTGCGCGTGGTCTGCTCTCGTCAAGAGCTGCGCCCGACAGAAGCCTGACCCCCCCACTTTCCCTCCCTCCCTCACACACACACACACACAAAGACAGGCTTATGGGCGCACACCCGTTTTTCCCCTCTCCCCTTTCTCCTCCCTGGCCTACGTGCCCCCCCCCCCGGCTCTCAAATGCTCCCTCCCGCGTCGCATTAATTGTTCCACTATTATTTATTTTTTTGGTCCCGGCTGCTAGCAAGATGCTTCCCCCATCCCCTTTCTAGACGGCTCACTTGGAAGGCAATCAGCCCTACACCCCCCCCTAAACACATGACACAGGCACGTGCATGTGTATGCACAAACACAGAGAAAGTGTGTGCTTGTGGGTGTGCATGTGCACTCCTGAGCAGATTCAACGCACATAGCTTCTCCCCGCTGCGTGTGAATCTAGGAACGAGATGGACACATGCGCCACAGAGAAAGTCAGAGAGGTTGTTTCGGGATCCGACCTAAATACGCGCCTTCTGTCCAGTGGAACGCCCGCAATCACCCCTTCTACTATTCTGTAGGGGAAGCCCACCGCCCCCGCCCTTTCCTATACCGTGGGCTTGTTCCTCCTCCCCTTTGGGTTTTCTTTCATTATTGTTTTGTTTTTGAGGATTTTATGGGACTTGGAGGTTATATTTGATCCCAGTTTTTTCCAAGCTGTCCGAAAGGGACGGTGCCATTTTCTTGGGACTAAAACCCTGTTCCCCTCCACTCTGCCTGCGCGTGTGTTTGCATGAGGATCCACGATAGATAGCAATGGGAGAACAATCCCACCCCTTTCTTCCTCATTCCTTTCAGTTCCGAATTCAATTCCACCCCCTTCTCTGTGGGGATGCTAGTTCAGGGGAAGACTGGCAGAAGGAAGTGCTGGCACCATGAAGAGCGAGAGAGGAAAGTGGGAGATTCATCCCTTAGAGGTTCACACTGTGTTAAACACACACCAGAAACAAGGTCACTTAAAATCAGCCTTTATTAATCTATTTGGTAATTGTTTGCAATGGCACGCAAGTAATCAATATGGTTTCGTTTGCCATATTCACTGACAATCTTGGCAATCCTTTGGTCCGCATTGCGGTATTTCCTCAGTTTCAGTGGAGGACTATTATGTCCTGATAAGAGTTTTTCATAAAATGCATCCATGCCTCGTTGAACCTTGCGCAGGCCATCTATAAATTTCCAAATGGTTGGATGACAAATCCCCAACTGAGCTCTAAGCCTCCGATGAGCTGCTTCCGAGTGGTTGTTTGTACGATCCGCTGCCATCTGTGCACTGTGGAAAACATTCCACATGGCTGCTGGGAACAAAGGTGGCTGCCTTCCAGGGCCCTGCCTTGCCGGACGGCCAACGTAGGTATCTTCAAACCAGTGCAGGAGACGGAGCAGCGGTTCTGCAAGATAATTTTCCAGAGCAGAAATGTATACATCCAAGTCTGGGACAGACACAAAAGCCAGGGCCACTACCATTTTTGCCCTCACAGCGAACTCAGGATCTGTATTGTAGTCATGTGCGGTTCCATCTCTATCCAAATGCTTCCTCATATTTTGTGCTAGATGAAAAAGGCACCCTTTCACAGCTACTTCTGGAAAGCATTCCCTAATGGCATTAATGGCCGCCAGTTCAAAGTCGCAATGAATGGAACGGAGCCGATTGTCAGGTATCAGTTTTTTAACAAACTCGAACAGCCTTTCATATGTAGCACGCTGTTTGTTTGGCAGAAGTGCATATAAGACCGGATGCACTCCTTCATATTTCTTGGCTAAAATTACATACACCTGCGCAAATAACTTTGGAGCTATGGCAAAAGTCCCATCCACGAACCAGGTGTCGGATGACTGCAAGATGTTCAGCCAAGTCCTTCTTCCAAATACTAGGATCCTCCTTGACCCCTCTCCAAAATCGCCTAGTAGGAAAGGCTCTTGTAATCCAGCAGTTGGTGAATATGTCTTGTACTCCTCAGGTAAAATGAGGTCATCAAGGGTTACCGGGTGTGCGGGTGCTACCCGTATCTGGTTCCTTTTTCTGCGGATTGTTTTTCGCAATGCTTGCGTTCCTGGCATTGCAGGGTACACGGCGGGGCTCACGTTGGCAAGACACGTATGGATTACCTCGGAAGTGCCCTCCGTTGTCTCCTCTGCCCGTTGTTTCATGCCACTCAAGAAATGTGCAACGGCAACCCGTTGAGCCGAGGCAGGGTGAGAATGATCGTTGACTCTTTTTATTATTTCTCCAAGCCTTGTGTGAATTCTGGCATTGCATCTGTCACGCTGCTCACAGCGCCAAAAAGTAACGCAAGAATCAACCACACTCAGCTTATCAAATATGTAGAGGTACCCTTCTGAAGCAAACTTTTCTCTTCCTCTCTTGCTTCTTATAGTTACATCCCTCTCGCAGGCAGGAGCGGTAACACGAGTGCTTGTCCTCAACGAAGGCAGCGAACTGTTGGGAGGAAAATGCCTGCCGATTAGATGAGGAGTCTTCCAGCCGGGAAACAATGCTTTGAAGAATAAATGGAATAGCCAAAGCAGAGCTGCAGGAAAGAAGTCCTCTAATGACAAGAAACCAAGACGAGTGACATTCAGCAAAGTTTCTTGGCTAGCTACGCTGATTGCCATCCAAATGCGAGATTATATATATACTCTTTCTGAGCCTTTCAGCTTAACACATGCTTTTGATAATTAAATTCTGTATTTGGTGATTTTAATTGCATATCTATTGATGGGATAACTTTCTGAGTTTAGCTTTGTTTGGAAGGAAAAAAGTGATTATAGCTTTTGAAAAGAAAAGATTATCGCTGTTGATTTAGATAAATTAAGAAGAGTTGTTTATGAACAACTCTTATAAGGACCAACGATTGCCAAGATTGTGGTGAATATGGCAATCGGAACCAGACTGATTACTTACGTGACATTGCACGCAATTACCAAATAGATTAATATAAGATGGTAATTATTCCAGGGAATTGAGTCAGACAAGGCTACTGTTTTTAAACTGCGGTGATTCAGATAAATTAAGAAGAGTTGTTTATGAACAAATTGTATCCCCTGAACTAGCATCTCCACAGAGAAGGGGGTGGAATTGAATTCGGAACTGAAAGGAATGAGGGAGAAGGGGGATTGTTCTCCCATTGCTATCTATCGTGGATCCTCATGCAAACACACACGCGCAGGCAGAGTGGAGGGGAACAGGGTTTTAGTCCCAAGAAAATGCCACCGTCCCTTTCAGACAGCTTGGAAAAAACTGGGATCAAACATAACCTCCAAGTCCCATAAAATCCTCAAAAACAAAACAATAATAAAAGAAAACCCAAAGGGGGGTGAGGAACAAGCCCACACTAGAGGAAATGGCGGGGGCGGTGGGCTTCCCCTACAGAATGGGTGTACCCCTAGTAGAAGGGGTGATTGCGGGCGTTCCACTGGACAGAAGGAGCGTCTTTAGGTCGGATCCCGAAGCACCCTCTCTGACTTTCTCTTTGTGGTGCGTGTGTCCATCTCGTTCCTAGATTCACACGCAGCGGGGAGAAGCTACGCGCGTTGAATCTCAGGAGTGCACAACCACACCCACAAGCACACACTCTCTGTGTTTGTGCGCACACATTCACGTGCCTGTGCCGTGTGTTTAGGGTGGTGTGTGTGTGTAGGGCTGATTGCCTTCCAAGTGAGCCGTCTAGAAAGGGGATGGGGGAAGCATCCTGCTAGCAACCGGGACCAAAAAAATAAATAACAGTGCAACAATTAATGTGATGTAGGAGGGAGCATTTGCGAGTGGGGGGGCGCGGAGGCCAGGGAGGAGAAAGGGGAGAGGGGGAAAACGGGCATGTGCCCGTAAGCCTGTCTGTGTGTGAGAGAGAGAGAAAGAGGGAGGGAGGGAGGGAGAGTGGGAGGGGTCATGCTTCTGTCAGGCGCAGCTCTTGACGAGAGCAGACGCGAACAGGTTAAAAAAATGAGGGGGGGGGATTTCGAGGATCAATAAGAGAGCCCAGGCGACGCTCAGCCCCCGCTCCTCTCACTCCGGTGGTCTTGCTGGCGGGGCAGCAGGCTGGAGACAGCCAATTCTCCCCCGTTCCAGGTCCCTGCCGGTTGCCCCTGCCCGACCGGAGCTCCTAACCCATCTGCCTATCGATCCCCATCCCTCCCTCCCTCTTTCCCTCCCTTGCTTCTTCCTTTGGCAAAAATAAAATAAAATAAAATAAAGGCATAATCTTTCTTCGAAAGTCGTAACCTTGTCATCGTAGTTTCTTTTCTTTTTTCTTTTTTTTGGGGGGGGGGGAAAGATTGGGGGGGTATCATGATGCTCGGTGAACATGTAAGCTCTGTGGCATGTGTGTGTGAGTGTGCTCCTGACCAGATTCAACTTGCGTAGCTTCTCCCCGCTGCGTGTGAATCTAGGAACGAGATGGACACACGCGCCACAGAGAGAAAGTCAGAGAGGGTGCTTCGGGATCCGACGTAAAGACGCGCCTTCTGCCCAGTGGATCGGCCGCAATCACCCCTTCTAGTAGGGGTATGCCCATCTAGTACACCCACTCTAGCGTGGGCTTGTTCTCCCCCCCCCTTTTTGAGAGGTTTTATTTTATTATTATTTTGTTTTTGAGGATTTGATGGGACTCGGAGGTTATGTCTGATCCCAGTTTTTTTCCAAGCTGTTCGAAAAGGGATGGTGGCATTTTCTTGGGACTAAAACCCGCAGAACAAGAAGTGAAAACGACGGGTTTTTTTAAACTTGCTTCTTCCAGAAGTCCTGAGTTTCCTAAAAGTTTTCTCCCATCATCATCATCATCATCATTCCATGCTTTAGGGTACCTCTTTATCCGTAATCCAAAGGGGGGGGGAGAGGAGGCGGGGGGAAGAGAGAGAGAGAGAGGAAGGCTACCCCCTCCCGTTCCTTCCCCTAAAAAGGCTGCTTGCAAACACACAAGCGCACGCTTTAGGGCACCTCTTTATCCGTACTCCAAAGGGGGGGGGAAGGAAGAGAGAGGGAGGGAGGGAGGCTACCTGTCACATAGTGAATATTGTCAGTTGTATGTCTATGCAGGGTGATGCACCCCTATTCTAATATTATGGTATATTCCAATACAGGCAGAACACGTGATATGATCTTGTACGCATGTCCGCATTCCAGATCCACCATTAATCCCTTTTGACTTGGCTCTTGACCGGAATGGTCGCTTTTCTTAGCAAAGATGTAATTATTCAGATTTATTGTTTTTATACCGAAATAAATATTTCTATTAGACTTTTAATCTCGGCTTTATTTCTAACTGTCTGAATTCCAAGCAAAGATCCAAATCGCCTCTATGAGATATCATTCTCACCCCAACACTACCCTTCCCATTCCTTCTCCTAAAAAGGCTGCTTGAAAACACACAAATGCAGGCAGAGTGGAGGGGAATGGAAAGGAAGGAATGAGGGAGAAGGGGATGGGATTCTTGCTCCTTTGATTGGCTGGCGGCAAAGTGTCCCGTGCGCCCCAAAGCCCAGGGTGAACGGGCTTTTGGGCCCGTTCGGCGAACGGGCTGGGACGAAGGGGCTGTGATGGGAGGAGCTGTGATGGGAGGGCTGTGACGAAGAGCTAGGGCCGTTTCAGCCAAGGAGAAAAGGCAGCGCCCGAATGGTGGCGGAAGCCTGGGAACCAACCAGATGCGGCCAAGCGGAGGAGGCGAACAGTCATATAGACCCTGACTCCTGCACTGCGGAAAAGAGACAGAAGAAGCGGGCAATGACAAAGACAGAAGAGGCGGATTCAGCACTGTAAAACAGGGTGTTAAACTCAAGGCACGCAGGCTGGATCCGGGCCACAGGCTGCTTAGATCTGGCCCGCGGACCTGCCCTGGAAACAGCAAAGGATCGGCCCGCGGTGCCTCTGCCAACGAAAACAGAGCTCAGGAGGGCGGCCCTTCCAGGCTCCGTTTTCACTGGCAGAGGGCTGCAGGAGGCCATCGCGACCAAAAATGGAGCCTCAATGAGTATGTTGAACTGACTATACCCACCTTGACCATGCCCCCCCTCCCGAGGTCAAACACAACCCTGATGCGGCCCTCAATGAAATTGAGTTTGATATCCCTGCTGTAAAAGGATCCTGCCGCCGCGGCCCGCTGCTATTCACCAAAGGACCGGCACCGGTCTATCGTTGGGGACCCCTGAGGTAATACACTTCATGGTCTGTGACACAATATTCGCTCCATAAGGTGCACAGACATTTCCACCCACTTTTTTGGGGGGGGGGAAGTGTGTCTTATGGAGCGAAAAATACGGTATATAGTTTTTCTTCAATTTGTACTCTCTGATTTAAGGTTAAGAGGAAAGGTCCTTCTGGAGTGTTACCTGATCTCCTTTTGTTGCTCTAAAGTGTGGCTTTTCCAACAATCACATAATCCCAAAATTCCGCACCATGTACAAATTTCGTTTCCTTGGTTATCATCTTCAGTCAAGAAGACACTGGTATCTGCATATTGAAAAGGAGAACAATTCGCCAGCCCCACTTTTAACTGGTTTTCCTCAAGGCTTTGCTTTCCAAACATCCTTTCTGCTACTTCATTTGTAGCTGTTGACAAAGATGCTTCTTCTTGGCTAGAACCTCCCGTTTCCCATTCTTCAGCTGCTTGGAAGAGAAACAGAGAAAAGTTGACACAAATGATTTAGCACCAATTGTTGCATCCCTTATTTGAATATTAACCAAAACTCTGTCCACCTCCCTCCAGTTCTTTTTTCTTTTAACCCTTTTTGTGAATCTTCTTTCTTCTTCTGTCAGGATGTGTTCAAAACATGGGGCGAGGCTTGGTATAAACGCTGATGTTAAGATTTGCCGTAGGGTATGCGGAATGCAGAATGCAAACTTGAATCCTGCGGATCAGCTCATTTTGAGTTTCCGAATGGGCACCATCAGCTCCGCTGCTCCTTTAGATTCAGTTTCAAGGAAGCAGGAGAGTTGATTGGAATACGAGCATGTTATATATAAGTGTTAAAAATAGAGGGAAACATCGTTTAGGCGGGAAAATGGACTTGATGAAGATGGATCAGCGATGGGACTTGAACCTGGGAACTGAACATCAGCCTCCACTCCATGAGTGGAGCCGCCCAGAGTTCCCTGGGAGTTGGGCGGCATACAAATAGAAAGAAAGGAAGGAAGGAAGGAAGGAAGGAAGGAAGGAAGGAAGGAAGGAAGGAAGGAAGGAAGAAAGAAAGAAAGAAAGAAAGAAAGAAAGAAAGAAAGAAAGAAAGAAAGAAAGAAAGAAAGAAAGAAAGAAAGAAAGAAAGAAAGAAAGAAATGAGGAAGTGCTGCCTTGAAAAAAAAACTGGTTCTCATGGGTGTTCGTCCATCCTTGGTCGTCCTCACATTTACAAGCAAAATTTACAAAAGAAGCTTTGGAGAAAGTGGGAGGGAGAGTCACCTTGATGGAAGATCCCATCTCTTGAGAACTCAGTGCATCAGACAACCCAATTCTCTAGCATTTCCTTTCTTGTGATGCTCTCTGTGGGCTTCCGTCATTACAGCCAGAAACACAAAAGAGGAATCGAGCACTTAAAATTATCTACAAAACGGGACAGACAGGATTGAAAACTGTATTGGGAGGACCACTCCCCTCATTCTACAGGTAACATGAAGTTTTTAGCTCATCTTAACAGACGAAGTAGGGGTGGAACAGTAAATGAGAACATTCTCCTCCATTATAGGAAAAGAAGAGGCCAATATTTCTCTTAAAAAATCAGCTGCTTGCTTATTTAATTAGCGTATGGGATAAAATACATGGAAAGCAGCAGAAAAGATATCCGGAATGAACACATAAGATGATACACATAAGATGGAAATACTGTTTGTGCCTCGCTAGAAAATACCAGAATTTCATCCCAGAAAAACAGAGCCCCTTACTTAAGGAGGCCAAGTTCCTTGCGTTTTCCAGCATGACCTCTTGATACAGAATTTTTTGCTCCAAATCCAGTAGGGCCCATTCCTCCACAGAGAAAACCACAGCTACATCCTTAAAAGAGATAGAATTCTGAAACAGAAACAACATATACTATGAATGCCTCTTCGTAAGGATAACTTGAATAATCTAAATGCAAAAATTCTTTTTAAAGAACAAATCCTGCTTTCCAAATAGGATAAATAAGCAACTTCCCGAGAGAAAATGGACAGAGCTACAGCCGCTGATTGAAAATACACCCGGGATAATCTTTCATGACTAATCCTAGAGGAGCAGCACCCCAATTCCTTCTCTATCTACGGATAGATGGGCCTTGGATGTACCACTGATGGGAGGATCCATCCAGTGCTTCCCTGAATCTGGTTTCTACAAGAAGAATATGGAGAGTGTTACCTGACATTTTGGACCCTGCCTTATGTTGTCCCTCGATAGAATACTCACAGAAAAGCTATATGAAGATGTTGGGAGAACTGTGAGAGATTGAGATGGTGTCTATTTATAAATGTATAT
This sequence comes from Diadophis punctatus similis, assembly GCA_023053685.1. Lineage (NCBI taxonomy): Eukaryota > Metazoa > Chordata > Lepidosauria > Squamata > Dipsadidae > Diadophis > Diadophis punctatus. Next base: position 235,941,397 of record JALIGW010000002.1, read on the forward strand.
AATTTATAAATGACACTAGTAGAAATTAAAGCAATCAGAACTACTAATGAGGTCACTGCAGATTATTGACATATAGCAAGACGTTCTGTCTAAGATGGGTGTCAAACTCAAGGCCCGGATCCGGCCCGCGGGGTACTTAGATCTGGCCCGCAGGGCCGCCCTGGAAGCAGCAAAGGACCGGGCCGCGGTGCTTCTGCCAGTGGAAACATGCTCCCGAGTTCCATTTTCGACTGCCACGGCCTCCTGCAACCCTCTGCCAGTGAAAACGTGGCTCTCCCGAGCTCCGTTTTCAATGGCGGAGAGTTGTAGGAGGCTGTGGCAACTGAAAACGGAGCTCGGGAGCCTGTATTTGCTGGCAGAGCACTCGGGCCACCATAGGCGCCCCCGAGAGGAGTGATGTCGAGCTGGCCACCCCCCCCCCCGAGGTAAAACACAACCCTGATGTGGCCAATGAAATTGAGTTTGACACCACCGGTCTAAGAGAATATACCAAAAGGAGTTTTGAGTAAATATCTATTTTTATCCTGCAATACTGCATTCTAACCATTGTGCCACCACGGCTCCAGTAATATTTATTTATTTATTTATTTATTTATTTATTTATTTATTTATTTAGTGAGATTTATATACCGCCTCACAGTGCAAGCACTCTCTAAGCGGTTTACCCCAGGAAGCAATGTATATTTATATTGCCCCCAACAATCTGGGTCCTCATTTTACCTACCTCGGAAGGATGGAAGGCTGAGTCAACCTTGAGCCGGTGAGATTTGAACCGCTGACCTGCGAATCACAGTCAGCTAGTGACTTGCAGTACTGCCTCTAACCGCTGTCCCACCTCGGCTCCTATTACATTGTCGTGTTGCAGAGTTGAGATAATTATATTACCAAGTACATTCCATTCAGCATCCAATGGGGAACAGGGTGGCTTTGCATTGTAAGATAGTTCCTTTTGAAATAATTACTTGCATGCATGCAGCACTATGGGACTTCCTATCACAATACCAGGAAGCTGCTCATGTAGACAGGCCCCTTCCCCACCTATTTAGGACAGACAAGTTCTGCATTTGGCAGATTATTGACCAACGTGTGGACCGCCATGGAATAAGCCTTGCTACAAAGCTCAAAGTCTACCAAGCAGTAGTGCTAACTACCCTCATGTATCCCAGTGAGATGTGGACTGTATACAGGAGGCATGCTAGGCAATTGAACCACTTCCACATGACCTGCCTCCGTGGAATTCTGAGGATCCGGTGGCAGGATAAGGTGCCAGACACAGAAGTCCTCTCCAGAGCAGGCCTGCCATCAATTCCCACCCTGCTGATGAAAGCCCAGACACGCTGGGCAGGCCATGTTGCAAGGATGCCAGACCATCACATCCCTAAACAGGCCTCCTCTATGGTGAGCTGTCTAAAGGAAAGCGATCGCACAGGGGACAAAGGAAGCGATACAAAGACTCATCGAAAGCCTCCTTCAAGTCCCTCGATATCGACACCACCTCCTGGGAAACCCTGGCACAAGATCGATCAACATGGCGCATGCTGATCCACCAAGGCTGCCAAATATCTGAGGACAGAAGAACAGCCTTAGCAGAAGAGAAGCGAGCACTCCGCAAAGCCAGAGCTGCAAATGCTGCGACAATGGTGCCCACACATGCCTGCCCAACATGTGGCAGAACATTTCGTGCCCGTATAGGCCTTACCAGCCACCGGCGGACACATCGCAAACAGCCCACAACCCGATAGATGTCAAGGTCCTCTTTGAACACGATGGACGAACAACATCATCATCAGGACAGAGCTGGATCATATTGAATGATATTTGCAGTTTGAAGAAGTAAAGATTTTTCCTACCTTCCTTGGAAGTTCAAGCGTTGCTATTGCTCCATCAAAGACAATGGATGTTCCAGAAGATCCCATCGATGCTGCTCTGGTTTCTGAGAGTGAGGAAAAAAAAGCAGAGGGACTGTTTGTTATTCAAATACTCAGACGGATGAGGTTGTGTAAAAAGTGGGAGGTAATGGAAGCCAGGGATATAGATTGGTACCAATAAAGGAGAATATTTGTAACTCAAGATTGAAATGAGGGGTCCTTGGTCCTCTGAGTTTGCTTGTTTTCTCACAGACATTTCATGACCCAAACTAGGTAACTTCATCTGTGCTAGTCAGGAGTGCTGTTTGTTGTCAGTTCATATTCTGGTGGTGTATGGGTTGGGGCGGTCTTAGAAGATTCTTTGGTTGTGCTGTTTACTGATGGCTCTTTGGCAGTCTCTAGATTGGGGTATTGATTGTTGATCTGAAGTTAACCTTGGAGTTAATCCATGCTGATCTGGGTGCTGATTACTGGTGGAGAGTTTTCTTTTCTTTTGGGTTGGTTGATTGCCTCTTTTGGATATTTTGGATGTTGTTAAAGTTTATGTGTCTATTGATGGCTGATTTATCAGAGTACCAGGCTTTTAGAAATTCCCTGGCATTTTTGGGAATTGGCCTGGTCTAGGATGGTCACATTTTCCCAATTGAAACTATGGTTAAATGATCTGTCTTTATATGTTGTGAAATTAAAGATTTTTTTTGTCATGTGGATGTGAATTGGGCTAAGTGAAGTCATGGAAGGAGTATGTGTCTCAACAACCAAATACAAACCAGAATCATCTGGAGACCTTTAATTTTGGATTGAGACCATTGGAGAAAACTTGTGTTTGTTTCGATGGTGGGCAACCACCATCAGAACTAGGCAGCAGAGAGGCCCATTATGTGCTATAGGTCTCTCTCCCAACCCAATTTTTGAGTGGAGACCACACAATCTGCTGGAGCCAAGTTTACTGAACTGCACAAGGTACAGAATAAGAGGTGAGGTTTCCCCCCCTGAATAGGGAACAAGGTAAAAATAACTCTAATGTTGTGTAGGAAGTTAGCACCCACCCCTCTCCTAGAAAAATGAAATATCCTAGGAAATATTAAAAAGGCAGAATAGTATATAGAATATCCCCGGAAAACATGCTTTTTAGGCAGAAAAAAAGACTCTTTTAGCCCCCACCTTTGTCAATGTGCCATCAGGGAATGGCCCAGATCACTCACCCCTCCACACCTTTGTTAATAGCCTGGACCAGTCTATTCTACATAACAAAGAGCTACCTCCTTCAGACAGAGCCACATTAAGAATTGCCCAAAGCGCTTTCATTACACCATCACCCACCAAGGGATCAGCCAAACTTGAATTCAAAAACACAGCCTACAGAGTTGCCCCTGCATGGCACCATGGGAGTCTGACAGCCAATCAGTGCATTTCTTGCACAGGAGCAGGAGGGCCCTGGGGTGGGGCCCAAGAGAGGGCATAAACTCTCAGCATCTGGGCCCTTTTCTCTTCACCCAAGATCTGGAAGCATGTGATCCACCTTTTCTGTTCAGGAACTCATGCCATGTGCTCCTGTCCTCCATTAAACCTTCTTTCCAAGCAACTTCCATGAATGGAAGTCTGGGAGTCTGACAACCAATCAGAATACATTTCTTACACCTCAAACCATGTGGTCCTATCCACCATTAAACCATCTTTCCAAACAGCCTCCATGTTTCCAGTGTCTTTCTCCCCACTTGGAACTGAACCCAGAAGGATATTCCTTACAACAGTTGGAAGAAATGTCCATCTGGGTTCAGTTCCAAGTGGGGAGAAAGACACTGGAAACATGGAGGCTGTTTGGAAAGATGGTTTAATGGTGGATAGGACCACATGGTTTGAGGTGTAAGAAATGTATTCTGATTGGTTGTCAGACTCCCATAGGGCCATGCAGGGGTAAGTTTGTAGGTTGTCTTGAATCCCAGGCTTGGTTGAATCTTGCTGGGTGATGTAATGAAGGGGCTTTGGACAATTCCTATTATGGCTGAGGGCTAATCCTACTTTTGTTGGATCTTGGGTGAGTGTATTAGCTTATGAATAGATCTAGCTATCTCTTTATCTCTTAAGTGCTGTGGGCTATTGAGGATTGTGGGGGCTATTAAGAGTGAGTCAGCTTCCTGCCTAAAAAAAACACATGTTTCATCCAGGGAAATATAATATTCTGCCTTTTTAATATTTCCTAGAATATTTTCTTCTTCTAGGGGAGGGGTGGGTGCTAACTTCCTACACTAGTGATCTTGTTTATCTAAATGAAAGCAATACCTCTTAGCCACAAATTCTCCTCCCCAATAACCAATATTCCCCTTTGTTATTATTAACTTTGATTTCAATTATTCAACACACCTAGAACAAATTCGAGGGATCAAATTCCTGGTTCTAGCAACTGGCCCTAGAGTTGTCACTTCTGCATTTGTCAAACACTGTGATCCATTTATGATTGTGTGTTGTTTGGCCTCAAACTGCTACATTTTTTTGAAGGCCTGTAGGAAGTTAGCGCCCACCCATCTCCTAGAAGAATGAAATATTCTAGGAAATATTAAAAAGGCAGAATATTATATTTTCACTGAAGGAGAAACATGTTTCTAAAGACATAAACTCAGAGCCTCAGCTCCCTGCCCCCCAGCAGATATTTTGGTGCCAACCAGTAGTGCGCGCGTGACGCTAATGCGCATGCGCAGAAGCGTCCCAGGCAGGTGGGCTGAGCCTCCCACTGCCACCGGTTCGCAGAACTGGACCAAACCGGGAGTAACCCACCGCTGGTGCCAACCTATCTACAAGACAAAAGACCTTCACCCTCAGGACATAATAGGATTAGCACTCTACCCATCTCACCACATGGCACTTGGGAAGATTGCATCACCCAGTAAGGTTCAACCAAGCCTGGGATTCAAGACAATCTACAAAGTTACCCCTGCATAGCCCCCTGGGAGTCTGACAACCAATCAGAATACATGCCCTTGCCATAGGAACAGGAAGTTCAAATTCAAAGCCCAAGAGAGGGTATAATGTGCTCATTTGCCCTGGACCCCCCAAAAAAACCATGTGGTCCTGTCCACCAGTAAACCATCTTTCCAAACAGCCTCCATGTTTCCAGTGTCTTTCTCCCCACTTGGAACTGAACCCAGGTGGACATTTCTTCCAATAGGCTGGAGAGGTTTTCTTAGGCAAAGCGATCCCTATCCTTGTTAGTTCATTAGATTACTGTACAGTAATATTCAGCCTTATGGTTCTCCTCTGACACCCAGGAGGGATCAGTACGCAGTCTGAAGTTTATTTATACAATAAGGCAGCACAGAGTTTGACCGCAATCTCTTCCATCCCAAATCCCTTGGAGGTGTGCTGGATGTTCCTCTTCTGGTTAGATAATCAGGAAATAAATATATAATAAAATAAATGTAATATAATAAATATAATAAATATATTATATTATATTATATTATATTATATTATATTATATTATATTATATTATATTATATATTATATTATAATCAGGGGCTGATGAAAGCTTAGTATAATAAAAAATTTTTAAACATTCCGGAGATCGTGATGTCTATCGTTTCTTTATATATATATATATATATATATATATATATATATATATATATATATATATATATATATATATATATATATATATATATATATATATATATATATATATATATATAAACGATAGACATCCCGATCTCCAGAATGTTTTTAAAATTTTTATTATACTAAGCTTTCATCAGCCCCTGATTATATTATATTATATTATATTATATTATATTATATTATAATATTATAATAATATAATATAATATATTTTTTATTATAATACTTGCCCTTTGCCCCAAAGATGCTTTTTTCAAGGGCCGATTGGAATTTCTTGCCTCTTGAAAAAAAGCACCTTTGGGACAACGATGACCTGGGTCACTGAGAATCTCCACAGAGCCCTTTGAAACACCCAAGGAGAAACCCTGATTCCTTTTTAATTGCACACCGCCGGGAGACTTTCTCAAGCGGTGATATATTAAAAAAAAAACACAGTAAATACATATTTTTAAAAAACACACCTAAAAAAGAAGTTCGCGAATGAAAGAAACTCGGGCAGAGTCCACCATGAGGATTAATGGGCATGGGAAGAAAGAGGATGGGATCCTCCTGAGCAAATTCCTCCAAACAGCAGCCCCCCCCCCCACTTTCCTCCGGGCCGTTCAGCAGCCATTTAACTCTTGTCCTGAAACAACACCCCCACCCCCACCCCCACCCCACACACAAAGAAACAGACACAAACGGTCACGGGAAACGAGCAGCAAAGTATCCTGCACGAGGAGAAAGTGATGGTGGTGGGAACAATCGGATGAGCGATTCAAGAAGAAGCGTTTTAAAGGCTCACGTTTCCAAGAATCCGTACCCAGGACTGGCGGAAGGGAAGGGAAGGAGAGAACTTCTCGCCCGGCTGCCTGCAGGGAAGAAGGCTCTGCCCCTCGCCTGGAAGGATTCGGTTCTTCAAAAAAAGCGCGCAGGGCAGCTTCCAGGATCCGCCTTCCTCGCAGCACCGCCGGCAACGCTTCTTGCCCAGCCTCGGCGCGCAGCTGCAGTTTGCGCGCATGCCCCTCCTTCTCCGGAAGGACCTCTGCTACAGCTTTACAGATTGGTGGCCCAGAATGGTTCTCCCTGGAAAGCCCCCTCGGGCATCTCCGGTCTTTCCCTTGCAAGTTTTTTGAAGTCCTGTTGACCTGGGAAAGGAGGAGGCTGTTGGCAAGAAGATGCCCCAAGGCGGATCCTGCTTCTAACCCTGGAAAGCTAAGGGAAGAGGACGCCCAAGGTGATCGTCTGGGAGGAACAATAACAGAACCACAGAGTTGGAAGTTGAGTCCAACCCTTTGCTCCTATGCCATTTCTGACAAGTGGCTTTATTTATTTATTTATTATTTATTTATTTTTGTCAAGTACGTGTTGGTAATATACATAGATATAACATTGTTTATGTACATAAGATGGGTACTGATAAGAGGGAACATTAGGACAGGGACGGTAGGCACGCTGGTGCACTTATGCACGCCCCTTACTGACCTCTTAGGAATCGGGTGAGGTCAACAGTGGACAGTCTAAGGGTAAAGTTTTGGGGGTTTGGTGACGAAACCACAATGTCAGGTAGTGAGTTCCAGGCATTTACCACTCTGTTGCTAAAGTCGTATTTTCTACAGTCAAGTTTGGAGCGGTTCACTTTGAGTTTGTATCTGTTGTATGCTCGTGTATTGTTGTGGTTGAAGCTGGAGTAGTCATTGACAGGAAGGACATTGTAGCAGATAATTTTATGAGCTATGCTTAGGTCGTGCCGAAGAAAGTTCTAAGCTTTCTAAGCCCAGGATTTCAAGTCTGGTTGTGTAAGGTATTCTGTTGCGAGTGGAGTGGAGGACTCTTCTTGTAAAGTATCTCTGGACACTTTCTAATGTATTTATGTCCGATATGCGGTGTGGGTTCCAGACAGATGCGCTGTATTCAAGGATTGGTCTGGCGAATGTTTTGTATGCTCTGGTTAGTAGTGTGATATTACCGGAGAAGAAGCTACGTAAGATTAGGTTAACAGTTCTTGAAGCCTTTTTGGCTTGTCCAGTTTCTTCTTTGAAAGCCTCCAGTGATGAAGCGCCCACCACTTCTGAAGGCAAGCTGTTCCATTGGCCAATTGTTCTATCAGAAAATTTCTCTTTATTTCTAGGTTGAATCGTTCCTTGGATCAGTTTCCATCCATTGTTCCCTGTCTGGCTTTCAGGTGCTTTGGAAAACAAGTTAACCCCTCCTCTCTGATAGCCCCTTAGGTATTGGAACACTGCTATCATGTCACCCCTAGTCCTTCTCTTCACTAGACTAGACTAGGCTAGGAACCAGGGAGGGGGGGATTAAGAGTTTGAGAGGCTACAATTTGGACTTTGTCCCGATTGTCTCACATTACAGTTGAGAATATAGTTACTTTCCTAACTGAAACCTGTTCTTGCAAAGAAAGCCTGCTTTAAAAAGACCTTGTGCCTCCCCTTGCTGTGGCTCTCTCTGTTTGAATCCTGTCACGGTGTGATTTATTGCCTGTTACATGTATATGCAGGGAGATGCATCGCTATCAAATATAATGGTTTATTCCTGAGCACGTGATTGATATGTTCTTGTACGCATGTGTGCATTCCTGAATCTTCGTTCTATCCTTCTTCTGGCTTCCGATGACGGAAGTCGCATTTTATATCAGTAAACAAATGAGATTTTATTGTTTTTGTACCGAAATAAATATTTTACTTAGACTTTTAAACTACGGTTTCTTTTCTAATGTCTGAATTCCGGGAAAAGATCAAACATCACCTCTGTGAGATTAATTCTCACTCCGTCAAATCCCAAGGGTTATCCCAGTTTACCCAAGTTTCACTTTATTTTCTCCAGATCTCACACGCTTGACAATAGTTTTCTTCCCCTTTGGTTGCAGAAAAAGGCATCTATCCCAGATGCTATGGCTTTTGAACTGAAGCGAGAGATAAGATATGGATAAACCACCACCACAAAATGCAAGCAGAACTGCTGGTTGCCAACAAAAGAAGTCAATGAAGAAAGCTGAATTTGCTTAAAGACTGTGATTGACTTAACAATTTGAGCCAAAAAGGTCATAACTGTCACGATGTGAATATTGTCAGTTGTGAGTCTATGCTGGGTGATGCATCCCTCCCTATTCTAATATTATGGTACTTCCCAATATAAGCAGAACACGTGATATGATGTTTGCGCATGTCTACATTTCTATCCACCATTAATCACTTCTTCTGATGTGCCTTCCGAACTGGAAGGTTGTGTTACTTAGCAAAGATGTAGATTATTCAGGATTTATTGTTTTTGTACTGAAATAAATATTTTCTATTAGATATTTAATCTCGATTTTATTTCTAAGTGTTTGGATTCCAAGTAAAAGATCCAAATATCGCCTCTATGGGGAATTCTTCCCTTAGCATGGTAGCAATCGGACGAATCGAACCTTATCTCAAGTTAACAATAACATTGGGCAAAACTCATTTAGCAACCTTACTTAGAGGCCACCTTGCTTAGGAACAGAACTTCCAGTCCCAATTGCAGTCATAAGTCGAGGACTAACTGCAAACAAAAGTGCAAGCTTTTATATTTCAAATGTCACTTCATTATACGTTGTGCTTGGGCCAAGTGCCAAAAACATCCTTACCTGGTGGCTTCCTCAGCAAAGGGGCAGGAGAGTTATAGCAATAGCACTTAGCAATAGCACTTACTTATATACCGCTTCATAGTGCTTTACAGCCCTCTCTAAGCGGTTTACAGAGTTCAGCATGTTGCCCCCAACAATCTGGGTCCTCATTTTACCCACCTCGGAAGGATGGAAGGCTGAGTCAACCTTGAGCCTGGTGAGATTTGAACAGCTGAACTGCTGAACTAGCAATCAGCTGAAGGTTGCAGTACTGCTTTTAACCACTGCGCCACCTCGGCTCTTATGTTTGACATTGCAACACGGTACTCATTCAGCCAGATGTAACTACTGGGAGAGGCCTCAGGAACTAGGCATGAGGTATGAGGTATGAGCCGAGGTGGCGCAGCGGTTAGAGAGCAGTACTGCAGGCTACTTTAGCTGACTGTGATCATTTGAGTTCAGTTGTTCAAATCTCACCGGCTCAGGGTTGACTCAGCCTTCTATCCTTCCGAGGTAGGTAAAACGAGGACCCAGATTGTTGGGGGCAATATAAATATACATTGCTTAATGGTGTAAACCGCTTAGAGAGTGCTTGCACTATGAGGCGGTATATCAAATAAATAAATAAATAAATAAATAAATAAATAAATAAATAAATAAATAAATAAATAAATAAATAAATAAATAAATAAATAAATAAATAAATAATAGGCAAGATGCTCTCATATTTGCAAATAATGCCAGATTTTTGGGAAACTGCTTCTGCTTTGAAAACTTGGCTAGTTGAGAATTAATAAAGGGAAGGGGCTTGAATCCGAAAGAGAGATTCAGCTGTTTTGTATAAAGCAGAATGCTGAATAGAAGACTTGGAAGGGACCTTGGAGGTCTTCTAGTCCAACCCCCTGCTTAGGCAGTAAACCCTATACCCGTGGTGGCGAACCTATGGCACGCGTGCCAGAGCTGGCACGCGGAGCCATAGAAGCCGGCACGCGAGGGTTCCCACCGGCAAACCGGAAGTGCGAAAAAACGCACTTCCGGTTTCCCGTTGTGCTGTTTTTTGCACTCCGGAGGGTTCAGGGAAGCTCCCTGAAGCTCCGGAATGCAAAAAACTACAAAACGGACAAACCGGAAGTGCACTTTTCCGCACTTCCGGTTTGTCCGTTTTGTAGTTTTTTGCATTCCAGAGCTTCAGGGAGCTTCCCTGAACCCTCCGGAGTGCAAAAAACAGCATACCGGCAAACCGGAAGTGCGTTTTTTCGCACTTCCGGTTTGCCGGTTTCATCGTTCCAGGCTCCGTTTCGTCATTCCAGGCTCCGGTAAGTGGGCCTGTGCGGGGGTGGGGGGGGTGTGCGCATGCGCAGGAGGCAGCATGGGGTGGTGTTGTGCGCATGCGTGGGGGGGAGGGAATGGGTGTGGGCACGCGCGCGAGCGCCCCCCCCTTTTTCAGCACGCGAGCCGAAAAAGGTTCGCCACCACTGCCCTATACCATTTCAGAGAAATGTTCTTTTTGAAAGCCTCCAGTGATGGAGCACCCACAACTTTTGAAAGCAAGTTGTTCCACTGATTGTTCTCTCAGGAAATTTCTTCTTGGTTCTGGGTTGCTTCGCTCCTTAGTTTCCATCCATTGCTTCTTGTCCTATCCTCAGGTGCTTTGGAGAATAGCTTGACTCCTCCTTTATGGCAACCCCTGAGATATTGGAACACTGCTATCATGTCACCCCTAGTCCTTCTTTTCATTAAACTAGACCAGGGGTCGGCAACCTTAAACACTCAAGGAGCCATTTGGACCAGTTTCCCACAGAAAAGAAAACACTGGGAGCCACAAAACCCTTCCCGTGCCTGACTATTTCCTGAGCGGCCACAAAACTAGCATATGTAGTTGAATTAAACGTTCTGTTTTCTTCTGAAACTTTTATTTTCTTGGATTTATCCATGGTTGGCCTACCGGGGGTCAAAAAGCTCAATAAATTGCATGCCAGCAGGTATCACACATTGGCGGTTGTGATGCATATTTTGAGCAACGGAGCCGCAGCAGAGGGATGAAAGAGCCACATGAGGCTCCAGAGCCGCGGGTTGCTGACCCCTGAACTAGACAGACCCAATTCCAGCAACCATTCTTTATATGTTTTAGCCTCCAGTCCCCTTGAACAAATTATTCTTGAGGAAGGACTATCTGGTTTTAATTGTACGTTATGAGTGCTTGTGCACTGTGGCAGCATATAAACATCATAAATAAATCTATCAGAGTTAACTTCCGAGGACTCTGCTCCATTAGAAGGAACCCATCTCTACCTGACAAGATGGAGCCTTCTGAGAGACAAATCCAAAGACTAGCTTCTCCTTGGAGATTTAGGAGCATGAAGCTCTTGATCAGGTACTTCTCACTACTTGGACAATTTTAAATTCTTGATGAGTTTTATATTTATCTTGAAATACATGTTTTTGTCATGCGTCCAACCAATCCTTCATGAATTGTTTCCTGGATGCCTTATTAAATTTCTCTGCAGATTATAAATAAACGGATGTTTATGGGGACAGCAACAAACCAAAACTAGAACTCCTGAGGTACTACAGTCAGTCATCTTTCACCACAAGCTACTTTTCTAATTAGGGAAAACTTACCTTGGACCAATCAGTAATGGTTTATTCTTCTCAGTCAGAGACTCTCTGTTTTGGATGGCATCATTATGGGGCTGGACTTCAACCCAAACTCGGGATGCAACCATGGCTCCATAAATTACATGGGAGAATTTTAGTTGGAACCTATGGAAGAAAAGCTTTCATCTTCTTTGTAGCTGTGATATTCCTTACCTGCCTCTCCGCAGGTGTTAAAAGTGCATTTAGAGAGATAGAATGAGAGTTAGGAGACTGAAACTTATAACAATTATGGAGACTAGTCTTTGAAAGAAAAAAAAAGAAAAATCAAAAGACACATCTTTATTTGGTATATTACATGGTGACAGCAAAACCACAGTTGCCTTGGAAACCAGCATGGCGTTTTCTTCATCCCAAGACAGCGAGGAAGAGTAAATACAACACCAACAGCCCTTGTACTGAGCAGTCTGTACAAGAAGGGATAGCATGAGTGTTATGCAAGTTGTTCTCTCTTGCTGGGTGTTTTGTTCAGCAACTGTTCAAAGTAATGACAATGTACCTGAAAAGGTACATTTACAACCAGTTCTTGAACTGGTTTGTTGCATCATTCTTGTGGTCAAATGCAGCCAGCTTCGCAGCCGGCTTCTGAGAAGCAAAGTCAATGGGAAGCTGGCAATAAATCAAAAGTCATGATCATGTGATGTCATGCTTAAGCCGCCTTTATTTGCTTAACCAGCATAGTGGGATGACTGACATCAGTTCAGCCCAGATACGATACTTCGCTTGGTGACAGTGTTGTTTAGTGCTGGAGTTGATAGTCCCAATTGCGATAATTGCAGACTACCTATAGTCTCCAAAATTTTTGTCACACAATTCATTAGGTCGTTCTATTACTTTTGTTTTATCAGTTTTGTTAGGACTCTGTCCATAACGATTGGGTAGACAATATATGTCTAGCTTTTAACAGAACTATGTCTGTTTAGCTGAGGTGTTGCAGACTGCCACAAGAGGGAGCTAGAGTTCACAGCTTATTTCTCTGGGAGTCCCTCTCTGTTTGTCTTTGTCTCTGCTACTCACTGTTCTCTGCTACTCACTAGAGCAAGACATTGTGTATGTATGCTCTGCATTTCTCTCTGTGTTGTAGTTATGTATTATAGCTAAAATGTATTTGTACTTGATAATATTTGGATTGTTATTATGACTATTAAGTGTATGACTTTGGACTGTTTATAGGAAAATGCTATTTCTTAAAGTAAACTTTAACTCAAGTTAGTGTATCTGTGTGTGGCTGAGTACTTATTCACAACTGATCTCAATCCAAACGTTTCTGTATGCACAACCTTGGTAACACAAGGAATACTCTGCTAATACATTAACAAGTTTCTCATGAATTAATTTTCCTATGCCCATAAGAGGACTGAGATTGAGCAAATCCCTTTGTCTATGGAAATTCTCAAGTAATCCAGGTCATGGTTGTCCCAAAGGTGCTTTTTTCAAGAGACAACTGGAGTTTCTTGTTTTTCTTTCTTTGAAGGCGTTTCGCTTCTCATCCAAGAAGTTCTTCAGAGCTGAAGAAGCTTCTTGGATGAGAAGCGAAAAGTCTTCAAAAAAACAAAGTCCAGTCGCCTCTTGAAAAAGCACTTTTGGGACAGCAAATCCCTTTCCACACATCATACATTGATAATTTCTCACCAATGTGGATTCTCTTGTGGCAACTGCTCGTTCTGACCTTCTTTCCATACTCCGGACTTTTATATGGATTCTCTCCGGTATGGATACATTTCTGAGAACAATTCTGCTACTGCAGAAACTCTTTCCACAATTAGCACACTTAGATGGTTTATCTCTGTGTAAAGAGTCGAAGTAGATTGGTGCTATTACTAATAGCCATTTCCACATTCCATACATTTCTATGGTTTCATAATAGAATCATATGAAGCTTCTATTACGGAAACTCCACGGTCTACACGCTTACCTGGTTTCTCTCCCGAGTGAATCTTTCTATGGGTATTAAGTGCACTAATTTGTCTGAAGCATTTTCCACACTCACTGCATTTATATGGTTTCTCCCCTGTGTGGATCCTCTTGTGGCGACTGAGGTGACTGCTGGTTGTGAAACTCTTTTCGCATTCCATGCACTTATATGGTTTCTCCCCCGTGTGGATTCTTTTATGGGAAGTCAGGGAACTTGAATTAGTGAAGCATTTCCCACATTCAGGGCATTTGTATCGTTTTTCCCCCGTGTGGATCCTTTTGTGGGAAATAAGGGAACTTGAATTAGAGAAGCATTTTCCACATTCATCGCATTTGTATGATTTCTCCCCTGTGTGGATCCTCCTGTGGTGACTAAGCGTACTGCTGCTTATGAAACCTTTTCCGCACTCCATACATTTATATGGTTTCTCCCCGGTGTGTAGCCTTTTATGGGACGTAAGATTGATACTCTTGCGGAAGCTCTTTCCACACTCTGTGCATTGATATGGTTTCTCCCCGGTGTGGATTCTGTTATGTACAGTATAATTATATTTTTGACTGAAGTTCTTTCCACATTCCCTGCACTCGTATGGTTTCTCCCCAGTGTGGATCCTTTTATGGGAAGTGAGGGAACTCGAATAAGTGAAGCACTTTCCACACTCTGTGCATTTATATGGTTTCTCTTTGCTGTGGAACCTTTTATGGGAAGTCAGAAAGCTTGAACCTATGAAACACTTTCCACAATCCTGGCATTTATATGGTTTCCCCCCGCTATGAATCCTTTTATGGGAAGTGAGGGACCCTGGCATAGTGAAGCATTTTCCACACTCCTGGCATTTATATGGTTTCTCCCCTGTGTGTATCCTTGTATGGTAAGTTAGGTGTTTTACAGAACGGAATCTCTTTCCACACTCCATACACTTATGTGGTTTATCTCCTGTGTGGATCCTTTTATGATAAGTAAGGTGTTTTGCAGAACGGAAGCTCTTTCCACACTCCATACACTTATATGGTTTCTCTCCTGTGTGGATCCTGTTATGAGCAATAAGGTCTTGAGAATCGTTGAAGCTCTTTCCACACTCCTGGCATTTATATGGTTTCTCCCCCGTGTGGATTCTTTTATGGGAAATAAGATGTTTTGCAGAACGGAAACTCTTTTCACATTCCGGACATTTATACGGTTTCTCCCCAGTGTGGATTCTGTTATGTACAGTATAATGATATTTTTGTCTGAAGTTCTTTCCACAGTTCTTGCAATGATATGGTTTCTCTCCGGTGTGGATTCTTTTATGGCAAGTGAGGGACCCTGAATTGGCGAAGCACTTTCCACACTCTGTACATTTATATGGTTTCTCCTCCGTGTGGAACCTTTTATGAGAAGTAAGAAAACCTGAAGATCTGAAACTCTTCCCACATTCCGGGCATTGATACGGCTTTTCTCCAGTATGGATTCTTTTATGAGAAGTGAGAGAACCTGACGTAGTGAAGCATTTTCCACATTCCTGGCATTTATATGGTTTCTCTCCAGTGTGGATCCTTTTATGGTAAATGAGGGAACCTGAGAGAGTGAAGCGTTTTCCACAGTCCTGGCATTCATATGGTTTCTCACCTGTGTGAATCCTATTATGGGAAGTGAGGCTTGTGGCAAAATGGAATCTCTTTCCACATTCCTTGCATTCATATGGTTTTTCTCCTGTGTGGATCCTTCCATGGGAAGTAAGATAACTTGAGTCTCTGAAGCTCTTTCCACATTCCAGGCATTTATATGGTTTTTCTCCAACTTGTATGCCTTGACTTAAGATAAGAGGAATAGTCCTTCTGAAGCGTTTCTTGCTTTTATTTTGTTTTTCTACAGTGTGGCTACTGGAACAGTCACATAATTCCAATTCATCTCTGAGAATTTTTCCACACGATGGACACACTCCTTTTTCTTGGTGATCATCTTCAGCCATGAAGACACTGATATCGGCACACTGAAAAGGAGAGCATTTCTCCAGCCCTCTTTTTAATTTGTTTCCAAACATCCTTTCCTCAATTTCCTTTTTTCCTTTTGGAAAAGGTGCTGCCGCCTCTTGTCCAAAACCCTCCATTTGCCATTCATCACCTGTTTGGAACAGAAAAAAAAAGAAAGTTGACACAAACTGAGGTGTGAAAGGGATCGAGCACCATTTTTTCATCCCTGATTTGAATATTATCAAATATTTGAATATTACCAAAGGAATGGAAATATCAAAATAAAATCTCAAAGTTGATGGTGAAGAGATAGAATGCATGGAAAAATTCATTTTGTTAGGATCGCATAGCGCTCAAAGTAGTGAATGCAGCCCAGAAATAAAACTTCGGATTGCACTGGGTCACACAGCAATGATGAACATGAGCCAAATATGGAAAAACAAGGACATCTACCTGGCAACCAAATGTAGGTTAGTCCGTTCTGTTATGTTCCCCGTAGTTACCTATGATTGTGAAAGTTGGATCTTATAAAAGCAAGACAGGAAAAAAATTGACTCGTTTTAGCTGTGTGCTAGAGAAAGCTACTGCATATTCTTTGGACAGCAAAGATGACTAACAACCAATACTGGAGCACATAACACCAGGCAGATCACTGAAAAGCAAAAATAACAAAACTGTGTCTCACTTATTTTTTCATCTCAGGTTGGGGAATCCACTGGAGAAAGGAATTACTGTATTTTTTTGGAGTAGAAGATGCACTTTCCCCGCCCCTAAAAGTGGGTGAAAATTTCGATGTGTCTTATACACTGAATGTTGCCAAAGCCCTGCCCATCCACCAGCCCCCACCGTTCACCTGTTTTTGGCCTCCGCACATCGCATTTTCAGCCTCCATACACTCCGTTTCAGACCCGTTGCAGGCTGCGGGGATTGTCACAGCATATTACTGCCAATCGCCGCCTCCGTGCATCGCGTTTTCAGCCTCTGCACGTCATGTTTTTGGCCTCCGTCCATCGCGTTTTCAGTGTCCGCACGCCCTGTTTTTGGCCTCCATGCATCATATTTTTGGCCAGTTCCAGGTGGCGGGAATTGTCATCGCTGATCCCTGTCGCCTGGAACCGGCCAAAAATGTGACGCACGGAGGCCAAAAACAGGGTGTGTGGAGGCCGAAAACACGACACGTAGAGGCCGAAAACGCGACGTGTGGAGGCAGCGATCGGCAGCAATGTGCTGTGGCGATCCCAGCAACCTAGAACGGGTCTAAAATGGAGCATGCGGAGACTGAAAACGTGATGCGCTGAGGCCAAAAACGCGATGCGCTGAGGCGGCGATAGGCTCTGGCAATCCGCACAGCCTGGAACAGCTGATTGGCAGTATTCCGGGATGCCGATCCAACCGCCAATTAGTTGTTCATGCTAAATCATGCTGCGATAACGTGCTGAAGCTGACCAGGCTGTTTGCTTGCTGTTTGCTGCAAGGACGCTAGCCAGATGAATAGCGATGGATGCTGGTAGGCAGAGGCAGATTTTTTTTCTTGTTTCCTCCACCCCAAAAAAGTAGGTGCATCTTATAGTCCGGAGCGTCTTATACTCCAAAAAAAAAGGTATATTTGGAAGAGTCAGTGGTAAAAGGAAATCAGGCCATCAATGAACATAGTGGCTGACACCACCTGAACCAGCCAGAGCATAGAACAACTCAAAGAAGTAGTGCAAGATTGGAAGTTGTGAAGACACCTGAACATAGAATCGCCAAGAGTCAGACATGACTGAATGGATTATATCATCATCATCATGTTGTACGCCGCCCTGAGTCCTACGGGATTGGGCGGCCTATAAGAGCGTAGAAATAAAAAAATAAAAAAAAATCGTCAATATCATGGAAGAACATTTTGTTTTAATTTTCATCTGAGAAAGGAGAAGTGCTGAGACCTGGACCTGAGTTTTAGCCTTCTTTCCATGAGTAAGTTCTCCTTTGATTTTTGAAAAAAAAATGGTTCTCGGTCTGGGGGTATATGTTTGTTCATCTTAAGTTAACTTAAGAAAAGGAAGCATTGAAGAAAGTGGGAGGGTGAGCCACCTGGGTGGAATGTCCCATGTCAGACAGCCTTCTCTAGCAGTCACGTCCTTGTGATGCTCCCTGTGGTGATTAACTGGGTTTCCAAATGTCATCATTACAGACAGGAAACATAAAGAGGAAGAGAGAACTTACATTTATCCACAAAGTAGGACAGGCAGGATTGGAAACTACATGGGAGGGCCCCTCTCCTCTTTCTGGAGAGACCACGAAGGTTTTAGCCCATCTGTTAACCAAATAGGAGTAGAAAGGCAGACAAAGGCACTCTCCTCCACCATAGGAAGAGAAGAGGGCAGCATTTCCTCTGAGAAAGAAATCAGCTGCTTATGCCTGGCTAGAATAATACCTTCCACCACAATTTCAGTCCAGAAAAACAGAATCCCTTACTTAGAGAGGCAACGTTTCTTGCATTTTCCAACATGACTTCCCGATACAGGGTTTTTTGCTCCAAGTCTAGGAGCGCCCATTCCTCCAGGGAGAAAAACACAGCGACATCTTCAAAAGAAATGGAGTTCTGAAACAAGAATAGCATATTGTAACACTCTCTTCTTAAGGAACAATGCAAACTTTTTTTTTTAATGATAACTTTCAACTAGGATTAATAAACAACTTCCCTGGAGAAAATGGGCAGAGCTACAGACCTCTGATTGGAAATTCACCTGGGATAGACTTTTGTCATTTTGGCTAATTCTACAGGAGCAGCACCCCAAATTCCTTCTCTGTCAATCGATAAAGAGTCCTGCCTGACATTTCAGACACTGCCTTACATTGTCCCCCAACACAATACCTACTGAAGAGGTATATGAAGATGTTGGAAAGGTACCCTGGGAAGTACCATGAGAGGCTGAGATGCCATCTGTTTGCAGATGACATGAGTGGAAATTATAACAAACCAAATAACCACTGTGAGGGCACTGTAGTTTATTGACATACGAGGGTGAGTCAAAACGTAATGCCATTTTCTTTAGGACAGGTATAATTACCAACACAGGAACATGTAGCATACATCAAAATGAAGCTGGTCCTCTGTGGATCACATCCCTACTTCTCAACATAGTCACCGTTTCTCTCAATAGCAATGTTCCACCTTCGAATGAGAGCATGTATCCCTGCCTCGTAAAATTCTGTTGACTGTTCTTTGAGCCACTTCTTCACTGCAGTTTTCACTTCCTCGTCACTGGAATAATGTTTGCCTCTGAAACCTTCTTTCATGGGGCCGAAGAAATGATAGTCTGAAGGCGCTAAATGTGGTGAGTATGGAGGATGCGGTAAAGTTGTCCACCCAAATGAGGCGATTGTCTCCCTTGTCCTGATGCTTGTGTGTGCTCAAGGTGTCATTCTAGTTGATTTCTTGCCAAGAGGAGAAACAATAAACTCTGAGGCCTACATTGAGACCCTGAGGAGGTTCAGAGCAAGAATCCAACGACTGAGACCCAACTTGCCAATCGACAAAGTCCTCCTTCTACACGACAATGCTCGACCACACACAAGCATCAGGACAAGAGAGACAATCGCCTCATTCGGGTGGACAACTTTATCACATCCTCCATACTCACCAGATTTAGCGCCTTCAGACTATCATCTCTTCGGCCCCATGAAAGAGGGTTTGAGATGCGAACATTATTCCAGTGACGAGGAAGTGAAAACTGCAGTGAAGAAGTGGCTCAAAGAACAGTCAACAAAATTTTACGAGGCAGGGATACATGCTCTCATTCGAAGGTGGAACATTGCTATTGAGAGAAACGGTGACTATGTTGAGAAGTAGGGATGTGATCCACAGAGGACCAGCTTCATTTTGATGTATGCTACATGTTCCTGTGTTGGTAATTATACCTGTCCTAAAGAAAATGGCATTACCTTTTGACTCACCCTCGTATATCAAGATGCTCTATCTGAGAGAATATGACAAAAGGAGTTTTGAGTAAACATCTGTGGTTATTGCAAACAAGTTCACCTTGAACTTTATATGACAATAAGACTCTTTTTGAATCATAAGCAATCACGTGAAGCTATATGTAACCTTGTTCTTCGCACCTTCCATGTGGGAAAAACGTATTTTCAAGAGGGAACATTTTATAGCAAGAAGCTGTCTTGTTCCAAGATTGGTCCTGCATGGAAGGCACTCTGTAATATAACCACAGTCTATGTAATGTGTAGCAGTATAATTTGTTGTACAGCCTTCCACAAGGTCCAAGGATACAGATGAAATATGATCAAAGCACCTTGTTATAGTGGGGACTGAGAAGAATAAAATGAAATATACTATTGCAGAACTGTTTAAGAATAAAGATGAATCTTGTCAACATTTTCACAGATCAAAGCAGAGTTCAAGGAATTATAGAGTTGGCAGACGACTAAAAAAAGAATAGTTGACTATATACTATAAAATATAAACTGGAAATATTCCTTGTGCGTCCTCTTAAGGCTTAAGCAGAACACCTTGACATATGTCAGTAAACCACAGCAGCCTCATTCAAACTATCATCCATAATTTCTTCCTAGTTTTCACTTCTACATCTCCATGAAATGTATTTCTACAATATTTAGCCTATGTTCTTTGAAACTACTGAAACAATAATATTGCATGGTCACACATTGCAGAGTTGAGACCATAATTATATTGCCAAGTACGTTCTATTCATCATCCAAAGTGTTGTGGCCCGCCAGCGGCCAGCAGAGCTGGCGGCAGACTCGGACAGTGAGGAGGTTGGGGAGGAATATGGGCCACCCTGGAGTCTGGGGAAGGCTCTGATGAGTGCTCTGCATCGGAGGCAGAGATGGGGCCAGAGCCATCAGATAGTTATCAACTACCGTTGGAGTCGGAGATAAGTGGGGCAGAAGAACAGCTGGAGGCTGTTCCCGATGTGCGCATGCGCAGAGCTGTCAGGAGAAGAGAACAATTAAGGAACAGAGGTCGACTCGGGAGTAAAGGCACAAGGGGATGCTGAATGGCCCCTCCCATAGGGAATAAATAGGAGCGAAAGGGGAGTGGTGTTTGCAGGAGACAATTAGTTCGTTAGTATGAAGATTTGCTTATCTGAGAGACTCCTTGCCAAGTGTTTCCTTGTACAGTGTTGTGTCAAGAAGCTATCGGCCTGGCAACTCTCCAAGGACTGATAAGGTCTGTGGTTGCAATTCACCCTTGAAAGACTGTTTGCTGGGACTTTGCTGGATGTGAATGCTAGGAATTCACATTAACCAAATAAAAATGATACCCAGTTGTACATCTCCACCCTGTGTCAGTTCAGGGAAGCAGTTGATGTAATGTGCCGCTGCCTGGACGATGTGAGGGTCTGGATGGGAGTGAATGGGCTCAAACTCAACCCTGACAAGACTGAGTGGCTGTGGATATTGCCCCCCAGGGATTATGTTGACTTCCCCTCCTTGGTTCTTGGGGGAGAAAAATTGACTCCCTCAGAACGAGTTCGCAATTTGGGTGTTCTCCTAGACCCACAGCTAAAATTGGAGCAACATCTTTCAGCTGTGGCTAGGAGGACCTTTGCACAGATCCGTCTTGTGCACCAATTGCGACCCTACTTGGAGAGGGAGGCTTTGCTCACAGTCACTCATGCCCTTGTCACCTCACGGCTAGACTACTGTAACACGCTCTACATGGGGCTACCCTCAAAGAGCATCCGGAGACTGCAATTGGTACAGAATGCAGCTGCGCGAGCTGTGGTGAGTGTGCCGAGATACACCCACATAACACCCATTCTCCGCTAGCTGCATTGGTTGCCTATTAGTCTCCGGTCGCAATTTAATGACGAAGTGAGAATTAATCTCACAGAGGTGAAATAGATCTTTCCACATTCCACATAAATGGGAGTTGGGCGGCATAGAAATCCATTTAAATAAATAAAATAAATAAATACCTTCGGGACCGCATCCTACCACACACCTCCCTACGACCAGTTAGGTCCCACAGAGTGGGCCTCCTCCAGGTCCCATCGGCCAAACAATTTCGGTTGGTGGGGCCATGGGGGAGAGCCTTCTCTGTGGGAGCCCCATCCCTCTGGAACCAACTCCCACCAGAGATCCGGACTATCCCCACTCTACTGGCCTTCCGTAAAGCCGTAAAGACATGGCTCTTCCGGCAGGCGGGGTGAAAAAGACGATCAGATTCCCCCATGAATGAGTGGTTTTTTTTTTAAAGTAATGTATTGTTTTTAAATTATGATGTTTTTATGTTATTGTTCTTATCTATGCTGTACTCCGCCCTGAGTCCTACGGGATTGGGCTGCTTATAAGAACGTTTATTAAATTATTAAATTAAAAAAAGGGTTTTGTCAGCACAAGGAGTCTGTTTATGGTTTTGTGAAGCCTAGGTCAGAACACGAGGAAAAGGATGGCTTTGTATTGTAAGATAGTTTCTCTTGAAATAATTACCTTCACAAATACAGCGCTACGTGAGTTCCTATCAAAGTAATAGCAATAGCAATAGCAATAGCACTTAGACTTATATACCGCTTCATAGTGCTTTACAGCCCTCTCTAAGCGGTTTACAGACTTCAGCATATTGCCCCCAACAATCTGGGTCCTCATTTTACCCACCTCGGAAGGATGGAAGACTGAGTCAACCTTGAGCCGGTGAGATTTGAACAGCTGAACTGCTGAACTAGCAGTAGCCTGCAGTGCTGCATTTAACCACTGCACCAACTCGGCTCATTATACCTCAAAGTATAAGGAAGCTGCTCATGAAAACAGACTCCCTCTGCACACATGTACACACACACACACACACACACACACACACACACACACACACACAGTGTGGACAGTGCTGGATCATGCTGAATGAAATTTACAGTTTGAGGAAAAGATCTTTCTACCTTCCTTGAAAGCATAACTGCTGCTATTCCTCCACCACAGACAATAGATGTTCTGCAAGATACCATCGATGATGCTCTGGTCTCTGAGAATGAGAAAGAAAAACAGAAGAACTATTTGTTATAAAAAACAGCCTTCCTAGATTCTGGAGCATTAAATTCAGAAAACCTGTTATTTGTGCATGCCGACTGGGGGTCCAGCAAGCAGCAGTGCCTTTGAATAGAGAACAGCCTTTGAGTAGAGAACAGCACATCAATCTCAGTAACCCATCTGGGTTGCTGAGATTGGTGATGTACAGTAACTGGTCAACCTTATGGTTCTCTCCTGATTCCCAGGAGGGATCAGGATGCAACCTGAAGTGGGGAAAAGCGCCGCAGAGATCCTAGATATCTTCAATGACATCCCACCCTATATCCCATGGAGGTATGCTGATCATCTCCCCCCCCCCCATGTCTGATAATTCTTTACCTTTTGGAACAACTTATTCAAAAGATTGTTGGGGGCAATGTCAATATACATTGCTTACTGGTGTAAACCGCTTAGAGTGCTTGCACTGTGAGGCAGTACCCTCACAGTGCTGATCATCATCTTTAAAGCCCTACATGGCTTAGGACCAGGCTATCTCCGGGACCGCATTCTGCCTCATTCTTCCCTTTGACCAGTCAGGTCCCACAGAGTGGGTCTCCTCCAGGTCCCTCAGCCAAACAGTGCCGACTGGCGGGGCCTAGGGGGAGGGCCTTCTCAGTAGGGGCCCCTGCTCTCTGGAACCCTGCTCTCTGGACCTGCTCTCCGAATTATCCCCATCCTGCTGGCCTTCCGAAAAGCCATTAAGATATGGCTCTTCCTGCAGGCAGGGTGAGTCTGAGACGACTTTATATTTGATGTCTCCCCCGTGTATGTATGTTGTTTATATGTTTTTTAAACTGTTTTTAAAAATTGCTTTTTTAATTATTTGTTTGGAGTTTTCATAAAATGTTGTACGCTGCCCTGAGTCCTGAGGGAGTAGGGCAGCATAGAAAAACAAACAAACAAACAAACAAACAAACAAACAAACAAACATAATAATAATAATAATAATAATAATAATAATAATAATAATAATAATAATAATAATAATAACAGACAAAGTGGACAGTGAAAAAACTTGGTTATGGTTAACATCTGGTACTTTAAAGAAAGAAACAGAATCATTGATCCTGGCCGCACAAGAACAGGCAATTCGTACAAATGCCATAAAGGCCAAAATTGATAAATCTTCAAATGATGCTAAATGCAGATTATGCAAGGAAGCTGATGAAACTGTAGCCCATGTGCTCAGCTGCTGCAAGAAAATCGCACAGACTGATTACAAATTACGACACAACTCTGTTGCACAAATGATCCACTGGAATTTATGCAAAAATTATAACATCCATACTGCTACAAACTGGTGGGAACACAAGCCTGAAAAAGTCACTGAAAATCAGATGGTCAAGATCTTGTGGGATTTTCGTATACAAACAGACAAGGTACTGGCGCATAATACACCAGACATCACGTTGGTCGAGAACAACAAGGTGACTATAATTGACATTGCAATACCAGGAGATAGCAAGGTCGATGAAAAGGAACACGAAAAAATAGCAAAATACCAGGACTTAAAAATTGAAATCCAACGATTATGGCACAAACCAGCAGTGGTAATTCCAGTAGTGATTGGAACACTGGGTGCTATCCCAAAAGCACTGGAATTACATTTAAAACAGCTCAAAATTGACAAAATCACCATCAGTCAAATGCAGAAAGCCGCACTGCTCGGTTCCGCACATATACTTCGAAAATACATTACGACTTCCTAGGCCCCTGGGTGGGGCTCGACTAGTAATCAATGCCAAATCCGGCGAAACAACTGGCCGCTGTGATACAATTGTATAATAATAATAATAATAATAATAATAATAATAATAATAATAATAATAATAATAATAATAATAATAATAATAATAATAATAATAATAATAATAATAATAAAATAAATAAAAAATAAAACATACATACATACATACATAATAAATAAATAAATAAATAAATAAATAAATAAATCCCTTTTTGCGACCTGCTGCCAAGCAAAGTCCATGGGGAAGCCAAATTCACTTAACAACTGGGTTACTAACTTAGCAGCTGCAGTGATTCACTGAACAAATGTGACAAAAGTAGGTCGTAAACTCGGGCAAGACTCACTTAACAAATTTCTCACTTAGCAACATAAATTTTGGGCTCAATGGTGGTCGGAAGCCGAGGGCTCTACCTGTAATAACACAGTACATAAGAAGAAAATAAAAAGAAAATTCCCGAAGGAAGGACAGGCAGGCAAAGTCCACTTTGAGGATTAAAGGGCATCAGAAGGAAGCTTTTACCTGGTGATCTCTTCTGGGAGGGATCCTCGAGAGGGATTCCCCCAAACAGCAGCTCCAGGAAAGGATCGTCCTCCTTTCCTGCCATTGAAACCCAAGGGCTGCTGGACCCCAAAATTGCACCAGAGAAAATCTCATAGGAAATGATCAGGAGGGGCCAGCAGAAAGATCTCCACAAGGAGAAAGAGGCGGCTGCAGGGACAGTCTTAGGAGTGACCCAATAAGAAGGATCTAAAAAGGTCACCTTTGCAAGATTTCCCCCCCCGGATTTGCAACCAGGAATGACGGAAAGAAAGGAAGAGGCAGGAGGGGCTTTCTCGCCTCTGGGAAGCCTTTGGAAACTACAACCAGAGAGTACTTCTCCCTAGAGAGGGCCCCTTCGGGCAATTCCTCCCCCCCCTCGTCCAGGTCCTCCAAGATGTTGGGAGGGTATCCAGTAAAGGATTTTTTAAAAGTGCAAATCTGATTTTTTTCCCCCGATCTCTGTCTGGATTTGTAAGGTTTTTATTATTTTGAAATTTAACGGAATGTATGTTTTTTTTCTGTACTGTACATTTATATTATCTTGTATGGCTATGGAAAGCGATTGACCCTGAGGGGGACCCGGGTGGCGAAGACCCGCCTCCAAAACTATGAACCTCATTGGTCGGCTGCATGTCAGTCACAGTCGGACTGGAGTCATTGGCCCACCCTGTAGAGGGGGCAGATTCCTGGGCCAGATGTTTGACTTTGGCATCGGAAGAAGCACCTGCCGCCTCCTTCCTCTCTCTTCCTGAGACCGTTATGCAGCCATAGAGTCTCATTCACTGGGAGCGCTGTTAGTCTTCCACTGTAGTGTGCGCGCATTTTGTCAAGTTCCAATACATATTTTCAGTATTACAGCCTGCATCCTTATTAACAAGGATGAATGAGGTTTTGCCAAAAAGTGGGGAGGGGAAACATGGTATTTGCAATCATTTAAAAATTAATAGCTGCAGAAATTTGAATTTAAAGCCTGGTTAAGAGGACAGTGCTAATGGAAAAAAAAACCCAGCTATTGTGTATATTGTAAAATTTCACAACTGTTGCAGGTTCCCAGCATCATGTACTCCCATGTAACAGTGACTATCCCAGCTGGTTTCTAACTAACTCAATGGGAAAAGCTGAATTGGCTTAAGTTAAAGACTGATCGACTTAACTTTACCCAAAAAGTTCCCAAAATTGGGCAGAAGCCACGTAGCGACCATCTTGCTCAGCAACAGAAGGTCCAGTTCCAATTGTGGTCACAAGCCAAGGAGTATACATCAAAAAGAGGAAGCAAAGCCAACTGCCTTTTGTATTTCAAATTTCATGTTGTGCTTGGGCCAAGTGCTAAAGAAATCCTTACCTGGTGGCTTCCTCAGCAAAGGGGGCAGGAGAGTCCTGTTTGACACTGCAACACGGTACTCATTCAGCTAGATGAGTCCCTCAGAAAGCTGGGCGACATATTGTCAATATGCAAATAATGCCAGATTTATTTATTTATTTTGTGAGATTTATATACCGCCTCACAGTGCGAGTACTCTCTAAGCGGTTTACACCAGTAAGCAATGTATATTTATATTGCCCCCAACAATCTGGGTCCTCATTTTACCTACCTCGGAAGGATGGAAGGCTGAGTCAACCTTGAGCCGGTGAGATTTGAACCGCTGACCTGCAGATCAGTGTCAGCTAAAGTGGCCTGCAGTACCTGCCTCTAACCGCTGTGCCACCTCGGCTCTCTAGATTGTTGGGAAACTGCTCCTGCTTTGAAAACTTGGCTACTGTTGAAGGGACCTGACTCTGGAAGAGAGATTCAGCTGTTTTGCATAAAGCAGAATGCTACTTGAACAAAATATTCTTGAAGAAGGGGTATCAAGGATGCTTACCTGGCTTTAATTGTACATTAGCATGAGAGCTTGTGGAGTGTGGCAGCATAAAAATATGATAAAGCTCTTAGAAGTAATGTTAAGATTCTGAGGACTCTGCTCCATGAGAAGGAACCCATCTCTACATAACAATACGCTTCAAGATGGAGCCTTCAGAGAGGCAAACCCAATGACTTGCTTCTCCTTGGATATTTAGGGGACACCCACATAAAGCGCTTGATCAAATACTTCTCACTCCTTGGACAATTTTAATTTCTTGAGGAGTTTTATATTTATTTTGAAATACCTATTTTTGTCATGAATTCAACCTTTCATGAAATGTGTTCCTTAGATGCCTTATTAAATCCCTTGCTGTCTGCAGGATGTAAGTAAAGTATTCCCATTTATTGGGACTGCAAAGATAAACTGAAACTCAAAATTCGAGAACTCCTGAGGTACTACAACCAGTCACCTTTCATCACAAGCTACTTTTCTAATTAGTGAAAACTAACACTGGACCAATCAGAAAGGATTCAAACTCTTCTCAATCTCAGAATCTCTGCTTTGGATGGCATCCCTAAGTAGTTATGAGGCTGGACTTCAATCCAAAGTTGGGATGCAAACATAGCTCCATAATTAAATAGAGAATATTATTTGAGAAGAAAAGCTTTCTTCTTTATAATTCTGGAACATCTCAGGTATTCCTTTCTTGCCCCTCTGTGTTAAAAGTGCATTTAGAAAGACAGAATGAAAGTTGCAAGACTGACATTTTATAGAACATTTTTTTTGAAAGCAAGAAAGAAAACCAAAAAAAAATAGATCTATCTTTATTCAGTATATCACACGGTGACAGCAAAGCCAAGGTTGCCTTAGAACCAATTTGGTATTTTCTTCATCCCAAGAGTGAGGAAGACAGACCTGGTACTGAGCAGTCTGTACATTAGGGATAGCATGAGTGTTATGCAAGTTGTTCTCTCTTGCCAAGTGCCTTGTTCAGCAACTGTTCAAATAACAATGCTGAAAAAGTACATTTACAACCAGTTCTCGGACATAGGGCCGTTACATCATTCTTATAGTCAAATGCACAGCCAGCTTCACAGCTAGCTTCTGACAAGCAGAGTCAATTGCAAGCCATGGTCATGTGATGTTGTGCTTATCCCACAGTTATTTGCTTAACCAACACTGTGGAATTACATCAGTCCAGTCCAGCACAGACACATGACACTTCGCTTAGTGACCATGTCATTTAGCAATGGGGTTGCCAGTTGTAATTTCAATAATTGCGGGCTACCTGTGGTCTTTTTGTCACACAATTCATTTAGGGGATCCGTTACTGTATTTTTGCGTTTTGTAATTTTCCTTTGCCCATAAGGTGGCTGATGTTGAGTAAAATCCTTTCCACACACCGTATACTTATGATTTCTCACCAATGTGGATCTTCTTCTGGGAACTAAGGTCACTGCTGGTTGTCTTTCACACTCCAAGCAATTATAGGGATTCTCTCTGGTCTGGATGCTTTTGTGGGAAAGAACAATTCTGCCATTCTGGGATTTCCACATGTATATAGTTTCTCTCTGTGTGAAATATCAGTAGATTGGTGCTAGTACTATAGCCCTTTTCACAGTCCATGCATTTATAGGGTTTTGTAATGGGATCATATGAAATTGCTAGTAATGCAGAAACCCTTTCCAGTCTACGGTATCTGATTTTTCCTCTGAGTGAATCTTTCTATGTTTCTTAAGTGCATTACTTTGTATAAAGCTTTTTCCACATTCACTGCATTTATATGGTTTCTCCCCTGTGTGGATCCTCTTGTGGCGACTAAGATGACTGCTGGTTGTGAAACTCTTTTCGCATTCCATGCACTTATATGGTTTCTCCCCCGTGTGGGTTCTTTTATGGGAAGTCAGGGAACTCAAATTAATGAAGCACTTTTCACACTCCATGCATTTGTGTCGTTTTTTCCCTGTGTGGATCCTTTTATGGGGAAAAGGGGAACTTGAATTAGAAAAGCATTTTCCAAATTCAATGCATTTGTATATCTCCCCTGTGTGGATCCACCTGTGTTGATAAAGCATACAACTGGTTATTAAACTTTTTCCACACTCCGTGCATTTATATGGTTTCTCCTCGGTGTGGAACCTTTTATGGGAAGTCAGAAAACTTGAAGCTGTGAAACACTTCCCACAATCCTGGCATTTATATGGTTTCTCACCTGTGTGAATCCTATTATGGGAAATAAGGCTTCTGGCAAAACAGAAACTCTTTTTACATTCCTTGCATTCATACGGTTTTTCTCCTGTGTGGATCCTTTTATGGGAAGTAAGATAACTTGAGTCTCTGAAGCTCTTTCCACACTCCGGGCATTTATATGGTTTCCCCCCGCTATGGATCCTTTTATGGGAAGTGAGGGAACCCGGCATAGTGAAGCATTTTCCACACTCCTGGCATTTATATGGTTTCTCCCCTGTGTGGATCCTTATATGATAAGTAAGTGGTTTTGAAGAACGAAAGCTCTTTCCACACTCCATGCACTTATATGGTTTCTCTCCTGTGTGGATCCTGTTATGATCAGTAAGGACCCGAGAGTTGTTGAAGCTCTTTCCACACTCCTGGCATTTATATGGTTTCTCCCCAGTGTGGATTCTGTGATGTGAAATAAGATTTCTTGCAGAGGTGAAACTCTTTTCACACACCTGACATTTATACGGTTTCTCCCCAGTGTGGATTCTGTTATGTACGGTATAATGAATTTTTTGTCTGAAGCTCTTTCCACAGTTCTTGCACTGATACGGTTTCTCTCCTGTGTGGATCTTTTTATGGCGAGTGAGGGACCCTGAACTAGTGAAGCTCTTTCCACATTCCTGGCATTTATATGGTTTCTCTCCGGTGTGGATCCATTTATGCTGTGTGAGGGAACCTGAGAGAGTGAAGCGTTTTCCACAGTCTTGGCATTCATATGGTTTCTCCCCTGTGTGGATCCTATTATGGGAAGTGAGGCTTGTGGCAAACTGGAATCTCTTTCCACATTCCTTGCATTCATACGGTTTTTCTCCTGTGTGGATCCTTCTATGGGAAGTAAGATGACTTGAGATTCTGAAGCTCTTTCCACACTCCAGGCACTTATATGGTTTTTCTCCAACTTTTATTCTCTGAGATAAGGTAAGAGGAATGGTCCTTGTGGAGCACTTACTGCTTGTATTCTGGTTTTGGACAGTATCACTTCTGGAACAATAACATAACTCTGATTCATCTCTGAGTATTTTTCCACACCAAGGACACACTCCTTTTTTTGGGTGGTCATCTTCAGCCATGAAGACACTGAAATCTGCACACTGAAGAGGAGAGCATTTTTCCAGCTCCACTTTTAACTGATTTTCCTCAGAACCTTTCTTGCCAAACATCCTCTCCACAACTTCCTTTATGCCTTTTGGAAAAGGTGCTGCTGCTTCTTGGCCGTGACCCTCCACCTGCCATCCCTCACCTGCTTGGAATAGAAAAAAAAGGAAAGTTGGCACAAACTGTGGTGTGGAAGGGATCAAGCGCCATTGTTGCATCCCTTCTTTGAACATTACCCAAACTCCCGCCACCATCTCTTCTTCCTCTTATCTCTTTTTGTGATTCTTCTCCCTGCTTCTGTCAGAGTACTTTGAAAACATGGGGCTATGGTGTTGTGTTGAAGTGAGATTTCCCATTGTGTTGTGGCCCGCCAGCTGCAGCGGAGCTGGCGGCAGACTTGGACGATAAGGAGGTTGGGGAGGAACTTGGGCCAGTGCTGGAGTCTGGGGAAGGCTCTGATGGACGCTCTGCGTCGGACGCAGAGATAGAGTCAGGGCCATCCGACATTTGTTCCTTAAAATGTTGTATGCCGCCCTGAGTCCTCAGGGAGTAGGGCGGCATAGAAGAACACTAAATAATAAATTTTCCCAGCCACTGTAGAGGCAGCTGCCTTTGAAGACTGATATGAGTGAGGAGGAAGAACAGCTGGGGCCTGTTCCAAATGCACGAATGTGCAGAGCAATTAGAAGAGGTGAGCAACGGAGGACAAGGAGTTGACTCGGGAAGCAAAGCACTGTGGACACTGAATGGCCCCTCTCTGGCTGGGGAATAAATAGAAGGAAAGGGGAGTGGTTGTCGTAGGAGACAACAGTTCATATTTCTGAAGATTTTGCTCATGGTGTTTTGTGCCACAAAGACTGCTTGCCAGAACTTAATTTGTAGCCTTTCGGCTGGGAGCTCACTGTCAGGCAGTGATTTTTATATATTGCCTGTTATATGTATCATGTCCTTGCAATTACCGTAAGGAATTGATAAGGTCTGTACTGCAGTTAGCTTCTTGAAGGACTATTGCCTGGACTTTTTGGTAGGTGAATGCAATTAATTCACAAGAGGTAAATAAAGAGGGGGTTTTGGTGTCAAGGAGTCTGTTTCCTGTTTCTGCTAAGGCTGGGTCAGAACACATAGGCTTCCCTCTTGCCCTGCATGCTACAAAATGCAAACCTAAATTCTTTGGGGTAAATTATTTTGAGTCTCACGGTGGGGCACCATCACCTCTGCTGTTCCTTCAGATTCCGTGCCAAGGAAGCAAGAGGGACCCTTGAACGGAGCCTGTGTTCATTAATGGACTTATTAAGGGAAAACATGTTGGTTTATTTTTCAGGATAAGGGGGAAGTGTTGGACCTGAGAACTGAGGTCCAGCTTTCTTTTCATGAGGAAGGTCTCCCTCAGGGAAAAAAAAGTTCTCGGTCTGAATTAACTTAAGAAAAGGAAGCAATGAAGAAAGTGGGAAGAGGAGTCATCTGGGTGAAATGTCTCATGTCTTGAATACCATCCAGGGGTGAAATTCGAAATTTTTCCCTACTGGTTCTCTGGGCGTGGCTTGGTGGACGTGGCAGGGGAAGGATACTGCAAAATCCCCATTCCCTCCCCACTCCTGGGGGAAGGATATTGCAAAATCTCCATTCCCACCCCACTCTGGGAATCTTTTGCCGGTTCTCCGAACTACTCAAAAATTCCGCTACCGGTTCTCCAGAACCTGTCAGAACCTGCTGAATTTCACCCCTGATACCATCCCATTAGACAGGCCAGTTCTCTAGCAGTCATGTCCTTGTGATACTCCTGTGTGATTAATCGGGTTTCCAAATGCCATTGTTACAGGCAGATGACATAAAAAGAAGAGAACGCTTAAAGTTACCTACAAAGTGGGAAGACAGGTTTGGAAACTAGAGGAGGACTCCTTTCCTCTTTCCAGAGCAGTGGTTCTCAACCTTCCTAATGCTGCGACCCGTGCCCTGCCCCCGCCGCGACCCGCCATGCCCGCCGCCGCATGCGCAGAGGGTAAAAGAACCCAAATGGCAGCATCCAGGCGAAGTCTCCCGACCTCTGTGAAAGGTCGTTCGACCCCCAAAGGGGTTGCGACCCCCAGGTTGAGAACCGCTGTCTAGAGAGACCATGAATGTTTTATACCATCTGTTAACCAAATAGGAGTAGAAAGGCACACTCTCTTCCACTATAGGAAAAGAAAAGAGTGCAGCATTTCCTCTGAGAAAGAAATTAATTGCTTATATCTGGCTGCAAAATACC
The DNA here is from genome assembly GCA_023053685.1 of Diadophis punctatus similis. Taxonomy (NCBI): domain Eukaryota; kingdom Metazoa; phylum Chordata; class Lepidosauria; order Squamata; family Dipsadidae; genus Diadophis; species Diadophis punctatus. The sequence goes on from JALIGW010000002.1 coordinate 235,973,722, forward strand.
TTCCACCGCAAATTCAGAATTGAAATTCAGAATTCCAGAAAAAATCAGAATCCCTTACTTAGAGAGGCCAGGTTCCTCGCGTTGTCCAGCATGACCTCTCGATACAGATTCTTTTGCTCCAAATCCAGCAGGGCCCATTCTTCCACAGAGAAAAACACAGCTACATCTTCAAAAAAAATGGAATTCTGAAACAAGAACAGCATATTATACAAACTCTCTTATTAAGTGTCACGGTGTAAATATTGTCAGTTGTATGTCTATGCAGGGTGATGCACCCTATCCTAATATTATGATACATTCCAATACAAGCAGAACACGTGATATGATCTTCTACGTATGTCCACATTCCTGATCCACCATTAATCACTTCTGCTTTAGCTCTTGACCTGAACGGTCGTGTTTCTTAGCAAAGATGTAATTATTCAGGATTTATTGTTTTTGTACTGAAATAAATATTTTCTATTAGACTTTTAATCTCAGCTTTATTTCTAACGGTCTGAATTCCAAGTAAAGACCCACATCGCCTCTATGAGATCTTATTCTCATCCCAACATTAAGCAACAGGTGAATAATCTAAATGGAAAATATTATTTCCCTCAGAATGCCGCTATAGGACATCGCATGCCAAAACAAGTAGACACAGGGACAGTTTTTTCCCCTTGTACCATTTCTCTGCTAAAACACCTAATTCCTACAGTACTGTCTAATGTCTAAGTATATTTAGCCATGTTGTATGGCTGTAGTATTATTATCTTTCTTCCTTACTACTCCCTCTTGTTATTATTATGATTATTACTCTGTTGCTTTGCATCTACATTGAGAGCTGCTGCACCAGAGACAAATTCCTTGTGTGTCTAATCACACTTGGCCAAATAAAGTATTCTATTCCCATTCATTTCTATTCCTATTCCTATTCCTATTTATATACCGCCTCACAGTGCAAGCACTCTCTAAGCGGTTTACACCAGTAAGCAATGTATATTTACATTGCCCCCAACAATCTGGGTCCTCATTTTACCTACCTCGGAAGGATGGAAGGCTGAGTCAACCTTGAGCCGTTGAGATTTGAAACGCTGACCTGCGGATCAGTTTCAGCTAAAGTGGCCTGCAGTACTGCCTCTAATCGCTGCGCCACCTCGGCTCAATTCTACCTGTATTCCTATTGAAAGAAAACGTCCTGCTTTCAACTAGGATTAATAAACAACTTCCCTGGAGAAAATAGGCAGAGCTACAGGCTTTTTGTTGGAAATACACCTCCTACAACCTTTCATGATTTTGGCTAATTCTATAGGAGCAGCACCCAAAATTTCTTCTCTGCCAAAAGAAGGAGGGAGAGATTTTCCTACCTTCCTTGGGAGGCCAAGGGCTTCTATTCCTCCAGCACATAAAATAGACGTTTCGGAAGATACCATCTGTGTTGCTCTGTCCTCTTAAGAGTGAGAAAGAAAAAAGAAACAGAATAATTATTTGTTATAAACTCATCCTTCCTCCATTCTGGAGCCTCAAATGCAAAATATCAGTTCTCTGTGTATGCTGACTGGAGGATTGTCAGGCATGAGTGCCAGAGAACAGCCTATCTGGGTTACTGAAACGGATGAGGTTGTGTGAACATGGGAGTCAACAGAAGCCTAGGTAGGGACTTTGTGTCAAGGGGCACTTCGGTCAAGTCATGAGAGACCAAGAAAGATCCAGTGGAGATGCGAGAGATGATGGTTACTCAAGTCCAACACAAATCAATAGAAATGACAGGAGTAGAACATAGGCTTACCAGCTTTGCTCAATCAGAAAAGAAGATAGAAACTGGCTGAATCAGAAAGTGCCAAAGAAAGAGTTGACCCCCATCTTGAAGCAGGTCAAGGAACCAGGGGCGGGTTGCTAACTTACTGATATCAGTGCGCTGCGCGCGCATCTCCACATTTTGTGCGCACGCTCGCTTGCTACGCGCGTGCGCCCGCTCATGTGATTTTGCTTCCACGCATGCGCGGAAGCAAAATCCCACCGAAATCTCTCTCTCGCACGCGCATCCCCTCACAAGATTTCGGCGAGATTTTGCTTCTGCGCATGCGCAGAAGCAAAAAAGCCCAAAAAATCTTTAAAAAAGATGGTGATGCGCGCGACGGTCCGGCAAACACAGCACCGGAGCGGTCGTGCGCAAATTGCGCAATCGGCCGCTCCCTACCGGAGCTACGCACCGGACTGCACCGGTAGGAACCCATCATTGCGAGGAACACTTCTTCTTGATGAAAACCTCCCTAGATTTAGCAAGCAATTATTCTCCAGTTCCTACCTGTCCCTTTGTAGTGAAGGTCATGGAGGGAGTGGTCATGTCTCAACAACAAAGCAAAGTCAGAAGATCACCTGAAACCATTTAAATTGAGATTCAGGTGAGACCATTGGAAAGAACCTGCCCTTGTCTCAACGGTGGATAACACCACCCGAACCGGACAGCAGAGAGATCCATTATGTATTTTAGATCTCTTCCCCAATTTGTGAGTGGAGACAACACATTCTTGAGACAAACAAACCTGAGTCAAGTTTATTGAACTGCACAGGGAACACTATGAGCTTCTGTCCCTTAATTGGGAAGAAGGCAAATAAGGGACTCCTGCTTGAGTGGGGGGTTGGACTAGATGACCTACAAGGTCCCTTCCAACTCTAGTATTCTGCTCCTATAACGATTTTGTCCCTACTGCATTTGGGCACGCTCTGTGACCTATTATGAGTTTGTGCTGTTTAGCCTCAAATTAAAAAATGCATTTTGGGACGGCTGGAGCCATTCTTTTTTATGATGCATACCCCTGTTGGTTGCTGTTGTGAAAATAGGAGGAGGAACTAGTATTATGTATATTCACTGCCTTGAGTTACTTATAAAGGTTTTTTTTAAAAAAAAATCTAATAATTAAAATACCATCTCATTCAATTGCTGTAATGTGTTCAAGTTTAATTGTTCCCTGCCTAATTTCCAGCCGGGTGCAATCTTCAAATTTCTAGGTTCTATCACATCTCAAGACCTAAAATGGTCACCTAACATCAAAAACGTCATCAAAAAAGCACAACAAAGAATGTCCTTTCTGTGCCAACTCAGGAAGCTCAAACTTCCCAGGGAGCTGCTGATACAGTTCTACAGAGGAATCATTGAGTCTGTCATCTGCACCTCTATAACTGTCTGGTTTGGTTCTGCAACCCAACAAGACAGACACAGACTTCAGAGGATAATCAGAACTGCAGAAAAAACAATTACTGCCAACCTGCCTTCCATTGAGGACCTGTATCCTGCACGAGTCAAAAAGAGGGCCGTGAAAATATTTACTGACCCCTCGCATCCTGGACATAAATTATTTCAACTCCTACCCTCAAAACGACACTATAGAGCACTGAACACCAAGACAACTAGACACAAGAACAATTTTTTCCCGAACGCCATCACTCTGCTAAACAAATAATTCCCTCACCACTGTCAAACTATTCACTAAGGCTGCATTACTTACTATTAGTCTTCTCATCGTTTATGTTATTTATTTATTTATTTTGTGAGATTTATATATCGCCTCACAGTGCAAGCACTCTCTAAGCGGTTTACACCAGTAAGCAATGTATATATATATATTGCCCCCAACAATCTGGGTCCTCATTTTACCTACCTCGGAAGGATGGAAGGCTGAGTCAACCTTGAGCCGGTGAGATTTGAACCGCTGACCTGCGGATCAGTGTCAGCTAAAGTTGCCTGCAGTACCTGCCTCTAACCGCTGCGCCACCTCGGCTCTTCCTATCATCTATCGTTCCTATCACCCATCTCCTCCCATTTATGACTGTATGACTGTAACTTGTTGCTTGTATCCTTACAATTTATATTAATATTGTTTCCTGATTGCTTATTTGTACCCTATGACAATCATTAAGTGTTGTACCTCATGATACTTGACAAATGTATCTTTTCTTTTATGTACACTGAGAGCATATGTACCAAAGACAAATTCCTTGTGTGTCCAATCACACTTGGCCAATAAAGAATTCTATTATATCTGAAGTGGTGAACATATGCAATAAAGCCGAGGTCCCCAACCTTTCTGACTTGGTGGCCCAGCTGGGGGGGTGGGGGGATAGTTCCTTTTGAGTGGCAGGTGTGCATGCGCGCGTGAGTACAAGTGGCCATCGCTCCTGTGAGGGGACCTTCATGCACGCACACACCCTGGCCCGCTGCTTGCGTGGCCCGGTTCTGAGCAGGCCGCAGCCCGGTAGTGGGCTGCAGCCCAGGGGTTGGGGACCCCTGCAATAAAGGACTACAGATCTTGACTCTGGATATCTTCAAGCAGATCTCACCTCATATCCCTTGGAGATAATTTGGAAAGAGGACAAAACCTATTTTTCACAGTAGGACTCTCCCTTTGGAATAGCTTACAGGAAAGGGGCAAAGGTGCATCTTTTTAGATGCACACTGCCACAAGACTTTCTTGAGTGGTAATATTAAAAAAAAACCCCACAGTATCTAAAACCCTGAACATGAATTCAGGAAGAAAAGAGACTCAGACAAAGAAAATCCAGAGGATTAAACGGCATCAGAAGGACCTTTTTTACCTGATGGCGTCTTCCAAGGTGGATCCTCCTGAGTGACTCCCCCAAACAGCAGCTCCAGAAAGGGATCAATCCCCTTTCCTGTGGGCAGTTTGGCAGCCATTTAACGCAAAAGTTTTTCTGAACCTGAAAAAAGCATGAGGAAATTCCAAGGAAAAATAATCAGGAAGGGCCAGCAGAATATTCTAAGGAAGGAGAAAGGGGCGAGGTGCAATCTTTTGAGGGACCCTTGAAAAAGCACTTAAGAATCAAATTTTGAAGAATTTCCCATGAGTCACAGCCAGGACTCCTCCTTCTGCCCCTCCCCCCTGCGAGTTCATTTATTCTCCCTGCTGAGATGCAAAAAGAAATCCAAAGATTTTCCTTGATTGGAAAAAGCAACCTTATTCGAAACTGTAGAGAAGAAGATTAGCGTCTTCTTCCATCCCCACCCCCCAAGATTCAAATATGAGCCACCTTACTGGATTTTGAAGGGCCATGAAGCCCCTGTCTTTTCTTTCTGTTTTCTTTTTTTAATAAATAATCTTTATTACCGTATTTTTCGGAGTATAAGACGCACCTTTTTACCCTCAAAAAGAGGGTGAAAATTTGGGTGCGTCTTATACACCGAATGTAGCCCCACCCAGCCACCCCCACCCTTTGGCCTCTGCCTGCCAGCAATTTACCTCTTTGCAGCAAACAGTGCAAAGCCTTATTAGCACACTAAGAGATTACTTGCCTTCCGACCTACAGCTGACAGGCTTGCAAGCCACGTGGTAAAATGAAACTAACTACGGTGGCTGTAATGAGACAAAATGCTGGGAGATAAACTGCTGGCAATGTTACACTGCTGAAATTGCAAGGAGGTAAGCTACAACTGTTATAGCCTAGAGGTAGAGCTCTTGCCTCACAGTCAGGAGGTTGTGAGTTCTATCCTAGGTAGAGGCAGATTCTGTTAATATGTTGTTTTGTTAAATGTTTGTAGAGAGTTCAAGTTATAAGACTTATTTTTTAAAGACTGTTTTATTATTGTTCTAGACAACTGAACAAAATGAAGAAGCTTTTTAAAATAAATTCTTGCTGTGAAGAGGCCCAGTGCTATTGTATCTTCTTTTAAATAGCAGAGAATACTTCCAGAAAGCCACATCAATTTTTAAAGATCTGTAAAAGTATAATCTGAAATGTCCTGTTTTAGTATTAAGTATTAGTATTAAAATAAGGCAGCTGAATTAAACCCTGACTTAGTCATGTTTGGAGTAGATCTATTTAAATAATTGGGAGGAGTTAGTGTGACTACATTTAAGAAAACTTTCTGGGATTAATATACTGCCATAATGTACATTTCTCCAATTCTTTGCTATTTCTATGGGTCAGGCACACATGCACAGAAATACACAGCAAACAGTGTATATCATCATGTTTGCTGTTTGCCAAATTGATGGAAGGCAGAGGCCTTTTTTCCTTGTTTTCCTCCCCCAAAGCTAAGGTGTGTCTTATACTTCGGTGCGTTTTATACTCCGAAAAATACGGTAATTATGTTTTAAAAAACTAACAAACATACAAACAAACATAAAAACATGTATAAACATATGTATATACAAATAAAGTATCAAATATCTTTGAAAATAGAAAACATTGAACATACATGTCAACCATTCCATCGACACTAACCTTTTACAGCCTAGTGATACAAAACCATGTTTATTCTATATAGTTATTGTTTACATCATTATCTTCCTTATATCTTCCAATATTTTCCTTATTCTTTTCTATTATTATATTATATTCAGTCTATTATCATTACGATAAAACAATTTCCCTTTTTTCAACAATGGTTCTTTTGTTCAACTTGATTAATATTCTAAAACCTTGAAAAATTGTATATATATTCCCATAATTTGTTCCGGTCTATGCGGAAAAAGTAGACATTTGTGATTGTTTATACTGTCTTAGTTTATGACATATAATTATAGCAGTTTTTGATATTTATTTTGATTAAGGCAATTACACCACCTGACCCAAGTTTTATAGAATTCAGAATCGTCTTTATCTTGCATTTCCAATGACATCCTGCTGAGTTCTTTTCTTTCTGTTTTCATTCACGTTTCTTATCTCTGTCCCCCCCCCCCCCGTGTGTGTGTGTGTGTGTGTGTGTGTGTGTGTGTGTGTGTTTCCCTTGTTTTTAAACCTTATCAACACTTGGTAAACTGCCCAGGAGGATCCCTGCAAATTCCGCATTATTTAATACAGAATCCATTATTGTTGTCCCTACTGATGCTTCTGCTTCCCATGCTAAGAGGAAAAAGGGGGAACACGTAAAACACACACACACAAAAGAAACCCCTCCAACCTTAGATTCCAAAGATGCTGCTTCAAAAGTCACGCCCGTTTGGAAGCATCTCATCAAAGGCAAAGACGAATCTCTCGGGGTTGGTCGGATCCTTGGTGTGGGGGGCTTCCCTCGCACCGGCCCTCGAAGACCAAGCCTCCGATCCTCAAGAGAGACGCGCAGGGCAGGATCCGCCGCCACCCCACCCCACTTTCTCGCAGCACCTCCAACGATCCCCCCTTCCCGGCACAGCCGCGCAACTGCAGCCGCGCGTATGCGCCTCCCGCCCCGGAAGGGTTTTGGGGGGACTGCGGACACCGAGCTGGTCTCCCTCCTCGGTTCTCAGCGATCCTGAAGGGTCCTTCCTGCTGACCCGGGGAAAGCAGGAGGCTCTTGCAAGAGGGCGCCCCCGGGTGGATCCTGCGCCTGATCCAAAGGGGAGCGGGCGCCCAACGTGATCGTCGGGGAGTTAAGAGTTTGAAGGGGTAAAGTTTGGATTTTGTCCCGAAATAATTATCTTCCTATAGCGCAGCTGAGAATATAATTACCCTGGAAATAATAGAAAATACTTGTAGCTCTGGTTTTTGACTTTTGGCAGCGGTTTGCTGCTCTCCAAGCTCGTTTCAATTTAGTTTCTGAACGTTTCGTTACCAGACTAGGTAACGTCATCAGCAGCATTGTCTGGTCCTGTTCTCCTTAGCTTATAAATGTCTTGCCTGGTCAGTTGGTGGTTTGGTTGGTGGTTCGTTTGGAGCTATATTTAAATTCTGAGCTGCTGATTGGTTCTCTTGTTGATTGGTTGTTTGGTCTGGTTTCTTAAATATTCATTTAATAAACGTTCTTATAAGCCGCCCAATCCCGTAGGACTTCATATGCTGGATCTAGGTCAATTTCCCCTTAAATCCAAAACTCTGCACAATATAACCTGCTAAATTTCCCTAGCAAGAACTAATCCCTAGTATAGGTCTCCTGCATGAGCAGGGGGGTTGGACTAGATGACCTCCAAGGTCCCTTCCAACTCTGTTACTGTTATACATGGACGCTGACGTTTAAATTCAATGCCACTAGGCAAAGTTTTAGATTTAGATTTATTATTAGAGTTGGAAGGGACCTTGGAGGTCACCTAGTCCAACCCCCTGCTCAAGCAGGAGTTCCTACACCCTTTGAGACAGATGGCAGTCCAGTCTCTCCTTGAAGGTCGCAAGTGTTGGGGCTCTCACAACCTCCGCTGGCAAGCTGTTCCACTGGTTGATCGCTCTCACCGTCAGAAAGTTTCTCCTCACTTCCAGGTTGAATCTCTCCTTGGTCAGCTTCCATCTCTCACAACCTCCGCTGGCAAGCTGTTCTTTGCTTGCTCCTTAAACTTAAGTTTAATTTAAATTTAAATTAATTAATTAAATTTAAATTTAATTTAATTTAATTAGGTTTAATTTAAATTTAAGTTGATGCTCCTTAAACGATCACCACCACCACCACCAGGCTTTGGCAGCATAGCTGAACTTTTCTATGAGCAAACATGCACTAAATGACATTGAACTAGATCCAGCATATTAATATATAAGAAAGCAGACCATTGGAACAACCAATCAACAAGAGAACCAATCGGCTGCTCAGAATTTAAATATAGCTCCAAACGAACAACCAACTGACCACACTGGCACACAAGACATTTATAAACTAAGGAGAATGGGACAAGACAATCTTGATATTACCTAGTCTGGTAACAAAACATTCAGAAACTAAATTGAAACAAGTTTGGAGAGCAAACTATTGCCAAAGTATAGTCACTTTCCTAACAGAAACAAAAAAAATACTGCAAAGAAAGCCTGTGCAAACCTCTTGCCTCTCCTTGCTGTGGCTGCCTCTGGCTTGAATCACAAAGGTTAATCTTAATCAGAATAGAATCTGGAAGGGACATTGGAGGTCTTCTAGTCCAACCCCTTGCTCAAGCAGGAGAACTTATTTCAGACAAGTGACTGTCCAGACCCCCACCTCCAGCAGCATTCTGCGGGCAAAAACGGTCTGGTTTTTGGCCAAAAAACCGGGCCATTTTTGCCCATTTTTCACTTCTCCCACCTCCAGAATGTCTCTGCAGGCCAAAATTGTTGGCCTTACCTTTCAGTTCCAGCCCGCGGGGCTTGCGTAGGTAAGTCCTGCACTCGGCTGAAGGGTGGGCGTGGCGATGTGGGCGTGGCATCTTCATGGTCCTGTGTGGGCTGGATTAATGGCTTCGGCGGGCTGCATGCAGCCCGCGGGCCGTAGTTTGAAGACCCATGATCTAGATCAGCGGTTCTCAACCTGGGGGTCGCGACCCCTTTGGGGGTCGAATGACCCTTTCACAGGGGTCGGGAGACTTCGCCCGGACGCCGCCATTTGGATTCTTTTACCCTCTGCACATGCGCAGAATGCTTTGCGCATGCGCAAAGTAAAAACCCAAATGGCGGCGGCGGGGTGGGGGTTGTGGCGGGTCACGGTGGGGGCGCGGTGGTGGGTTGCGGCATTAGGAAGGTTGAGAACCACTGATCTGGATGTAAAGGAAGTTCAGAGTGCAGAGTCCTGGAAAAATCTCTAATGCCTCTAGAGGTCAAAAGAGCATTATTGCAATGTTGAGTCTTCCAAGAAAGGCTAGATTTGGTGAACAGTATGGATAAATGCTGAAAATTCCAGCTTGTTTCAGTGTAGGATAACTGGTGGAAAACCTTACTTGTATGTACTCTCCTTCATCCCTTCCAAGCACATCAATACTTCTCTCCCTTGTGCTCACCAGGTGGAACTGTTTGTTCCAATCTTCCATCCATTATGATTATTTGACCACATTATGGTCAAAAGATCAGGCCTACAGGTAGTCCTTGACTTACAACAGTTCGTTTAGTGACCATCCAAAGTTACAAATGGCACTGGAAAAGATGACTTATGACCAGTTTTCACATTGGTCATGTGATCAAAATTCAGACCTTTGGCAACTGATTCATATCTATGACGGTTTTTGGGTCACGTGATCCCTTTGCGACCTTCCGACAAGCAAAATCAATGGGGATTTTGCTTGTCAAAATTCGCTTAACAACAGTTTGATTCATTTAATAACTGCAATGATTCACTTAGCAACTGTGGCAAGGAAGATCGTAAAATGGGGCAAAGCTCACTTAGCGAGTTTCACTTAGTGACAGAAATGTTGGACTCAACTGGCGTATGTCGAGGACTACCTGTGTAGTCGTTTTAATCCTTCTGCACACTCAGTTGATTCATATAATTCTACCCTTTAAATAAAAGATTCTGCTGCTTTAAGGTACTTTTCACACTTCATGAATTTATAAAGTTTCATCCTCCTATGGCAGGGGTCAGCAACCCGCGGCTCTGGAGCCGCATGTGGCTCTTTCATCCCTCTGCTGCGGCTCCGTCGCTCAAAATACGCGTCACAACTGCCAATGTGCGACACCCACCGACGCGCAATTTATTAAGCTTTTCGACTCCTAGTAGGCCAACCATGGATTAATCCAAGAAAAGAAAAGTTTCAGAAGAAAACAGAATCTTTAATTCAACTATATATGCTAATTTTGTGGCTGCTCAGGAAATAGTCAGGCACCGGAAGAGTTTTGTGGCTCAGTTTTCGGTGGGAAACGGGTCCAAATGGCTCTCTGAGGGTTTAAGGTTGCCGACCCCTGTCCTATGGGGTATAAAATGAATGATTGTGCACTCATACACTTCTGCACTCGTGACACATGGTTCCAATATATATTTTCCCATAGGAAATTATGCTTCGATTCTGAAGAGTTTCCAGCATGTCATCCATGTATATGATTTCCCTTCTACATGGATCCTCTGATTAGGATACTTTTCACCCTAAAGCTCCATTAAGACTCCCTTCATTTACATTGTCTTCTTATGTAAAGAAAGGTTTCCGTTGCTTAGAAACACATTTCACATTCAGTTTTTTATTTTTATGTTTTCCTCCAGGTAAATCAATTTATGGGAATAAGCAAACAAGAGGCACCAAAGCAGTTTTATAACCTTGAGACATTTTATGAGTTCACTCTTCTGAATGAAGCTCCTTTAGTATTATGGGAATAGGCAAATAAGACAAACCGAAGCACTTGTATAACCTTGAAACATTTAATTAGTTTCTCCAATGAGCAAAGCCTTTTGCAAGAAAAATAAGGGAAATATTTTAAATAAAGCTCTTTCCATCCTTGAAACATTTAATGGCTTCTTCAGTGAGTGAATCTTTCTACGGATGTTACGGGACTGATTCTAACGAATTACTTTTCTGCATTCAACTCATTTATGTGGTTTCTCACCTGTATGTATCCTCCTATGGTAATTAAGAGCACTGCTATGTGTATAGCACTTTCCACACTCCATACATTTATATGGTTTCTCTCCCAAGTGCATTCTTCTATGGCTATTAAGGGAACTGTTTTGACTAAAGCACTTTCCACACTCACCACACTGATAGGGCTTTTCACCCGTGTGGGTCCGCTTATGGGAACTATGGTCACTGGAGGTCCTAAAGCCCTTTCCACATACCACACATTTATAGGGTTTTTCCCCAGTGTGGATCCTTTCATGGGAAGCAAGTTCTTGAGGGTCTTTGAAGCTCTTTCCACATGCCGTGCATTTGTACGGTTTCTCCCCAGTGTGGATTCTGTAATGTATTATAAAAGCTATTTTTTGACGGAAGCTTTTTCCACATTCCTTGCATTCAAATGGTTTCTCTCCAGTGTGCATCCTTTTGTGGCGAACGAGGGCCCCCGAGTCGGTGAAGCGTTTGCCACATTCGGTGCACTTATAGGGCTTTTCCCCCGTGTGGATCCTTTTATGGATATTAAGGTGACTTGTTTGACTGAAGCGCTTCCCACACTCGGAGCATTGATACGGTTTCTCTCCACTGTGGATTCTTCGATGGGACGTTAGGTGGTCTGCTTTACGGAAGCTCTTTCCGCACTCCAGGCATTTGTACGGTTTCTCCCCTGTGTGGGTCCGTTCGTGGGCATGAAAGCCACCAGAACTGGCAAAGCACTTTCCACACTGCAGGCATTGAAAGGGCTTCTTCCCTGTGTGGATTCTGTGATGGGCAATAAGGTTTCTAGAGCAATGAAAGCTCTTTCCACACTCCATGCATTGAAATGGTTTTTCCCCTGCTTCCGTGTGGATTGTCTCGTGTGACTTAAGGTGACATTTTTGACTGAAGCTGTTTCCACAGTGCAGGCATTTATAAGGTTTCTCCCCTTTATGCATCTTGTTATGTTTAGTTAGTGCATCGCTTCTGCTGAAGCTTTTTCCACACTCCAAGCATTCATAGGGTTTCTCCCCTGTGTGAATCCTCTTATGGCAAGTAAGGGTACCTGGGGCACTGAAGCATTTTCCACACTCTGTGCATTTATATGGCTTCTCTCCAGTGTGGATTCTCTTATGTAAATTGAAATTGCCTTTTTGTGTGAAGTTCTTTCCACACACCGGGCAATGATACGGCTTTTCCCCTGTATGGGTCCTATTATGGTAAGTGAGTTCCCTTGCAGAGCGGAAGCTCTTCCCACACTCCAGGCATTTGTACGGTTTCTCCCCTGTGTGGGTCCGTTCGTGGACATGAAAGCCAGAAGAATGGGCAAAGCGCTTTCCACACTGCAGGCATTCAAAGGGTTTCTCCCCTGTGTGGATTCTGTGATGGGAAGTAAGGCTTGCTGAGAAACGGAAGTTCTTTCCACACTCCATGCATTGAAATGGTTTTTCTCCTGTGTGGATCCTCTCGTGTGACTTTAGATGAACTTTTTGACTGAAGCTTTTTCCACAGTTCATGCATTTATAAGGTTTCTCCCCTGTGTGGATCCTTTTATGGCAAGTAAGGAAACTGGGGGCATTGAAGCATTTTCCACACTCTGTGCATTTATACGGCTTCTCTCCGGTGTGGCTCCTCATATGTAAATTGAAATGATTTCTTTCGGTGAAGCTCTTCCCACATTCCAGGCATTTGTATGAATTATTCCCAGTGGGGCTTTTTTTCCTGGAATTTGGTTCCTTTCTCTGAGGAAACCTCGTTCTCCCCTCCCTGCATTGATACAACCTCTCCTCTCTATGGATTCTTTGGTGGGAAATAAGAGCTGAGCTTCTTCCGAAGCTCTTTCCGCAGGTGATGCATTGATGCTGCTTCCTCTCTTCGTGGATCCTCTGATGTGAAATCAGGTGATTTTTCTGACTGATGTTTTCTCCAAATTCCAGACATCGGTATGGATCCTCTGTTTTGGGAACGTTTTTATGGAACGTAAGGGGATGGCTTGTATAACAGTCACATGATCCCAATTCACCTCTGAGTATTTTTCCGCACCCTGGACATGCTCCTTTTTCTTGGGGATCATCACTGTGCAAGAAAACGCTGGTATCTGCATATTGGGAACTAGAGGATTTCCCCAGTTCCTCCTTTAACTCCTGTTCTTCAGGCCTTTCCTTTTCACTCATCCTTTCTGCAATTTTCTTTCGGGCTGTTAGAAAAGGTGCTGCCATCTCTTGATTAGCATCCACTATCTTCAACCCATCACCTACTTGGGAAAGAGGAAAAAGAAAAAAGAAAGTTGACACAAAGTAAGATGTGAAAGGGATTAAGCATCATTGTTGGATCTCTTATTTGAACATTAGTAAAAGTCCCCACCACTGATATCTGCATATTGGGAACTAGAGGATTTCCCCAGCTCCTCCTTTAACTTCTTTTCACTCATCCTTTCTACAACTTCCTTTCTGGCTGTTAGAAAAGATGCTGCCATCTTTTGGCCAGCATCGTCTATCTTCAACCCATCACCTACCGTATTTTTCATAGTATAAGACGCACCTTAGTTTTGGGGGAGGAAAACAAGGGAAACAGGCCTCTGCCTCCAAGCAATTTGGGAAACAGCGAACAGCACAGATGAGATACACTGTTTGCTGTGTATTTCTGTGCATGTGTGCCTGACCCATAGAAATAATAAAGAATTGGAGAAATGTACATTATGCCAGAAAGTTTTCTTAAATGTAGTCACACTAACTCTTCCCAATTATTTAAATAGATCTACTCCAAGGTAACTAAACTCTAATACTAAACAGGGCACTGTTACATTTCATACTATACTTGTACAGAGCTGTTAAAATTAATTAAAATTTCTGGAAGTATACATTATTCTCTATTATTTAAAAGAAGATACAATAGCACTGGGCCTCTTCAGAGCAAGCATTTATTTTAAAAAGCTTCTTTATTTTGTTAAGTTGTCTAGATTTACAGGGATCTCCAACCTTGGCAACTTTAAGACTTGTGGACTTCAACTCCCAGAATTCCACAGCCAGCAAAGCTAACAAAGCTGGCTGTTGAATTCTGGGAGTTGAAGTCCACAAGTCTTAAAGTTGCCAAGGTTGGAGACCCCTGGCTCTAGAACAATAATAAAGCAATCTTTAAAAAATAAGTCTAATAATTTGAACATTCTACAGACATTTATAGTTATTCACTTACCCCCTTCCATCCAGTTCAGCAAAAAATAAAAATCTGCTGTGTCTCTCCCAGCTATTTGCCTCTTTGTACTTAGTTTCACTTTCATTTTCCCACATGGCAAACCTAATCAGCTGTAGATCGGGAAACTGCTACTGACTTGCTCTTCCCTCTTTCCTGCAAGCTCTTTACAGAGCTCTTCCCTGTTTGCTGCAAGCAGGTAAATTGCTGGAAGACAGAGGCCAAAGGGTGGGGGTGGCTGGGTGGGTTGGGCTGCATTCGGTGTATAAGACGCACCCAAGTTTTCACCCTCTTTTGGGGGGTAAAAAGGTGTGTCTTATACTCCGAAAAATACGGTACTTAGAAAAGAAAAGAAAAAAGAAAGTTGACACAAACTGAGGTGTGAAAGGGATTAAGCATCATTGTTGCATCCCTTATTTGAACATTACTAAAACTGCCACCACCATCTTTTTTTCTTTTAGCTCTTTTTGTTATTCTTCTCTCTGCTTCTATAAGGTTGGGTTCAAAACATGGTGTTATGCTTCATATCTAGTTGATATAAGATCTGTGCAAGCCCATAATGCGAGAGTTGGAAGGGATCTTGGAGGTCTTCTAGTCCAACCCCCTGCTTAGGTAGGAAGCCCTATACTAGGGGTGGCCAAACTGTGGCGCATGCGCCAAATGTGACGCATTGGATGATTACAAGTGGCGCATTGCATCCTTGTGCCTACTTATTTTTTTTAAATAGGTGTCATAACTGAATCCATCTTAATATTTTCAATACCAAAGTGATCTCAGTTCAATTCGTACAGCCTTCGGTAATGTTCAACTTCTCGGTGTCTGAAACTTAGAATGGAACTTGTGAGATGTTACTTTAGGCGGGTTTACAAAAGTACGAATATTTTAATAGGTGTTTCCATTGCGCGTTCCTGCTCAAACGATCGCAAACACCGCGCACAAGCAACACATCATGTGTTTGAAGTCACGTGCGAATGAGCGGCGAGCGTTCGATATGGTCAGTCAGTTCTGAGTGAGCCATCGTGGCGTGGAGTTTGAAGCAGTGTTTTATTGAGTGTACTAGCGTGGTTTTTGTATTGAGAGTGATTGAAAGACAGATTCAAGATTAAATATATATTACGTTTGTCAAAGAAGAGCGCCACTACTTTTTCTTGATGCGAACATAGAATTCAAATTCCACATAATTGCTATTCTGTGTGATACGACGTATGTACTTGTGATCTATTTGTTCTTTTTCACTTTTTTTTAGTTTTATACTTTTCTATGCTTAAATTCCTGTTATCCATTACAGTGCAAAAGAAAATTGAATTGCGTGATTGAGTTATTCCTTTTCCTCCCTTAAACAAAGCAGATCCTACCCCTATTCCTATTTTACAACCCCAAACGTGAAAGTAAGAAGGTAAAAAACGTGCTTGAGTTGTATGGCGCATCTGAACTCGTCTGTGAAAAAATTGGCGCATGGTATGCTTAAAGTTGGCCACCACTGCCCTATGCCATTTCAGATAAAACAGCAAAGGACTAGCTTGCTATCAAACATCCTAACAATATTCTTGAACCTACAATGCAGAAGAGAAGGTGAAGTGAAGGACCAGGGGAGATATGATAGCAGTGTTCCAATATTTGAGGGGCTGTCACAGAGAGGAAGGGGTCAAGCTATTTTCCAAGGCACCCGAAGACCAGACAAGGAATAATGGATGGAAACTGAACAAGGAGAGATTCAACCTAGAAATAAGGAGAGGTTTTCTAACAGTGAGAACAATCAACCAAATGGAACAGCTTGCCTTCGGAAGTTGTGGGAGCTTCATCACTGGATGCTTTCAAGAAGAGATTGGACTGCCATATGTCAGAAATGGTGTAGGGCAGGGTTGGCCACACTATGGTTCTTTGAGGACCTGTGGACTTCAACTTCCAGAAATCCTGAGCCAGCCATGCATGCATGGCTAGCTCAGGAATTCTGGGAGTTGAAGTCCACAGGTCCTCAAAGTACCATAGTTTGGCCACCCCTGGTGTAGGGTCTCCTGCTTGGGCAGGGGGTTGGACTGGATGACCTACAAGGTCCCTTCCAACTCTGTTAATCTGTAATATCCTTTTTAAATGCACACTGCCACAAGACTTTCTCCAGTGGCAATATAAAAACGAGCACATAAAAAAATGAAAAGGAATCCACTTAGGAAACAAACTGGGGGCAAATTCAATCCTGAGGATTAAAGGGCATCAGAAGGACCCTTTCTCTCTTCTGAGGTGGATCCTCCTGAGCGACTCCCCCCCCCAAAAAAAAACAATGGCGCCAAGGAGGGACCATCCCCCTTTCTGTCCTACCAGGTCATTTAGGAACAAAGAGCCTTCAACTGGATTGGAAGTGGAGATGGGAAAAGGCCAGTTCGGATCAGTTTGGGAGGTGAAGGCTGCCCACTCACTTTCCCCTCTCCCAAGACCTTCCCCCACATTATCACCCTGGTGTCCAATGGGATTCAAACAAATGGTTTTGGTAACAGTTCTGATTATTGGAGGGCATGGCCATTGTCTGCATTCCATTCCCATGCTTGAGGAAGCATATGGTTTCTAGGCTCCCTCCGCTTGCTGGCACCCTCTCCCTCTCCCTCCCCCCAGGGTTCATAGCAATCTGGCATCAGCGGAAGCAATAATGGGGCCACCCGGAATTCCTCCGGGGAATTCAGCAGCCATTTAAAACAAAGGCTCCTGGACCTGACACAGCACCAGAGAAAACTCCATGGGAAATGGTCATAGAACATAGAATCTGGAAGGGGCCTGCGAGATCTTCTAGTCCAACCCCTTGCTCAAGCAGGAGACTTTATACCGTCCAGGTCAAGTGGCTGTCCGGTTTATTTTTGAAAGCCTCCAGTGACTGGGGCTCCCGCAACTCCGGGAGGCAAACTATTCCAGGAGGAAAGTGTTTTGACTGCAGGAACAACCTTATGGGAGACCCCAAAAAGCAGCATTTAAAAGTCCAGAACTTTCCCCTCTCACCCAGATCTACCCGGAGGGAAAGGAAAGTGGAAGCTTCTTACCCTCTTAACCCGCAGGGAAAGGCGGCTCTGGTCCTCGCCTGGACTCCGTTCCCCAAGAGAAGCGCGCAGGGCAGGATCCGCGCAACGCCTTCCTCGCGGTTCCTAAAGCGCAGCTGCCTTCCCAGCACAGCCCGTAAGCTGCACCTTCCTCCCACCGCCAGGGATCCCAAGTGCAAACCAAGATTGCTTCTCCCTATAGAGGTTCCTCCCTCTTCCCTCCTCCTTCTCCTCCAGGGTCTCCGAGATCTTAGTTTCTCGCTGACCTGGAAACTCTTGGCAAGAGGGCGCCCCCGGGCGGATCCTATTTCAAAACTGGGAAGCGAAGGGGAGCGGACGCCCGGTGTGATCGCCGGGGTGGAAATTTTAGGGGTTGGGGAGGTTCAGGGAGTAAAGTTTGGACTTTGTCCCGATCTTCCCACGCCACAGCTGAGACTATAGTCACTTTCCCAGCGGAAACCTGTTTTTGAAAAGAAACGGGTTTTTTTTAAAAAATAAAACTCTTGCTTTCCCTTGCTGTGGCTGTCTCCTATTTGTATAACGGAAGTTATACGAACCCTATGACAACCATTCTTGACAAATGTATCTTTTCTTTTATGTACACTGAGAGCCTATGCACCAAAGACAAATTCCTTGTGTGTCCAATCACACTTGTCCAATAAAGAATTCCTATTCTATCCTATTCTATTCTATTCTGTCCCTTCCAACTCTGTTAATCTGTTATTCCATTCCTTTAAAAAAAAATTTTTTTTTATTTGAAATATAAACATTAAAAAAGACAAACATACATTAAACACGATGTTATATGTACTTACATGTACATATATACATATAAACTTTTACGGTAAACATCTTCACCTTGTCCTTTTATTTATATAATTCTATACGACTGTATCTATCTATATATATAACATTTTTCTTCTCGTTTTTACCTAATTATAGATTAATTATAAATTAATAAATACATACATATATTTATAGCAATTATGCATATCTATTGTTCTATAGGTTTGTAAGTTATATGTTGTAAATTATCTATCAGTCTAAGCATTTCTATGTTTCTTTTTTTTATTTTCTCTTTTCTAGCCAATTATAAAAAAGGTTCCAAATTTCAAAGAATTCTGAGTTTTCTTTCTGGTTTAGTTCTATTGTTAATTTGTCCAATTCTGCGCATTCTAGGATTTTTTTAATTATTATATTTTCTGTCGGTACATCACCTTGTTTCCAGTATTGCGCTAGTGATATTCTTGCCGCTGTTAATACATGGGTTATAATGTACCAATGTTTCCTTTCTATATTTTGCTCTAACATCCCTAACAAGAAGGTTTCCATTCCATTCCATTCCATTCCAAAGTTATGCCCACCTAACAGAAATTTTCTGCAGGTCTGCCGTGCTTGACAATCGCTCTCTTCCGCCTCGTTGCAGTAAAAGGCAGCATCTCCTCCACCTGCTGTGAATTTCGAACTGGAGCGGGATCGTGCGTGGATAAGACACCACCAGGAAATCCAAGCAGAAGTGGGACATCCAATTTCATATTCTGTCCATAGATTGTTAGGGGAAGATTTGCATGTAATGACTAAAGCTTTCCCTCTAATCTAAACCAGAGGTCTTCAAACTTGGCAACTTTAAGACTTGTGGACTTCAACTCCCAGAATTCTCCAGCCAGTTATGCTGGCTGGAGAATTCTGGGAGTTGAAGTCCACAAGTCTTAAAGTTGCCAAGTTTGGGGACTGTCACGTAGTGAATATTGTCAGTTGTATGCAGGAGCGGGTTCCTAATTTTTTTACTACCACTCTGTGGGTGTGGTTTATTTTGTGGGTGTGGCTTGCCAGCCATGTGACCGGGTGGTCATGGGCCTAGGGAGCTTGGCAGCAGCCGGAGAAGCGAGGGGGCATTGCCCACCCGCAACGCAGCCCCCCGCAGCGGGAGCAGCAAGACTGCGGCAGCGGTTCTTCTAGGAGGCTCTATCCAGCCTGAATGCTTCTCCCCATTCAATGATCCTAGGCTCCTGCCGCCCGTTCCCCCTCCCCTCAGCAGCTCGAGAAGCCTCGAACGTGCAAAAATGCCTGGGATCATCACCGCACGTTCGTGGCTTCTCGGACTGCTGAAGGGAGGGGAATAGAGGTAGCTCCTGCCACCCGTTCTTTCAGCATCTCACGCGCTCCCTCAGCCATCCTCCCCTGCTTGGACTCACTATGGGGTAGGAAGGCAGCACATGCGCAGTGCCGGAAGCTCAGCTTCTGGGCATGTGTAGAAGAAAATTTTAAAAAAATTAAAAAAACTTTTTTAAAAAAAATGACGGCGCCTAGGCACCGGCAACCGACCGCACCTGTATTGTGACATCACCAGCGGGCCGCTACCGGTGCTATAGAGTGGACCGCACCAGTAGGAACCCACCACTGGTTGTATGTCTATGCAGGGTGATGCATCCCTATCCTAATATTATGGTACATTCCAATACAAGCAGGACACGTGATGTGATCTTATGCGCATGTGTGCATTCCTGATTCTCCATTACACTTCTGCCTTGACTCTGGCCGGAGCGGTCACGATTTATTAGCAAGATGTAACTATTCATGATTTATTATTTTTGTACCAAAATAAATATTTTCTATTAGACTTTAATCTCGGCTTTATTTCTAAATGTCTGAATTCCAAGAAAAGATCCACATCGCCTCTATGAGATTTATTCTCACCTTTAACAGGGACTCCTGATCTAAACAGATGTTTTTATCATGAAGCTAAGCCATTTCACCCACCCCCACCAATGATCTGGTATTCCTGCCTTGGATAGCTTTACTAAAACCCCATGGCCCTACCAGAATATGGAGAAGAGACGAAGTCTCTTTAGAAATACTGCAAAAATAAAATATTGAAAGTAGAATAAAGTGCTACATTAACAATATATCTATGGAGATTCTCGGTCATCAAGGTCATGGTTGTCCCAAAGCTGCTTCTTCTTTTTCTTTTAATTTTTTAAATTGATTTTCTATTAAATACATTTCTTAGTGCTTAATAAACATCGTGTTGTCTGGGTATTTAATTTGCTCTAACAAATTTACATTGGAGGACTACTCGTTGAGTATGGTTAGTCAGCCAGTTGTGAATCCATCTGGTGGTGAAGCTGTCTATCCCACTTTTTTCTAGCTTACGAAGAAGTAGGTTGTGGTCTACTTTGTCGAATGCTTTGCTGAAGTCTAAGTATATTATGTCCACAGTATTTTGCTGGTCTACTAATTTAGTCACTGTGCTGAAGAATGAAATGAGATTGGTTTGGCATGATCTGTTCTTAACAAACCCGTGTTGGCTGCTGGTTATTACTTTACTTGTTTCTAGGTGTTGGCAGATCTGTTTTTTAATTATCTTTTCCAGTATTTTCCCAGGTATTGATGTTAGGCTGATTGGTCTGTAGTTTCCTGGGTCCGTTTCCTCAAACAATTTATTGGATACATCATATTGGCACAACCGGTGAAAACAGGCACTGAAATTTCCCATGGTTTTCACCCAGTTAAAAGTGAAAGTTCCCCCTTTCCCACAAATCATCCATCACATTGTCCAACAGACATGCTGGCTGGTTGCTTGGTTGCTCTACTCCTTGTCCTTCCAGCCACCTTTTGAAACGTCTTTGTTTCCCACAGGAAAACTTTGTTTTGGCTACAAACCCCCAGCTATCTATTTTCCTCCCCACTCCCATCCAGTGGCAACCCTGAAGCCGTAAAGATGGCCTCAGCCAGGTTCGCTTAAGGGTTGACATTATTGCTGTTTTGGATTTTTAGTTATATGAAGCTACCTTGCTCCTCTGCACTTCTCAGTCTCCATTAACTCACAGCTAGCAGATCTTCCCAGCAGCCTCTGGGAACTTCAACTGCAATGGAGATGCAACCAGCAGCTCAGCTTACCTTGCTCCTCTTACTTTCCCTTACTTAAAAAAACCCCTTACTTTCCACTTGGTAATGCTTTAATAAAAACCTGGTTATTTTTAATACCTCACTGCATATTTATATTTGGGGCATATGCTTAGTTACATTCCATTAAGGCAAGCTATGTTGTACTTACTGCACAAACAAGGTTTTGGCTTTCTTCTTGTAATTTTAATCTCTTCCAAAGATTTCCTGTAAACTCCTTCATCTGGCCCGTCCATTTTATTCCTTCTCATTCGCTTCCTTCAGTCTTAACTAATTATGATTTACTAATCGTAATCCACCACAATTCCATATTGACATTGTGATCAAAAATGGAACCACTGAAGTTCTTTCCACACATATTTCCTACAAATATGTATCTGGCCACTCTTCCAGGTGGCTCCTTTTATGAGTTCACTCTTCCGAAAGAAGCTTCTTTAGTATTATGGGAATAGGCAAACAAGAGGCACTGATACACTTTTATAACCTTGAGACATTTAGGTAGTTTCTCCGATCAGCAAATCCTTTTGCAAGAAAAATAAGGGAAATATTTTAAATACAGCTCTTTCCACATTTGATACATTTAATGGTTTCTTCAGTGGGCGAATGTTTGTATGGATATTACGTGACTGAGTCTAACTAATTACTTTTTTACATTCAACTCATTTTTAAAAAAATTTTCTTTATTGATTTTCTATTCTATACATCGTGATATTTTTATACAGATCTACACCCATTTTCATACATTGTTATTTTGTTTGTATAATTTATACATTACTTTTTCATATTTATAAAATCTTACATCTTCGTCTCACATTGTCTCTCAAACTTCTCTCTTTTTTTTGGTCCAATCATACATTTTGTCCATATTTCATAATACTCTTATGAAGAATAAGAACTTTTAATTAAATTAAATTAAATTAAATTATTCCGTATTATTTTGTTCTTTCAGTTCAATAGTTAATCTATCTATCTCTGCACATTTGTATATATTTGACATTATTACATTCTCTGGGGGTACTTGAGTGTCCTTCCAATGTTGTGCATACACAATCCTTGCCGCTGTCACAATATGCAGTATTAAATATTGAATGTTCTTCGGGTGTTGTTTTCTGATTATTCCAAGTAGAAAAATTTCTGGGGTATGTTCTATTGCTCTTCCTGTCATATCTTGCAGCCAGTTTTGTATTTTCTGCCAGTATCTTTTTGCTTCAGGACACGTCCACCACATATGAAAGAAGGTACCTACGTCTTTTTTGCATTTCCAACAAGTCGAATTTAGATTTGGATATATCTTAGCCAATCTCGCTGGGGCCACCTATAGAACATTTTATAATAATTTTCTTTATAAGCTGCTGATTTCATTATTTTATAATTTATGTTCCAAGTCTTCTCCCAGTCAGCCAAGTATAGTGACCTACATTCCTTGCCCATGCTATCATCGGTCCCTTTACTATCTTACATTCAACTCATTTATGTGGTTTCTCACCTGTATGTATCCTACTATGGTAATTAAGAGCACTGCTATATGTATAGCACTTTCCACACTCCATACATTTATATGGTTTCTCTCCCAAGTGCATTCTTCTATGGCTATTAAGGGAACTGTTTTGACTAAAGCACTTTCCACACTCACCACACTGATAGGGCTTTTCACCCGTGTGGGTCCGCTTATGGGAACTATGGTCACTGGAGGTCCTAAAGCCCTTTCCACATACCACACATTTATAGGGTTTTTCCCCAGTGTGGATCCTTTCATGGGAAACAAGTTCTTGAGGATCACTGAAGCTCTTTCCACATGCCGTGCATTTGTACGGTTTCTCCCCAGTGTGGATTCTGTAATGTATTATACAAGTTCTTTTTTGACGGAAGCTTTTTCCACATTCCTTGCATTCAAATGGTTTCTCTCCAGTGTGCATCCTTTTGTGGCGAACGAGGGCCCCCGAGTCGGTGAAACGTTTGCCACATTCGGTGCACTTATAGGGCTTTTCCCCTGTGTGGATCCTTTTATGGATATTAAGGTGACTTGTTTGACTGAAGCACTTCCCACACTCGGAGCATTGATACGGTTTCTCTCCACTGTGGATACTTCTATGGGAAGTTAGGTGGCTGGGTTTACGGAAGCTCTTTCCACACTCCAGGCATTTGTACGGTTTCTCCCCTGTGTGGGTCCGTTTGTGGGCATAAAAGCCACCAGAACTGGCAAAGCACTTTCCACACTGCAGGCATTGAAAGGGCTTCTCCCCTGTGTGGATTCTGTGATGGGCAGTAAGGCTTGTTGAAGCACGGAAGCTCTTTCCACACTCGATGCATTGATATGGTTTTTCCCCCGTGTGGATCGTCTCGTGTGACTTAAGGTGACCTTTTTGACTGAAGCTCTTTCCACAGTGCAGGCATTTATAAGGTTTCTCCCCTTTATGTATCCTCTTATGTATGGTTAGAGTGCAGCTTCTGTTAAAGCTTTTTCCACACTCCAAGCATTCATAGGGTTTCTCCCCTGTGTGAATCCTTTTATGCTGAGTAAGGGCACCGGGGGTTTTGAAGCAGTTTTCACACTCTGTGCATTTATACGGCTTCTCTCCGGTGTGGACCCTCTTATGTAAATTGAAATTGCCATTTTGGGTGAAGCTCTTTCCACACACCGTGCAATGATACGGCTTTTCCCCTGTATGGATCCTATTGTGGAAAGTGAGGTGAGTTGCAGAGCGGAAGCTCTTCCCACATTCCAGGCATTTACATGAATTATTCCCAGTGGGGCTTTTTTTGCTGGAACTTGGTCCCTTGCTCCGAGGAAACCTCGTTCTCCCCTCCCTGCATTGATACAACCTCTCATCTCCATGGATTCTTTGGTGGGAAATAAGAGCTGAGCTTCTTCCGAAGCTCTTTCCGCAGGTGATGCATTGATGCTGCTTCCTCTCTTCGTGGACCCTCTGATGTGAATTCAGGTGATTTTTCTGACTGATGTTTTCTCCAAATTCCAGGCATTGGTATGGATCCTCTGTTTTGGGAACGTTTTTATGGAAAGTAAGGGGATGGCTTGTATAACAGTCACATGATCCCAATTCACCTCTGAGTATTTTTCCGCACCCTGGACATGCTCCTTTTTCTTGGGCATCATCATTGTGCAAGAAAACGCTGGTATCTGCATATTGGGAACTAGAGGATTTCCCCAGTTCCTCCTTTAACTCCTTTTCTTCAGGCCTTTCCTTTTCACTCATCATCCCTGCAACTTTCTTTTTGGCTGTTAGAAAAGGTGCTGCAGCCTCCACTATCTTCAATCCATCACCTACTTGGGAAAGAGGAAAAAGAAAAAAGAAAGTTGACACAAAGTAAGATGTGAAAGGGATTAAGAATCATTGTTGGATCTCTTATTTAAATATTAATAAAAGTCCCACCACTATCGCTTTTTTTTTGTTTTAGCTCTTTTTATGATTCTTCTCACAAGGGTGGGGTCCCATCAGCTCTGCTTCTCTTTCAGGTTCAGTTCCAAGGATCCAGGATGGACACTTGAAAGCTGGCTTTGTTTAAAATTGGATGATGAGAGAGGACCGGTTCATTGAATTTATATCTGAGAGAGTGGAAGTACTGATTTATGTCATGAAATTTTGCCTTCTCTGCTTGAGGAAGTTTTCCCTTGAAAATACCAGTTTTCATTCTCCCCTAGCTGAGCCAAAGGATGGTCTCCATGAAAATATATGAAGAACGGTTGCAGGAACTGGGTATGTCTAGTTTAATGAAAAGAAGGACCAGGGGAGACATGATAGCAGTGTTCCAATATCTCAGGGGTTGCCACAAAGAAGAGGGAGTCAAACTATTCTCCAAAGCACCTGAGGGTAGAACAAGAAGCAATGGGTGGAAACTAGTGAAGGAGAGAAGCAACTTAGAACTAAGGAGAAATTTCCTGACAGTTAGAACAATTAATCAGTGGAACAGCTTGCCTCCAGAAGTTGTGAATGCTCCAACACTAGACATTTTTAAGAAGGTTTTGGATAACCATCTGTCTGAAGTTGTGTAGGGTTTCCTGCCTAAGCAGGGGGTTGGACTAGAAGACCTCCAAGGTCCCTTCTAACTCTGTTGTTGTTGTTGTTGTTGTTGTTGTTGTTGTTGTTGTTGTTATTATATCCTGTTTCATAACAATCTCATCTTTACTATCTCAAAAAAGATTTAATGAAACTATGTTAGTAAAAGAAAAACTAGGGTCAATTATTAATTTATTATATTTTATGGAATAAAGTCTATGATTAGTGGAGAGAGAGAAAGAATAAGTAAATGATGAAGTCTAATTGTTATCTATGGTATTAATTAAGATATAAATTCTATTGTTTAAATTAATTATGTATAGAAGTAGTAAGAATATGCTATATATTTAAAGACCAAGTAAATAAATAGAAAGGTAAACATATTTATTTATGGATAATATAAATAAATTATTCCGCCGGGCCCGCCGGCGAGGGCCTTCACTGTGGCGGTTCCTACCCTCTGGAACGAACTTCCCCCCGAGATCCGGGCTACCCCCATCTTATTGGCCTTCAGAAAAGCCGTGAAGACCTGTCTCTTTCGGCAAGCCTGGGGCCATTGATTGTTGATGTTGGCCCTTGTAATGAAAGGATTGAATGATTGGCTTGATTAAATATCTTTTTAAATATTGTTATACTGTATTTTAACTCTGTTTTTTAAATTTTTATACTGATGTTATTTGTATTTTTGTTAGCCGCTCAGAGTCCCTGCAGAGTTGAGCGGCATATAAATGGAAGTAATAAATAAAAAATAAATAATGATGCTACCCGATGAAAGCTTATTGTATATAGGGGGACAGAATACTCCTAATTGTATGTTTTGTGTGCGTATTTTTGTGTGTGTTTAATAATTTTTTTAAAAAAAATCCTGTTTCCCCCAAAATAAGACATCCCCTGATAATAAACCCAATCGGGCTTTTGAGTGCATGGCAATAAGGCCAAGCGCTTATTTCAGGGTTCAAAAAAAATATAAGACAGGGTCTTATTTTCGGGAAAATACGGTAGTGGTGGCTGGGGGAACCACCAGAATGGACAGTCTCATCTCTGGAAAATCCAACTATCAAACAGTCCCTTCCCTAGCATTAACATCCTTCTGATAAACAATGTTTGTCACGATGTGAATATTGTCAGTTTGTGCATCTCTATGTTTTTCTACTGTTTCTTGTATTTATGGTCAAGCAGACGTATGATATATTCTATTACGCATGCCTGCATTCCTGAAGTTTCCTCCTTCCTTCTCTTCCGCCATTTTCTGCCGAAGGTAGAACTGATTTATTCATTAGCCGATAAGATGTAGTTTACTAAGGATTCTTTTTATTATTTTGTACTGAAATAAATATTTTGTTAATTAGATTTGAATCTCGGTTTTATTTTCTAAGTAAGAATGACTTCAAAAGGGAAGCAAAGATCCATCGACTCGCGGGGATTGATTCCTCGCCGTTAACAATGTTTACCACTGGGCCTCTTAAGTGCCACTATTATAAGCAGCTGGAATGTCTGCTATCTTCGACTTGGCGCCTTGCTGGCATCCTGCCATCAAAGGATAGGAAATAGGGGGGGGGACATTGGAGGACGACAAATGTGCAATCTACCTGTATGCGTAGGTGATGGGAAATAGGGAGGGAGGAAATGACAGCTGACGAACAGAGGAGCTCCAAACCAATTTGTACCAGCACTCAAAGCCATGCACCCTGAGAAAGAATATGGACGGCCCCAAACATCTCATCGTTCCCAAAACACCTAGGTGGATCTCTTATTGGTTGAAGACATGGTCATGGGAGGAGGGCCGCGAAATGGGGAAACATTTTGTATCTTTTGAGTGCAGGAAATTTAGTTCTAGCCTGTCTCTACTGCAACCAACATCTTTTAATAAAAGAACCTATTGCTTCAATTAAATGGAGTTGAGGGTATTTCTTTCTTAAGAGATTGGACTGGGGCAGGTCTGACAGCAGCAAAATGAAAGTAACTCCTACGACTATCTACAAAGTGAAACAGACAGGATCAGAACCTGACTAAGATGAAACACTGCTGGAGGCAGTGTGGAGGGTTTAGCGGCCTGGGGTGGCCAAACTATGGTTCTTTGAGGACCTGTGGACTTCAACTCCCAGAATTCCTGAGCTAGCTATGCATGCATGGCTAGCTCAGGAATTCTGGGAGTTGAAGTCCACAGGTCCTCAAAGAACCATAGTTTGGCCACCCTTGGTTTAGCCCATTTAACAGACTGAAGTAAAAATGCAGTTAAGAACCATCAACTGTACACAATGACTGGCATTTCATCTTAGAAACAGAGCAACTGCTCACTTCCACCACCTTTTCAAGCCAGAGAAAGAAAATCCCTTACCTATGGAGGCCATATTCCTTGCATTTTCCACCATGACCTCTTGGTGTAGGGCTTTCTGCTCACACTCCAGCAGGGCCCACTCCTCTATGGAGAAAAACACAGCTATATCCTTAAGAAGTACCAAATCCTGAAACAGAAAGAAAACATTCCATGGGCATTCCTATTAATGAAAAATTCAATAAACTATATGCAAAGTTCCTTCATAATGAAGAACACAACCAGCAAAATTTCTAACCAGGGCAAATAAGCATCTTCTTTGGAGAATCTTTCCAAAGGAATAAACAAACTGCAAAGCCTCTGCCTAATAATACATCTCAGTTAATATTTTACAAGTAGTCCTCGACCTACAACAGTTCATTTAGTGACCGAACTTAACAACAACTGAAAAATGATTTTTGACCATTTTTTATACTTACAATTAATAACAGAACAGAATAACAGAGTTGGAAGGGAACTTGGAAGTCTTCAGTCCAACCGCCTGCTCAGGCAGGAAGCCCTATATCCGTGATGGCGAACCTATGGCACGCATGCCACAGGTGGCACGCGGAGCCATAGCGGAGGGCACGAGAGCGTTGCCCACCGGCAAACCGGAAGTATGGAAAAACACACTTCCGTTTTGCCATTTTGCCGTTTTTGGCAGTCCGGAGGGTTCAGGGAAGCTTCCTGAAGCCCCGGAATGCAAAAAATGTCAAAATGGGCAAACCGGAAGTGCGTTTTCCGCACTTCCGGTTTGCCTGTTTTGCCGTTTTTCGCATTCCAGGGCTCCAGGAAGCTTCCCTGAACGCTCTGGAGTGCCAAAAACAGCAAAACGGAAGTGCGTTTTCCGCACTTCCGTTTTGCCTGTTTTGCCATTTTTTTGTATTCCGGGACTTCAGGACGCTTCCCTGAACCCTCCGGAGTGCAAAAAACAGCCCAATGACAAACTGGAAGTGCGTTTTTCCGCACTTCCGGTTTGCCCATTGTGCGCATGCGTGGGGGGGGGCAATGGGAGTGGGCACACGAACCAGAAAAGGTTCACCATCACTGCCCTGTATAATTTCAGACAAATGGCTGTCCAGTCTCTTCTTAAAAGTCACCAATGATGGAGCACCCACAACTTCTGGCAGCAAACTGTTCCATTGATTAATTCTTCTCATTGTCAGGAAATTTCTCCTTAGTTCTAGGTTGCTTCTCTCCTTGTTTAGTTTCCATCCATTGCTTCTTGTCCTGCCTTCAGGTGCTTTGGAGAATAGCTTGACTCCCTCTTCTTTTTGGCAACCCCTGAGATATTGGGAAAGTGCCATCATGTCACCCCTTGTTCTTCTTTTCATTAAACTGGACCAGAGGTGGGTTCCTCTTACCTGCCTATCGATGCGCTGCGTGCGCATCATGTTTCGTGCGCATGTCTCCTCATAAGATTTTGCTTCTGCGCATGCGCAAGAAGCAAAAAAAGGCCAAAAATTCAGAAAAAAAGATGGCAACGCGTGACGGACCGGCCAAGACAGCACCGGAGCCGTCGCTCGCAAATTGCGCAATCGGCGGGCCGCTACTGGAACGACAGAGTGGACCGCACCGGTAGGAACCCACCACTGAACTAGACATACCCAATTCCAGCAACCGTTCTTTATATGGTTTAGCTTCCAGTCCCCTAATCATTTTGTTTGCTCTTCTCTGCACTCTTTCTAACATCTAAACATCTTTTTAATATTGTGCCAATCAAAATTGGGTGCAGTAATCCAAGTGTGGTCTTATCAAGATATTATAATGTGTTATTAACAATTTTTGCAGCATCCCCATGTTCATGTGATCAAAATTTTGACGCTTTGTAACTGACTCAAATTTATGATGATTGTAGTGTCCTGGGGGGGTGGCACATTTTTAGACCTTCTGACAAACAAATTCAATGGGAAAGCTTAACAACCATGTCACTAGCTTAACAACTGCAGGCATTCACTTAACAAATGGGGCAAAAACGGTTGTAAAATGGGGCAAAACTCACTTAACAAATGACTTGCTTAGCAACAGAAATTTGGGGCTCGATTGTAGTCATAAGTCGAGGACTACCTGTAATAGTGTGGGTGATTCCTCAGAACGAGCAGCCCTCTATTCTGTCCACTAATGGGATGGACCTTGGATGCACCATTGATTGAAGGTTTCAGCCCTTCCTGGAAAGTAACCACCTCAAAAAAGGACAGGTAGAATCCTGTGACATTTTAACCAATGCCAAATATTGTCCCCCAACACAGCTTGCAGAACTTCCTGAAGATGTTGGAAGAAGTCCCCCAGGAAGTTCTATGAGATGCCATCTAGCGGAGGATGACATGCAACTTTATCTGGCTTCCTAGCCAATTAAGAGGAAGCTCCTTGTGAAAGGGGTTTCTCGTTGTTTGACACAATATTGGAGGCTTCGTCAGTAGATCAGATTGGCACTTTGAGGAGGGGAGAATCCTACTGAGTTGGAAGCTCATGTCATGCAGTGATTTTATTGCCTGTCATATGTATATGCAGGCAGTTGCATCCCTATTCATTATAATGGTTTATTCCTGAGCACGTGATTGATATGTTCTTGTACGCATGTGTGCATTCCATTCTCTGTTCCTTCCTTCTGTTCCTGGCTTCCATTGAAGGAAGACCTACTTTTATATCAGGCATGTAGTTAATGAGATTTATTGTTTTTGTACCGAAATAAATATTTTACTTAGACTTTTAAACTGCGGTTTCTTTTCTAATGTCAGAATTCCGGGGAAAGGATCTATTTCGCCTCTGTGAGGATTTATTCTCACATTGTCAGCTCAACCACTGTTAATCCTCCCCTACAAAAAACCGAGGTTCCAGAAGATGGTGACAAGGCCGTTACAGGTAGTCCTCGACTTGCAACTGCTCACTTAGTGACCGTTCAGAGTTACGGTACTGAAAAAAGTGACTTCTGACCATTTTTCGAACTTACGACTTTTGTAGTATCCCTGTGATCAAAATTCAAATGCTTGGCAACTGGTTCATATCTATGATCGTTGGTGTGTCCCAAGGTCATGTGATCCCCTTTTGCGACCTTATGACAAGCAAAATCAATGGGGAGATGTTCTGACCTAGGCTTTCCCAAACCACGAAGCAGACTCCTCGCCCCAATAAAACCTCCTTTATTTAGGTTGAAGGGAATTCCTCTCCAGCAAAATCCCAGCAACCAGTCTTTAATGAGCTTTCACAATTACAGACCTTTATCAGGCTTGGAGAGTTGCCAGGCCGATATCTTCCACATGCCACGCTGTAGCAACAATTACTTGGCCAGAAGTCAGGAACAGATCTTCACCCTCATGAATTGAAGTAACAGAACGAACGAATTGTTTCCTGCAAAAGCCCACTCCCCTTTCGCTCCTCTTTTATTTCCTATGGAAGGGGCCATTCATCGTCCACCTGTGGCTTTACTCCCAAGTCGACCCTGATTTCTTAGCTGTTCTTTTCTTCTGGCAACTCTGCGCATGTGCACACTGGAACAGGCTCCAGCTGTTCCTCTGCCTCACTGCTGTCTAGCTCCGGAGGCAGCTGATAACTGCCAGATGGCCTTGGCCCCCTCTCTGTCTCCGACCCAGAGCCCTCCCGAGCCTTCCCCAGCCTCCAGGACTGGCCCATGTTCCTCCCCAACCTCTTCACTGTCTGAATCTGCTGCCAGCTCTGCTGGCGGACCACAACAGGAAGACAGATTCATTGAACAACCGGGCTACTAACTTATCAACTGCGGTGATTCATTTAACAACTGTGGCAAGAGATGTCATAAAATGGGGCAAAACTCACTTAACAAATGAGTCACTTAACATAAATTTGGGGTTCAATGGTGGTCATAAGTCAAGGACTACCTGTATAGTGTCTACCAGCAAGGGGGGAAAAACAGCAAAGGAATAATGATATTCTTGAACCTACAATGCAGAAGGGTGATTCTAACCTATTTCTATGGTAACTAGGCAATCAGTTTATCTGAATACCTTGCAGCCACAGCAACATCACATAGAAGCGGTTGACCCTGGGTGAGAGGAAAACTGAAAGGTGTGGAACAACTGGATTGGGCTCAGAGGCAGCTCCCTCCGTCATGAATGTATGCATTAAACCACAACATAGCTTGACTCTAGATGTCTCAAGCAGATCCCACCCCATATTCCAGGGAATTGTGCTGAGTGTTCATCCTCCTGTCAGATAATCAGGGAAGACAACAAAAACTTTTTTTAAAGGTGGGACTTGCCCTTTGGAACAGTCTACACAGGAAAGGGAAGATTCATTTTCAAATGCATATTGCCACAACACTTTGGAGTCAGAATAGAGAGCTAGCTGGAAGGGACCCTGGAGTCTTCTAGTCCAGCCGCCTGCTCAAGCAGAAGACCATACCACTTCAGATACCGTATTTTTCGGAGTATAGGATGCACTGGAATATAGGACGCACCTTAATTTTGGGGGAGCAAAACAAGAAAAAAACAATTCTGCCATACCTAGCATTCAATACTTTAGCTAGTGACTTGGTATGCCCCCCTCCCCCCCTCTGTCCCCCTACCCCTCACTCTCCCCTCTCTTCCTCCCTCCCTCTCTTTGAAATAAATCTGCTGGCTTTGGTGGGGTTTCTATGGACACAAGGAGCTGAGATAGCGCAGTGGTTAAAAGCAGCATTGCGACCTTCAGCTGATTGCTAGTTCAGCAGTCCAGCTGTTCGAATCTCACTAGGCTCAAGGTTGACTCAGCCTTCCATCCTTCCGAGGTGGGTAAAATGAGGACCCAGATTGTTGGAGGCAATATGCTGAACTCTGTAAACCGCTTAGAGAGGGCTGCAAAGCACTATGAAGCGGTATATAAGTCTAAGTGCTATTGCTATTGCTATTAGAAAAAATTGTTACACTCAATGTCTTTTCTTTCCTTGAGTGCCCTGCTCCCTCCCCGATTCCAAAATTGGAGGAAGGACTTTTTGCACGCTGCTCAGGGCGTTGCATTGCAGCCCCTGCTGCCGCGGGGGTCTCTGCCTGAGAAGGACCCTCGATCAGCCATCTCCAGGGAGCCACCCCCGTCCTCAGGAGGCAGCGGCCCCTTTAAGAGTGAAGGAGCTTTTTTATTTTTTATTTCCCTCCTTCCAGCCTGAGCCGGCCGATCGCGAGCCCGCAGGCAGTGACAGCGCACCGAGACATTCGCGGAGGGGAGGGGGGAGGGGATCGCTTACCACCACCGCCACCGCGCAGGTATTGGCGGGTTGGAGGGTCCTTGTCCTGCTGCTGCCCCAAGGAAGCTGCGGAGCTGAAGAAGCCTCCACCCACCTGCCAGCTCGCCACGCTGCCTGGGGAGGAAAGCGTTTTCAGGCGGCAGCGCTGCGATCCCCTCCCCGATTCCAAAAGGCTGAGTGGCGAGCTGGCAGGGCCTGATACAGCATCAGAGAAAATTCTATGGGAAATGATCATAGAAGATAGGATCCTAGGACTGGAAGGGGCCTCCAAGGTACTTCAAGTCCAACCCCCTGCTGAAGGCAGAAGACCTTACACCTTCCTTGTCAAATGGTTGCCCGGTCTATTTTTGAAAACCTTCAGTGATTAGGACACCCAAACACCTGGTAGCAAGCTATTCCAGGAGAAAGTTGGAAGCAGCCATTTAAATCAAAGGCTTCTGTACCCTATGACAATCAATAAGTGTTGTACCTCATGATTCTTGACAAACGTAGCTTTTCTTTTACGTACACAGAGCATATGCACCAAAGACAAATTCCTTGTGTGTCCAATCACACTTGGCCAATAAAGATTTCTCTTTCTTTCTTTCTTTCTTTCTTTCTTTCTTTCTTTCTTTCTTTCTTTCTTTCTTTCTTTCTTTCTTTCTTTCATCTATCTATCATCTATCTATCTATCTATCTATCTATCTATCTATCTATCTATCTATCATCTATCTATCTATCTATCTATCTATCTATCATCTATCAATCATCTATCTATCAATCTATCAATCATCTATCAATCATCTATCAATCATCTATCAATCTATCTATCATCTATCATCTATCCATCCATCCATCCATCCATCCATCTGACCTAAGTGTAGCTCACAAAATTATCTGCCTCAATGTCCTACCTGTTAACGACTACTTCAGCTTCAACCGCAATAATACACGAGCTCACAATAGATACAAACTTAATGTAAACCGCTCCAGACTTGACTGCAAAAAATTCGACTTCAACAACAGAGTTGTCAACGCCTGGAACACTTTACCTGACTCAGTAGTTTCTTCCCCAAACCCCAAAAACTTCAACCTCTTATTATCTACCATCGACCTCACCCCATTCCTAAGAGGTCGGTAAGGGGCGTGCATAAGCGCACAATCGTGCCTACCGTTCCTGTCCTAATGTACCCATATATTCATACCTCTTTTACTCTTATTCATGCTTGTAATATTACATATATATTCAATCATGTTTTACTGTTTATACTTTCCTTATAATCATATATGCTTGACAAATAAACAAATATTTGTCCTTCGGGAGTTGGGCGGCATATAAGAACACCATAATAAATAAATAAATAAAATAAATAAATACCTATCTATCTAACACAGCACCAGAGAAAATTCCATGGGAAATGATCACACATGATATCCTAGGCCTGGAAGGGACCTCCGAGGTCTTCTAGTCCAACTCCCTGTTCAAGGCAAGAGACTTTATACCATCCCGGTCAAGTGGCTGTCCGGTCTATTTTTGAAAGCCTCCAGTGACTGGGGCTCCCGCAACTCCGGGAGGCAAAGTATTCCAGGAGAAAAGTGTTTTGACTGCAGGAACAACCTTATGGGAGACCCCAAAAAGCAGCATTTAAAAGTCCAGAACTTTCCCCTCTCACCCAGATCTACCCGGAGGAAAAGGAAAGTGGAAGCTTCTTACCCTCTCGCCCTTAGGGAGAGGCGGCTCTGGCCCTCGCCCGGACTCCGTTCCCCAAGAGAGGCGCGCAGGGCAGGATCCGCGCAAAGCCTTCCTCGCAGCTCCTCCAGCGCCGCTGCATTTCCGGCACACCCCGTAAGCTGCACCTTCCTCCTTCCACGGAAGGACCCACCGCCAGGAATTTAAAGTGCAAACAAGAGTGCGCTTCGTCCTATTGAGATCCCTCCCTCTTTCCCTCCTCCAGGTCTTCCGAAATCCTATAGACTCTTTCCCACTGACCTGGAAGCTCTTGGCAAGAGGGCATCGCTGGGCGGATCCTGTTTGAATCCTGGGGAACAAATGGGAGCTCTGGAGGAATTAGGAGCTTAAGGAAGCAAAGTTTGGATTTTGCCCCGATCTTCCCACGCCCAGCTGAGACTATAGTCAGATTTCCCAGCAGAAATCTGTTTTTGAAAAGAAACGGTTTAAAAAAAAAAACCACTCTTGCTTTCCCTTGCTGTGGCTGTGTCTCCTGTTTGAATAAAAAAAATTTGAATTTTTTTTAATTTTTCTCCAGTTTCCATATATGCATCAATACATATATCTTAAGAATGTATCAATAGTATATACATTTTCAAGTCAATAAGAATTCAACAACCTATTTTTACACCTAATCTTGCTGTTATTAATTAGTCTGTTTTTCTTTTTCTTCACACTCCCCCCTCTCTATCTGTGCAGAGGGCAAAAGAACGCAATTGGCGGCTTCCATGCGGGCGGGGAAAGCGCCTGGGGAAAGCTCCCGGGCCGTGAACGGCAGCAGCGTCTTCGGCTCTGTGCCGAACAACAGCTATTAATCACACCGGCAAAAACAGGCAGGAACCCACCTCTGAGCGGATCGTGCATGGTTAACACACCACAAGGAAATCCAAGCAGAAGTGGGACATCCAATTTCATATTCTGTCCATAGAAGGCTATGGGAAGATTTGCATGTAATCACCAGGAGACTAGAGCTTTCCCTTGGATAGCTTTACTAAAACCCCATGGCCCTACCAGAATATGGAGAAGAGGGGAAGTCTCTTTAGAGATACTGCAAAAATAAAATATTGAAAGTAGAATGAAGTGCTACATTAACAATATGTCTATGGAGATTCTAGGTCATCCGGGTCACGGTTGTCCCAAAGGTGCTTTTTCAAGAGGCAACTGGAGTTTCTGGCTTTTCTTTGAAGATTTTTCTTGCAGGGTGGGTTCTACTTACCTTACCTACCAGTTCGCATCGCTTTGGAAGTGCACATTTTGCACACACATGTCACTTCCCGGAAATGACCCTCTGCACATGCACAGAAGCCTTTGTTCATGCACAGAGGTTTTTTTTGTGATCTGCGGCGATCGGAGGACCAGTTCGGGAGCGTGGACCACAGGTCATCGCTGCCGGTTTGGCAAGCAGCGCCAAATTTCCACTACGGGTTCTAAAGAACCAGTCCGAACCGGCAGCAACACAACTCTGCTTTCTTGGATGAGAAGCGAAACGTCTTCAAAAAAATCCCAGAAAGTCCAGTTGCCTCTTGAAAAAGCACCTTCTGGGACAATGTGTAACTATGTCGCTATTTCCGTTTACTCACCAGGAGATTCATCTCTACCACAATATATTTTGATCATTCATCAGACCCTGGGTTATCAAACTTACGGATGGTGTCTGTTTATTTTTTTTAAACAATTTATATCCCACCTTTATTTTGTGGAAACGAGGTCGAGTACCTAATGGTTCCTCTTTCCCTACCCCCCCCCCCAAATCAGCTCTGTGAGGTGGGTCAGAGACTAACCAGCTTCTGTGCATAAATAGGGATTAGAGTTTATGGTCTCTCAGTTTGTACTACTAAGCAAGGGAGCTGCCGCCATTCCCCGCCCCCATGACAGTGTTGGAGAGGGCACAGTTACAGAGTTTAAAATAGGTGGATATCTTGCCTCATGATCAGGAGATTGTGAGTTCGATCCTAGGTATAGGCAGATGTTAGGGTTTCCTGCTTGGGCAGGGGGTTGGACTAGATGACCTGCAAGGTCCCTTCCAACTCTGTTAATCTGTTAGAATAGAGCTGGATGGGATCTTGGAGGTCTTCTAGTCCAGTCCCCTGCTAAGGCAGGAGACCCTGTTATACCATTTCAGACTGGCTGTCCAGATCAAAACTCAAGATCTCATAGTCTCCGGATTCATTGGCAGATTAACATATATTTGAGGCCGCAGGAGGAGGAACCAAACTCCGCCCCGCGAGCCCCACTAGAGACTCGCAAATGGAGCAGCACAGGGAAACATCAAAAGTTCCGGCCAGGCATCCTCCATCTCTCCAGCAACTCCCAAGGGTTAAAGGGAGCGACTGCTTCTCCCTAGAAAGGCCCTACTGAGGAGCGAGTGGCCTTTCCGGCCCTCTCTTTCGCTGTCCTGGCGGACTCCCCTCGGAGGAACCGTTAGAAAAAAAACGTTGGAAGGGGCGGGGCTAAGAATTCCTGCTTGTCTAGAAGAGCAACAGAAGGAGAAAGGCGCCTTCTAGTAAAACGATGGTAGCGCTGAGGTAGTCTGCCCCAAATGCCTTTTCCAGGGGAGGGTTCCCCAGCTGGAAGATGCTAACACTGTTCCCTCCCCCTTTTTTTTAAAGGAACAGCCCCTGATTTGGGATAATAAAAGCGACAGTGGGACATGGGAAGAAGCTGTGGGAGGGCAAAACGGTGGTCCTGAAGGGAAACCCCCCCCCATAACATTCAAATTCTCAAGGAAGCATATAAATCAAATATAAAGAAATAAAATGCTGGAAGCCATCCAGTACTAGAAAAAAAATACCTCATAAGGATGGAGGCGGCTGCCTTCGCCGAGGTACTTCCAGCTTCTTTCTTGAAGACTCTTAATAAACCCCTTTCTTGACGAACAGCCCCTGATCTGAGGTGATCCAAGATGACGACTGTGACACCTATGGCACTTTGCTAACACTATTTTGAGTTGTAATCCCTTCCTATGAACTCTGGCTTTTCCTCATAAAATGGACTGTATTTAGAGGCTGGCCTTCACAGTTCACTCTCTCCAGTTGTCAAGAATCAAATGACCGGTAAGTCTTTCACATGCTATACACTAAAGGAAAAAAAAACATGACCAAGAGGAGCAGTGAGGTGCCAGTTTTTAAGAACGAAGATGGAGTATGTAATAAAATATTAATATGGTAAGTAAATGAATTTTAAATATTTCATATTACTCAACTACGTGTCTCCTTCAGAGATGGGAAATCTCTGCTAGTTGTTGCTAGTGGTGACAGTAGGTGTCCAGAGGAAAGAATAAAACATTGCAGTACTGTACTGCATTACAATGAAGATACATACTTTTTCTCCCCCCCCCCGCTCACCCCTCCTGTCAGTACAGGACATTACTTTGTAACCAACTTATATTTTGGCTGGCAATCTCTTCAGAGTGAAAAAGAAAAAGCTCCACTTTAGCTAAGCAAAAAGCAAAGGAAAATCATTAGTCTTGATCTGAAAAGGAAGATCATCAAAGGATCTTACAAGAGAAAAAATGTGAATATTACAGTGCAAAAAGGACTGACCATTCCACCATCTTCACTATTCCAAAGGAATAACAATGTATAAAAATGCAACTATTAGACATGCTGTAAAAAAGCAGTGCGTTATAGTTTATATGTACCGAATATTGACAAAGTTTCATTTTCATGCACTCACATCACTCTTACACAGTTTGTGGAAATACTGTGTCATAAAGCAAGAAAATTTGGGAACCTTTGAATTAGATTACAGTAATTTAATTCAGACATTAACAGATCATAGATCTTCCTAGCCTAACCAGGGATTCTGTGCAACAGAAGGCACTACATATCAATTCCAGCTTGTAATTAAAATAATGTTGAAATGCATTCACACCTACGTCTATAGCCGTTTGTACCTCTTGTCTATACATAATCTGCACAGATGTCTGTTCCCAACAATGTAAGGTGGGATCCTCAATCCAATTCACAGGTAAATATTAGGAAACACCCTTACTTTCCATTTGGTAAGGGTTTAATAAAACCTGGGTATTTGTAATTCCTCACTGCATATTTATATTTGGTGCATATGCTTAATTACATTCCATTACATCCAGCTATATTGTACTTACTGCACAAACAAGATTTTGGCTTTCCCCTTGTAGTAACTTGAAGCTCTTCCAAAGATTTCCTGTAAACTCCTCCATCTGGCCTGTCCATTTTATTCCTTCTCTTTCCCTTCCTTCACTCTTAACTAATTATGATTTACTAATTATAATCCACCACCTGGTGCATATGCCCACAGAGAGGGCTCTGCATGCTACCTCTGGCACGTGTGCCATAGGTTCGCCATTACGGATATATACTGTCCAATAAATACTGTAGTGAGTCTGGATTTTTTTGCATTTTGAGTCCACTGAGATCTCCATAATGACCCAAGATCTTTCTCTTAACTACAGTTTAGGCCTCACAATGTGTACCGGTATATAAAATTAGGAAGTTATGCCCCAGTACCCATCACTCGCAATATTCTTTAAGGGAATGCACTGGTCACTAAGTTGTGAGTCACTCTGTTTAATGTAATTCTTCTCAAATTCATCACAATCACTTTAGTTTTCATCATCTTGAATATCATCTACAGATTTGGCCAGCTCAAGGCCTATCAGAAAATAAATAGTCATTGCATTTCCTTCCAGGGATATCTGAATATTAAGTAGTTGATCAAAGTAGTATCTCTTCCATATCCAAACTATGGACTGTTATATTTTCAGAAAAGGAATTGGCCCATAAATATGATGTGGGCATGTATTACACATGTCTGCAAATCTGTATCTATGTATATGTAGCATTGTCAAAAGCCATACTCCAAATAAGATAGACCCAGAACAAAAAATTGTAAATAAAATTTAATATAATAAAATTTCATTGTCATTAAAATAAGGAAACAAATTAATCCCTATTTACATGCATCATTGTATCTCACCACCCAAACATGCCCTTTCCATCTTCAAGCGAAGCAACAAAGACACGAGATATTGGGAAGGGGTAATTTTGCTGGAAATAGAGAGGGGGAAAATACAGGTTTAGAACCAAAGGTGTATGTCTCAGAAGAAGAGTGAATTGAGGAATGGAGAAAAGGCCCACCTCAGACCTTAGAAAAACAGTTAAAATTTTTGCAGGCAAGCAAGGATAAACCACAATCCTCCAAACCCAGAGTTGGAATCAGGATTAAGGGCTGGCTAATGCTCATTCACAGCTCTGTCTATAGTCATTTATATCTCTAACCCAGTCATATTCAATATAGATATCTGCTCCCAAATACACTGTAAGTCAGCATCCCCAACTCAACTCACAGATAATAATTAAGTAGGAAAAAAAGGGTTTTGGATAATCTATATACTACTAAAAATCTCATCATAACCTTTAACTGGGTGAACAGGACTACCCAGTTGAACCAATACATTTCAAATTTATTTATTTATAAATTTATAGGCTGCCCATCTTACCTCACAGTTACGCTGGGTGGCTTAAGGGCTAATTTACAGAATGTGTCCATTCTGGGACCAATGACTCCCAAGGGAATGAAATCTGGGGAAATTATGATTGCCTCATTGCTGCTGACTGCTGGTGTATTGATGAGACAGTTTCTGTGAGAGTTTCCCACCTACTCTCACAATCCCTTGCACTCTGCCCTACTCAGGAGCAAGCACTTTACCTGCCTGTTGGGAAGAGAAGGGAAAGGGGAGATTTCCAAAGCTCCCTACCAGATTCCCAGGAGGAAATTCAATGGAGAGGCTAGCAGGAAGTTGGAGTTCACTCCTGTTCCCGCAGCTTTTTTGCTCATCACTGGTCATTCTGTTCCTCTGTTTAGGTAAGGAAATAGCAATAGCAATAGCATGTAGACTTATATACCACTTCACCGTGCTTTACAGTCCTCTCTAAGCAGTTTACAGTCAACAATCTGGGTCCTCATTTTACCGACCTCAGAAGTATGAAAGGCTGAGTCATCCGTAAGCTGGTCAGGATCGAACTGCTGGCAGTTGGCAAAATTAGCCTACAATGCTGCATTCTAACCACTGCACTACCACGGCTCTGAAATGATGTCCCAACGGGGCATAGGTTGTCAAATGATTTAATAAAAATTTAGGTATCCCCAATATTTCACTGCAGATTTGATTGAATATAGTTGATTTATATTGTACCTACAACACAGACAAGATCTTGGCCTTCCTCTTGTAGTAACTTGAAGCTCTTCCAAAGCTTTGCTATCATCTTTTTCATCTGGCCCATCCATTCTATTTCTTCTCTTCACCTTCTTTCACTTTAACTCATTTTCTCTAATCAAATAATCCATTCCCTTTTAATGTTGGCATACTGATCAGAAATGGAATCACTTAAGTTCTTTCCATATTGCATGTATGTTTCCTCCATGTAACTTCTTTTATCAGAACTTCACAACTCTGAAAGAAGTTCCTCACTTATTATATGCAGGCAGGTAAGTTCTTCTTTGGTGTGGCATCAATTATAGAAAAGATGAGAGAAGGCCAGCTCCACTGGTATGGACATGTCCAGAGAGCAGCACCTTCCACCGTTGGCAAGACTGCCTACCAACCGGAAGTCAATGGCCAGCGACCTCGCGGGCATCCAAAACAGAGATGGCAAGACACCATCAACAAAGATATGCAAGCCATGGGCCTGCACCCTGGAGACACAGTTGATCGTGAAAAGTGGCATTCAATGGTCCGAAAAGTGAACCCTGTAGGAATACACTAGGAAGAAAGTGGTGAGTTCTTCTTTGTGTGGATCCTTTTATGAAAAGAGAGGGAAGTGTTGTGACTGAAACTCTTTCCACACTCTTGGCACTCATATGGTTTCTCTCCCGTGTGGATCCTCCTATGCGAACTGAGGGAACTGCTTGTATTGAAACACTTTCCACAGTCTGTGCAATGGTATGGTTTCTCGCCAGAGTGGATCCTCTTATGTGATATCAGGGAACTGCTTGTATAAAAGCTCTTTTCACACTCGGTGCATTTATACAGCTTCTCCCCCGAGTGGATCTTCTTATGAGAACTAAGATGACTGCTTTTACTGAATTTCTTTCCACAATCCAGGCATTGATATGGTTTCATCCCAGTATGGATCCTTTCATGGGAACTAAGGGAAGCACTTTGGCTGAAACTCTTCCCACATTCCGTGCACTTATATGGTTTCTCCCCCGTGTGGATCCTTTTATGGGCAGTGAGGGAACCACTGGTGGTGAAGCTCTTTCCACAGTCTGTGCATTTGTAGGGCTTCTCCCCTGTGTGGATCCTTTTATGGCAGGACAGGTTCCTGTGTTGGCTGAAGCACTTTCCACACTCTGTACATCTATATGGCTTCTCTCCTGTGTGGATCCTTTCATGGGAAATAAGATCAGTACTCTTGCGGAAGCTCTTTCCACATGCTGTGCATTTATATGGTTTCTCCCCTGTGTGGATCCTTTTATGGGAAATGAGTTCACTGCTTGTACTGAAGCTTTTTCCACAATCAATGCACTGATACGGTTTCATCCCTGTATGGATCCTTTCATGGGAAGTAAGGGAAGTGCTCTGACTGAAACTCTTTCCACACTCCATGCACTTATATGGTTTTTCACCTGTGTGGATCCTTTGATGACTAGTAAGGTTATTGCTCCAACTGAAGCTTTTTCCACACTCCGTGCATTGATACGGCTTCTCGCCCGTATGGATCCTTTTATGGGAAGTAAGATCACTCCTACTTATAAAGCACTTCCCACAATCTGTGCATTGATATGGTTTCTCCCCCGTGTGGATCCTCTCATGGGAAGTAAGACCACGTCTCATGGTAAAGCTTTTCCCACACTCCAGACATTTAAACGGTTTTTCTCCTGTATGGATCCTTTTATGGGAAATGAGATCACTGCTTTGACTGAACTTTTTTCCACAATCCATGCACTGATGTGGTTTCATCCCGGTATGCATCCTTTCATGGGAAGTAAGGGAAGTATTTTGGCTGAAACTCTTCCCGCATTGCATGCACTTATATGGTTTCTCCCCCGTGTGGATCCTTTTATGGGCAGTAAGGGAACCAGTTGTGGTAAAGTTCTTTCCACAGTCTGTGCATTTGTAGGGCTTCTCCCCTTTGTGGATCCTTTTATGAGAAGTAAAATCAATACTCATATTGAACCTCCTTCCACATTCCACCCTTTTATATTTCTTTCCTGCGTGGGACTTTTTGTGCAAAGTAAGATCACTGCTTGTATAGAAACTCTTTCTGCACTCTGTACATTTATAAGATTTCTCCACTCTATGGGTTGTTTTATGGGT
Organism: Diadophis punctatus similis; assembly: GCA_023053685.1. Lineage (NCBI taxonomy): Eukaryota > Metazoa > Chordata > Lepidosauria > Squamata > Dipsadidae > Diadophis > Diadophis punctatus. The sequence goes on from JALIGW010000002.1 coordinate 236,016,530, forward strand.
ATTAAAAGTACTGCTGTCACTAAAGCTTTTCCCACTGTCTGAATATTTATGTGATTTTGGTGTCTCAATGCTTTGATGTAAAGGAAGACATAGATTCAAATCTTTTTTTCCATGTCCCCTGCATTCAACCTGCTTCTCTTTAGAGTTGGTTCTGCTACATTCAGAGATGACTGATTTATTGCTGAATGTTTTCCCATCCTTTAAACAGCTTCTTTTTTCTTTGTGAGGTTGGATATTGAAGTTGCCATTTTCTCTATACTGAAAAACAGATGATTTTTCCTTCCTATTATTCAACCAGTTTTCTTCCGTTACATTTGGTTTCCTCCGATTTTTAAATATCCCTTTTGTAGTCTCAGTCCTTTCCAGTGAATTCACACCTGGTTCTCTATAATCTTCAGGCTCTTCCGTGTCATCTGTTTGGAAGGGAAATAGAGAAGAAAATTAAACATGAGGTGTTTAAGATGTAAAATGAGGTGCTTTTACCTCATTTTAGCCTCCTTTTTTATTTCAACACTTCTGTACCAAGGTTTTTCCCTCTAAGCTACATGGTGGTGGGAATATGTCTGGGGTTTTTGTTTACTGCATCTCTGATCCTTCCTGTTATCTCCAGAATGTTGGGACTGCTAGGAGCCACCTAAGGTATGAGGTCCCATAGAGCTCCATTATTTTTACGCATTAGGGAAAGTAATTTGAGGTCAATTTGTGGAGTGGCATCTAGAGTGCTGGAGTGGAATATGATTAAATTCAATTTCAAATATATGGAAGAAGACAAGTTGAAATTAAATCAAGAGAAAATGGAGGTGCTGTTGCTACAAGTAAACTGTACTTAAATGCTGGGTGTTTGAGATGAGTTGCCCTCCCTTGAAAAAATAGGTCTGTACTCCAGGTGTGTTCTTTCGCCCTCAGCTTTCCCTGCACTGGTCAACAGCCACACAGGTAACTTTATTCAAATTAGCATCTGTGAGAAAAACCGAGTGAGACTATCAGGATATCTTGTGCCTGATCCCCTCCCCCCCCCAAGAGCAGAGAGATTGCTTTTATCTCTACTTAAGCACTTCAGCTTCTTCATTTTTCATTACTTTTTCTATTTTGTATTCCCACCCGTTCTTCCTTGCAGGAAAATGGCAATTTTTGCAGATACACAGTACCAATGCACCATTGTTGCTACTTCAGCATGGCATTGTTTGTAGTCAGTCTGTGCAATCTCCTTGCAGCAGCTAACTAGGGTTTTTTTTGGGGGGGGGTAGAGGTGGCATTTGCCATTTGTTATTGTGCTCTCGATTCTGCTTTTGTATGCATTTGTTCTGAAAGCTTGGTCTTGTGCAGTCAGAATTAGCCGTTTTTGTTTCTTTCTTCAACTACATGCACTATCTATGACTGTGTGCAAAAACACCATTTGAAATGAAATTGCTGCTCAGTACTGCTTGAATGTACAGCCAAATATCGCACTAGTCTGGACTAAGCAAATGTGCCACCCTTACTATCCATAGAGGAAAAATGGTGAAAACTGAATGAATTAAGATGCCCAACAGAAATTATATCAAGTAACCTGGCAGATGGCACATATCCAAATATGTGGCAGAAAATCAAATGCCTTCTTGTAATCAATCCTAATTTTCTATTAAAGTTATTTATTTAGCAATAGCAATAACAACAGCATATAGACTTAGATATTGCTTCACAGCGCTTTGCGGCCCTCTCTAAGCAGTTTACAGAGTCAGAGCATATTGCCCCCAACAATCTGGGTCATCCTTTTACTGACCTCAGAAGGTTGGAAGGCTGAGTCAACCTTGAGTCAGTGAGACTCAAACTGCTGAACTGCTGGCAGTCGGCAGTCAGCAGAAGTAGCCTGAATTACTGTATTCTAACCATTACACCAGCATGGCTCCTTATTTTTATTTATATAGCTGTCTGTATCACATACATGACTCTGGACATGACTCACATACGGACATTTCCGTCCTCTTTAAGAAAAGTACAGACCTTAATCTCTGAAAAACTGGTAAAAATCTACCTTCTCCGCATATTTCAATCCAGAGCAAAATGGATTCCTTATCCATGAAATCCACATTCTTAGCATCCCCACCCCTGAGAAATTAACAAGCTGCTTATCTCTCATCAGAATATACTTCTCAATTTATTTGAACCCAGAGCAAAACAAATCTCTTACCCAAGGATTCCACATTCTTAGCATTTTCCAGCATGACCTCTCTGTACAGGGATTTTTGGTCAAAATCCAGCAGAGCCCATTCCTCCTCAGAGAAAAACAGAGTTACATCTTCAAAGAACACAGGGATCTGTAGTACAAAAACACTCCTTGTTAATGTACAATTCCAGAAGATATTAGGACAGTGATGGCGAACCTATGGCATGCGTGCCACAGGTGGCACGCAGAGCCATATCTGCTGGCACACGAGCCGTTGCCCTAGTTCAGCTCCAGCACGCATGTGCGCGCCGGCCAACTGATTTTTGGCTTGCACAGAGACTCCGGGAGGGCATTTTCGGCTTCCAGAGGGCCTCGAGGGGGGTGGGGGAGGGCATTTTCACCCTCCCCAGGCTCCAGGGAAGCCTCTGGAGCCTGGGGAGGGCGAAAAACGGGCCTACTCAGCCCACCGGAAGTCAGGAAATGGGATTTTTGGCTTGCACAGAGACTCCAGGAGGGCGTTTTCGGCTTCCAGAGGGCCTCGAGGGGGTGGGGGAGGGCATTTTCACCCTCCCCAGGCTCCAGGGAAGCCTCTGGAGCCTGGGGAGGGCGAAAAACGGGCCTACTGGGCCCACCGGAAGTCAGGAAATGGGCTGTTTCCTGCCTCCAGAGAGCCTCCCGGGGGTGGGGGAGGCCGTTTTCACCCTCCCCAGGCATTGAATTATGGGTATGGGCACTCGCGCATGATGATAGCACATACACGCATGCACTTTCGGCACCTGAGGAAAAAAAGGTTCGCCATCACTGTATTAGGAAATTCCTTATTCTAATGGAAAATATTCCACTCACTGGGAGCAACCCTTATATTCTTCTTGATCCACTCCTGCACAAAATGGATTCCAATACTTCCTGCAAGGTTGCTTATCAAGCAAGTATTTGGATATTCCTATATGAAAGTTTTAATCAATGTCTTGTCCAGTAGGACATACACAGTCTTCATTGAACAACTAGAAGAAATTATTGGGAGAGGTCCTCAAGAAGATGTTTGAGATGCTATGGATGGTACGAGAACCCTGGGAAGATGCTCTGAAAATTTGTTTAGATGGGAGATATTAAATTGGCGCTGGAAAAGGAACTCAAGACCGCTTTGAGATTCCCCCCCAAAGACAATTTGTTGAGGGAGATGTGACGCATCTCCTGATGTTTTAGAACCATGGGTGGCCACTTCCATTAAATGCCCATGAACCTGAAACAGCGGTGAAGAGGACATTACTGCCCCTGCCCCAGGTTGTTATATGACCTTGGAAATAATCAGGATGAAGGGAGATGGAGTCATTTGTCTATCAAGGATACATTTTATTAAAATCAACCTGATTACATTTAAGAATTCATTCATATTGTTTTTATGATCTCACCTGCTGCTTTCGCTGAATTTTCTGCTCCAGATGGCTCAGGAGGAAACCTTCGGCTAAGGTCACTCCCTGGGACCTGGTCCCTGCTCCCTGCATCCAGACACAGCTCTCCATCTCAGCGGGCGGGGTGGAGAGCTGCAGGGTTACCATCTGAGTTTTCATGCGGCCCTCTTGTTTCCGCCACTGATCATAAAGATGATGGAGTTGGCGGCATATGACTTGAAGTCCCTCAGCTTCCTGGCAACAGAGCTCCCTGAAAGGGCAACACTGGGCAACACAATGTGTGGCTGCTTCTTCCAGAATGTTCTGCTTGGTTCTTGCTGCTTGCCCAAACAAATCCAAAGGCTCTTCCGAATCTACAAAGCCATTTTTATTCATGGGAGCAGAATGGTAAGGAGAGCCACCTTCTGCCATCTTGGAAAATGACATATTTCTCCCTTGAATGATTAGCTTCTATGGAAAGTACGTTCAGCTTTCAAGGTTAAGATGAAAATAAGTAGAACCCAGTAATCCAACACACTGGGAAGAACTTTCTTTCATTATTCAATTTGTTTAACATTTACACTCATCAGTCCAGACACTTGATGACTGCGGGGCCTGCAAAGAATAAAAACACAGACAGGACAAGAAGCAACAGATGAAAACTAATCAAGGAGAGAAGCAACCTAGCAATAGCTATTAGACTTATACACCGCTTCACAGTGCTTAACAGCCCCTCTCTAAGCTGTTTACAGAGTCAGCATATTGCCCCCAACAATCTGGGTCCTAAGGATAAATTTTCCTGACAGAACAATTAATCAGTGGAACAACTTGCCTCCAGAAGTTGGGTGCTCCATTACTGGAAGTTTTAAAGAAAAGATTGGCCCACCATTTGTCTGAAATGGTATAGGGCAGTGGTTCTCAACCTTCCTAATGCCGTGACCCTTTAATACAGTTCCTCATGTTGTGGTGACCCCCAACCATAAAATAATAAAATTATTAGGAAACTAACTTACCTCGCTGCCGGTTCACTTCCTCCTGTGCTGCGTGGGCGCGCCTCATGGGCGCGTGTGTGCTTTGCGCGTGCACGAATACGCAGTGCCAATTTTTAAAAAAAAAATTGAAAAAAAAGCTTAAAACAAGATGGCGACGCATGCGCAGTGCCAGAAATTCGGCTTTTGCGCATGCTCAGAAGTTTCCATGTGATGGGGTTGGTGCGATGATGTCATCACGCTGGGTACTCATATGTGGGTGTATCTGCATGTGGGTGGACCGGCCTGGACACGGATAAAGGAGCGGTGTCTCGGTTCCTAAGACCATCGGAAAATATGTGTTTTCCGATCGCCTTAGGTGACCCCTGTGAAAGGGTCGTTCAACCCCCCCAAAGGGGTTGCGACCCACAGGTTGAGAACCGCTGGTATAGGGTTTCCTGCCTGAGCAGAGGGTTGGACTAGAAGACCTCCAAGGTCCCTTCCAACTCTTGTTATTCTGTCATTCTGTTATTCAAACACAGCAGATTACAACTACTAATGAAAACAGTTGCAAAGGGGTGGAAATTTTTCTTATTAATGCAACATAAACAACTCCCACCGCAGACAGACCTCACAAACAGTGTGCAGGTTAGAAATCTTCAAGTTTGTGGGTTTTAATCTTTTTTTCAACTATCTACCCAAGCGCTGCTACTTTGGCAGGACTCAGAATCTGATATCTAGGGAATATCGACATGGGATGCAGATCAACCTGGTCCCTTGGACTTCTGCTAAAAGGACTATTTCCTTGTCTCCAAGGGGTGGAAAGGAGACACCTTCCCAAGGCAGGAAACTCAGATCCTTGACCTACAAATGCTCTCAGCAAACAACAAACCCGGAGCTCGCTGGGGAGCTTGTGCAGAATTCCATCTTTAACCCAGAAAAGGCTCTTCTTGCAGAAGTAACCTTACCGCACATATCGTAAACATGATGCAGGTGGACACTTGGGAAGGTTTCCCTACAAGACCCCCTTTCCAGGTAAATCTATATACTGCCCATCTCACCGATGAGAGATCCTCAGGAGGGAGCTTGTGCAGAACTGAATCTTTTAACCCAGAAGGTGCTCTTGAAGAGATAAGCGTCCTACGGACCCCCTCAAAGGGGGGGGGGTCAAATGAGTAGCTGGAATCTTGTGGGTTTTCAAGAAGGACGCCTCTCCACATCCACAGACTGAGATCACCCAAGCCTGGCTCGGCAGTTCACCAGAGCCCGTCAATTCCGCGGCTTCCCTGCGAGGAGCCCAGGAAAGAGGAGCTTTCCAAGCCCGGCAACTGCGGGATAGGTAGGGCCAGCGAAGGAAGGAAAAAGCCGTCCGCAGGATCGGTCCAGCGTTTGGAGAGGACGCCGCTTCCTGGAAAAGCGGTCCTTCGGCATGCGAACGGTCACTTCCTGCCCTCCCTTTGCAAGCATCGGGGGAGATGCTTCCCCCGAGCTTGCGAAAGCAATTCGGCTGAATCCAATGGTTGTTTGCAAAGGGCGCCCTCTAGCGGGTCCTGCGTGCCAAGCCTGCGGGGTGATGGACGGGAAGTGAGGTATTCAGAATAGAATAGAGCTGGAAGAGACCTTGGAGGGGGTTTTTTAAGATTAGATTAACAGAGTTGGAAGGGACCTTGTAGGTCATCTATTTATTTTTATTTATTTGTTTGTCAAACATGTACAAGATAGTAGGTATTTGTATAAACATAACATAAGCAAAGTAAGTACAGATAAATGAGGACAATAGGACAGTAAGACAAGGACGGTAGGCACAGTGGTGCTCTTATGCGCTTATCTAGTCCAACCTCCCGCCCAAGCAAGAGACCCTGCACCATTTCTGACAAATGGCAGTCCAATCTCTTCTTGAAAGCCTCCAGTGATAAAGCTCCCACAACTTCCGAAGGCAACTTCTGTTCCATTGGTTGATTGTTCTCACTGTCAGAAAATTCCTCCTTATTTCTAGGTTGAATCTCTCCTTGATCAGTTTCCATCCATTATTCCTTTTCTGGCATTCAGGTGCCTTGGAAAATAGCTTGAGCTCCCTCCTCTCTGTGGCAGCCCCTCAAATATTGGAACACTGCTATCATGTCTCCCCTGGTCCTTCTCTTCACTAGACTAGCCGTGCCCAGTTTCTGTAACCGTTCTTCATCTGTAGGTCATCTAGTCCAACCCCCCACCATCCAAGCAGAAGACCCTACACCAGTAGTGGCGAACCTTTTTCGGCTCGCGTGCCAAAAAGGGAGGGGGGCGCGCTCGCGCGCGCTCGCGTGCCCACACCCATTCCCTCCCCCCCACGCATGCGCACAACACCCCCCCCATGCTGTCCCCCGCGCATGCGCACACACCCCCACCCCCGCAAAAAGGCTTACCGGAGCCTGGGACGACGAAACCGGCAAACCGTAAGTGCGAAAAAACGCACTTCCGGTTTGCCGGTATGCTGTTTTTTGCACTCCGGAGGATTCAGGGAAGCTCCCTGAAGCTCCGGAATGCAAAAAACTACAAAACAGACAAACCAGAAGTGCGGAAAAGTGCACTTCCGGTTTGTCCGTTTTGTAGTTTTTTGCATTCCGGAGCTTCAGGGAGCTTCCCTGAACCCTCCGGAGTGCAAAAAACAGCACACCGGCAAACCGGAAGTGCGTTTTTTCGCACTTCCGGTTTGCCGGTGGGAAACCCTCGCGTGCCGGCTTCTATGGCTCCGCGTGCCACCTCTGGCACGCGTGCCATAGGTTCGCCACCACGGCCCTACACCATTTCAGACAAGTGACTGTCCAGTCTCTTCTTAAAAGCTTCCCGTGATGAAGCACAACTTCTGAAGGCAGACTGTTCCACTGGTTAATTGTCCTCACTGTTAGGAAGTTTCTCCTTAATTCCAGGTTGCTTCTCTCCTTGATTAGTTTCCATCCTTTGCTTCTTGTCCTGCCTTTTGGTACTTTAGAAAGTAAATTGACCCCCTCCTCTTTGTGGCAGCCTCTCAAATACTGGAATACTGCTATCATGTCCCCCCTAGTCCTTCTTTTCTGTAGACTAGCCAAACTCAAATCCCGCAACTGTTCTTCATATGTTTTAATCTCCAGGCCTTTTAATCATCTTAGTTGCTCTTCTTTGCACTTTTTTTTCCAAAGTCTCAACATCTTTTTTGCAATGTGGTGACTAAAACTGGATGCAGTATTCCAAATGGTCTTACCAAGGCTTTATAAAGTGGTACTTTATAAAGTGGTATTAGCCAAAAAGGCTAATACAATCCTTGGTTGTATAACAGGCATTGAATCAAAATCACATGAAATACTAGTACCACTTTATAAAGCCTTGGTAAGACCATTTGAAATACCGCATCCAGTTTTGGTCACCACATTACAAAAAAGATGTTGAGATTTTGGAAAAAGTGCAAAGAACAACAACTAAGATGATTAAAGGCTTGGAGGCTAAAACATGAAGAACAGTTGCAGGATTTGAGTTTGGCTAGTCTACAGAAAAGGAGGACTAGGGGGAACATGATAGCAGTATTTGAGAGGTTGCCACAAAGAGGAGGGGGTCAACTTATTTACCAAAGCACCAGAGGGCAGGACATGAAACAATGGATGGAAACTAATCAAGGAGAGAAGCAACCTGGAATTGAGAAACTTCCTAACAGTGAGGACAATTAACCAGTGGAACAGAAGTTGCCTTCAGACGTTGTGGGTGCTTCATCACAGGAGGTTTTTAAGAAGAGACTGGACAGTTACTTGTCCAAAATGGTATATTTCCTCCTCAGAGTCCCTGCGGAGTTGAGCGATATATAAATACAAACAAACAATAAATAAATAATAATAAATATAGGATCTCCTGCTTGAGTAGGGGGCTGGACGAAGACTTCCAAGGTCTCTTCCAGCTCTATTCTGATTTTGATTTAGGTATGCAGGAAGCTTGGGGGAACTTTCCAAAAAGCAAATGTAATGATAATAGAAGAAAAAGATTGTAATGGAAACCAAATACAGCTAGAAGTCAAAGGTAGATTCATAGGGCTTGTGGTCTATACGGGTAGTCCTCGACTTACAACAGTTCTCTTAGTGACGGTTCAAAGTTACGACACTGAAAAAAGTGACATGACCATTTTTCACACTTATGACTAGCAGCATCCCCATGGTCATGTGATTTACATTTGGATGCTTGACAACCAACTCAGTTATGATGGTTGGCAGTGTCCCGGGATCATGTGAACACTTTTTGCAAGCCAAATCAATGGGGAAACCAGATTCATTTAACAGCCGTCTTACTAATTTAACAACTGCAGTGATTCACTTAACAAATGTGGCAAGAAACATCGTAAAATGGGGCAAAACTCTCTTTAACAAATTTCTCATTTAGGAACCTACATTTTGGGTTCAATTGTGGTCGTAAGTTGAGGACTACCTGTATTTTTAATAATTAAAAAATATAAAGAAATTGAAACAGAAAGCAAAGTCAAAGGGCAGACTCAATGGAGCACTAGATCTTTTTCTGCTATCAGTTTTCCATATTTCTATGTCTTTTAGTCTACTCCAACCCGCTGCCCAAGGCAGGAATCCTTATACCATCTCTGACAAATGAAAACCTCCAGCAACATAACATCCACAACTTTGGATTTTTAACCAGCGGCAATTGAACAGACTCTTGCCATTTTAATTTTGGTGATTGCAAATCCCCCATGCTAACTTTTTTGCTTTTTGGGGCTATTACTTTGGGGAAAGGAATTACCGTAACAGACATCTTCTCCTGGTGGAATGGTCAGAACAGCAGAACAGCACAGCTGTGTCACATGTACACTGGATGGAGATCTACTGTATATTATAAAACATTGTAAATTGTTTATTGTTATAAAACAATGAGCCGGGATGGTGCAGTGGTTAAATGCAGCACTGCAGGCTACTGCTAGTTCAGCAGTTCAGCAGTTCAGCAGTTCAAATCTCACCGGCTCAAGGTTGACTCAGCCTTCCATCCTTCCAAGGTGGGTAAAATGAGGACCCAGATTGTTGGGGGCAATATGCTGAATTCTGTAAACCGCTTAGAGAGGGCTGTAAAGCACTATGAAGCGGTATATAAGTCTAAGTGCTATTGCTATTGTAACATTGCATGTCTTCCAATATCTATAGGAGACTCCAGTTCCAATGATGATCTTGACAATGCATCTATCTTGCCAGTAGGGGTGTATGGGGTGCTCAGGGAGGGGTAGCTCCTCTGGTGTAGGGGCATGTCATGTCCTTTTACGGTAACTCATTTTAGGGCAGCTTTTAGGGCAGCTCGTTCACCTTTGGTCCCCACCTGTCACTCAGCTCTCACCTGTGGCTCCTAGCAGCTGTAGCATGCGCAGCGGCCACACCACGGGCAACAGCTTCGACAGGCTGGCCAAACCAGGTTGAGAGTAGCCTTTGGGTCATCGACCTTCAGTGAGATAAGGACTTGTCTATCCCAAGCATGTGAAGACAGATTCCGGCGGACTGAGCGGATGAAATCTACTAGAATAGGACAACGGTCATGAAGGCAGTCTCTGCAAGTGATGTGGTACGCTAAGAGCATGGCAAAGATCACACGAAAGACGGCCTGGTCAACCACCGCGCCCATCCCATCTCCAACTGTCTCGACTCTTGTCCTGCTATTTGGAGCAAGATGGAATCTGGGAGTGAGAGTGAGGCTGACTATGCGCACCTCTCCCTCACTTTAATCCAATTCACGCGCAAGTCTTGACACCCCCCCCCCCCCAGATAGATGTCAAGGTCCTCTTCGAATACGATGGACGAACAACATCATCTTGGCAGTTAGAACCATGATTGGCCATGATTGTTCTTGTATGCAAAAGAAAAATAGCAGATATTTGAACATTAAATACATATTAATCACCCTGGTCCCTTTTGCAATAAGGAATATTTAGGCAAAGAAGCAAAAAAAAAAAAAGATGTCCCATAGATCAGTGGCCCTTAACCTTTTGGACACCAGGGGCCAGTTCCTTGGAGAGAGGTTTTTCCACAGATTGGAAGGGGCATGGTTTTGCACGCTAACTGCATCCCGTGGATGGGGTTTCGCTTGTTTGTGTGGCTCGGTTTCTGGCATGCTGCGGCCGGGTATCAGTCCACAGACAGGGGGTTGGGAACCCCTGCCATAGATATTAACTTCTGCTGCTCCTTTATATTTAGTTAATCAGGGCTATCTCATAACTTTTTTAAGGAAAAAAAGATAAGCAAATAAGCTTTGTTTTTATATGTATCTAATATTCACTTTTATAGAAAGACCAATGCTTGTTCATTTGCAGAAAAAAAAACTCCACACAACTACATAGAAACCAGTAAATTTATTTTTCTTTAATGGATTTCTATGGCCATCTATCTCACATGTGTGACTGCATAGCTAACATTGTGAAAAATAATGTATATAAAATAATGAATACACATATACATATAAATATAGGCAAATCTAAACCATTATTAAAGATAGAAATACTATTGAGTGAAATTTTAAATCTTGGAGACTGAATACATGCAGTTTACTCAGCAGGGTTATGGTTAATAATGGACAAGGTAAAAAAACACTTTTCTGTCTATTCTAAATCTCCTTCTAATCAACTTTAATTAGATGATCCTTGGAACCTAAAGTTTTGCACATGTAGGAGGAGTGGCAGAATCTGGGAATGGCGTTAAGAGAGATCAGCTTAGAATTCCTATGTAGCCACAAGCGGACTAAGTCGAATCCCCTTGAATTTGCTTGTCCTTTAGCTAAATACAAGATGATGCTGTTAGTTGAGAAGATTAATGTCCAACTAATGCTTAGTACCTGTTTGTAGTTAGATAATGGGCAACGGAATTCAAGGTTTGGACTTAGTCCACTTGGGGCTACCTAGGAATTCTATGCTGATTCCTCTTTTAACTCCACCCGCAAGTTCTGCCACACCTTCTACAGAACCTGGGTGATTTATTTTATCTTAGTTTTTGCTTGAGGGTGCTAAACACAAATATAATAAAGCCACTAATAATTTTGATGGCTGCTTTTAAACTTTCTTCATGTCCTTTATATCATTTTTCAAATGGGACAATCAGAACTATACACAATATTCATATACCGTAGAAGGGAATAACAGTTGCAGCTGTTTTACTTCCATTCTTTTCCTACTGATCCCTAATGCAGGTTTTATTTTTTCTCATCTGCCACATACTGAGTCAATAGCTTCACTGGGGTCTCCATTATAACCTAATCCTCGCTTAATTACAGTTTTCACTATTCAATAATGTGCATGTCAAATTAAGAAGTTATGCCCAAATACACATCACGTTCAATGTTGTTCAAGAGAACTACATTGTTCTCTTGAACGATGAATTGGCGGTTCTGTCTGTTTAAAGAGATTCCTCTCAAATTCCTCACACTTTTCAATATTTCAGTATCATCTACAGCAGGGGTGGCCAAACTATGGTTCTTTGAGGACCTGTGGACTTCAACTCCCATAATTCCTGAGCTAGCCATGTATGCATGGCTGGCTCAGGAATTCTGGGAGTTGAAGTCCACAGGTCCTCAAAGAACCATAGTTTGGCCACCCCTGATCTACAGGCTTGGCCAACGTGTGGCATTTTCTCCCAATGGTTTTGGGGTATTAAGTGGTTGACTGAAGTAGAGTCTCTTACTGGTAGATATCCAATTACTGTCCTGTCAATAAATGTCACATCAGTCACATATCTGAAGGACTGTCAAAATCATGCTTCAAAAAGGAACAGGTCAAGAATAAAAATAATGTAAATAAAATTTAATAAAATTCCATTGCCATTAAAATAAGGAAGCAGACTGGTTCTTGTTTACATGCACCAACCATTATCTCTTACACCCAAACATGCTCCTTCCAGCTTGCAAACAGAACAACAAAAATATGAGAAATTGGCGAAGGGATAGTTTTACTAGAAAAGGAAGAGGGGAGAATGTAGAAACTAATAGGACTGGAGGTGTCTGAAGAAGAGATAAGTGGATATTTATCCACCTGGATAGTAGAAGAAAAGAGAGATAACTCTACTATAAGCCTTAGAGAAACAGTTAAATTTCAGATAAACAAGTGCCTCCTTATAAAAATCTGGTTTAATAAAAAATTGGGCATACTGAGTATCTTGTTCCAATAAGATTATATTTGAGGGATATGCTTAGTTAGACCCCATCAAGTCCATCTATACCAGGGCTGTCAAACTCAATTTCATTGAGGGCCGCATCAGGGTTGTATTTGACCTTGGGTGGCTGGGGTGGGCGTGGCCAGCTCAATGTCACTCGTGTCGGGGGTGCCTGTGGTGGCCCAAGCGCTCTGCCAGCGAAAACAGGCTCCCAAGCTGTTTTCGGCTGAGATGACCTCTGCCAGCAAAAACAGAGCTCGGGAGGGCCGCGGGCAGAGGCACCAAGGGCTGGTCCTTCACTGTTTCCAGGGTGGCCCCACGGGCCAGATCTAAGCACCCCAGGGGTCAGATCCAGCCCCCGGGCCTTGAATTTGACACCCCTGATCCAGGGGTGAAATCCAGCAGGTTCTGACAGGTTCCGGAGAACCGGTAGTGGAAATTTTAAGTAGTTCGGAGAACCGGTAGCAGAAATTTTGAGTAGTTCGGAGAACCGGCAAATACCACCTCTGGCTGGCCCCAGAGTGGGGTGGGAATGGAGATTTTGCAATATCCTTCCCCTAGGAGTGGGGTGGGAATGGGGATTTTGCAGTATCCTTCCCCCTGCCACGCCCACCAAGCCACACCATGCCCAAGCCACGCCCACAGAACCGGTAGTAAAAATATTTGGATTTCACCACTGCGGCCTGATCTATACTGTATCTATCACACAATCTTGGCCTCATTGTAGTAAATTGAAGCTTTTCTAAAACGTTCCTGTAATCTTCTTCATCCATGTTACCCCTTCTTCCTTCCTTCCCTATCATTTAATCATAATCCATTCCATTTCTATTTTGACACTGTAATCAGAAATGGAACCACATTAAGTTCTTTCCACAGTGCGTACATCTGTAGGGCCTCTCCTCTTGGTGGCTCCTTTTATCAGACATTCATTATTCTGAATGAAACTCCTTCCATATTATATGCTGACAGGTGGATTCTCTCTTGTGTGGATCCTTTTATGAAAAGAGAGGGAAGTATTGTGACTGAAACTCTTTCCACACTCCTGACACTGATACGGTTTCTCTCCCGTGTGGATCCTCCTATGCGAATTAAGGGAACTGCTTGTAATGAAACTTTTTCCACAGTCCATGCAATGATATGGTTTCTCGCCAGAGTGGATCCTCTTATGTGATATCAGGGAACTGCTTGTATGAAAGCTCTTTTCACACTCGGTGCATTTATACAGCTTCTCCCCTGAGTGGATCTTCTTATGAGAACTAAGATGACTGCTTTGACTGAAGGTCTTTCCACAATCCAGGCATTGATATGGTTTCATCCCAGTATGGATCCTTTCATGGGAACTAAGGGAAGCACTTTGGCTGAAAGTCTTGCCACATTCCGTGCACTTATATGGTTTCTCTCCCGTGTGGATCCTTTTATGGGCAGTGAGGGAACCACTGGTGGTAAAGCTCTTTCCACAGTCTGTGCATTTGTAGGGCTTCTCCCCTGTGTGGATCCTTTTATGACAGGTAAACTGACTGCTTTGAGTAAAGCTCTTTCCACATTCCATGCATTTGTAGGGCTTCTCTCCAGTGTGGAACCTCTTATGAGAAATAAAGGAACTCAAGTCTCTAAAACTCCTTCCACAGTCCACGCACTGATAAGGTTTTTCCCCCGTGTGGATCCTTTTATGGGAAATGAGTTCACTGCTTGTACTGAATCTCTTTCCACACTCCATGCATTGATATGGTTTCATCCCTGTATGGATCCTTTCGTGGGAAGTAAGGGAAGTGCTCTGACTGAAACTCTTTCCACACTCCATGCACTTATATGGTTTCTCCCCTGTGTGAATTCTTTTATGTGAAGTAAGGTTACTGCTCCAACTGAAGCTTTTTCCACACTCCGTGCATTGATACGGTTTCTCCCCTGTGTGGATCCTTTTATGGGAAGTAAGATCACTCCTACTTATAAAGCACTTTTCACACTCCATGCATTGGTACGGTTTCTCCCCTGTGTGGATCCTTTCATGGGAAGTAAGACCACGTCTCATGGTAAAGCTTTTCCCACAGTCCATGCATTTAAACGGTTTCTCCCCCGTGTGGATCCTTTTATGGGAAATGAGATCACTGCTTGTACCGAATCTCTTTTCACACTGCAAGCATTGGAATGGTTTCATCCCCGTATGGATCTTTTCATGAGAAGTAAGGGAAGCACTTTGGCTGAAACTCTTCCCACATTCCATGCACTTAAACGGTTTCTCTCCCGTGTGATTCCTTTTATGGGCAGTAAGAGAACCACTTGTAGTGAAGCTCTTCGCACAGTCTGTACATTTATATGGTTTCTCCCCCGTGTGGACCCTTTTATGGGAAGTAAGTTGACTGTTTTGACTAAAGCTCTTTCCACACTCCGTACATTTGTATGGTTTCTCCCCTGTATGGAATCTTTTATGGGAAGTAAAAGAACTCATGTCTCTGAAGCTCTTTGTGCACTGCATGCATTGATAGGGCTTTTCCCCCGTGTGGATTCTTTTATGGGAGGTAAGGTTACTGCTCCAACTGAAGCCTTTTCCACACTCCGAGCATTGATACGGTTTTCCCCCTGTGTGGCTCCTCTTATGGGAAGTAAGATCACTTCTACTTACAAAGGTCTTTCCACACTCCATGCATTTATATGCTTTCTCCCTTGTGTGAATTCTCTCATGGGAAATAAGACCACGTCTCATTGTAAAGTTTTTTCCACACTTCATGCATTTAAATGGTTTCTCCCCAATGTGTATCCTCTTATGGGCAATGAGATCACTGCTTGTACAAAATCGCTTTCTACATGCCAAGCATTGATATGGTTTCATCCCTGTATGGATCAGTTGATGGGAATTAGGCGAAGCACTCTGGCTGAAATTCTTCCCACATTCCATGCACTTGTCTTGTTTATCTCCCGTGTGGATCCTTTTATGTGCACTAAGGGAACTACTTGTGGTGAGGCTCTTTCCACAGTTTGTGCATCTAAGTGGCTTATCCTCTGTGTGGATATTTTTATGTGAAGTAAGATCAATACTTGTATAGAACCTCTTTCCACAATCCATGCATTTGTAAGGTTTCTTTCCTGGATAGGACTTTTTGTGCATAATATGATCATTGCTTGTATAGAAACTTGTTCTGCGTTCTCTGCTTTTACATGACTTCTCCACTCTATAAACTGTTTTCTGGGAGTTAAAAGTACTGCTCTCATTAAAGCTTTTCCCACTGTCTGAACACTTTTGTGATTTTGGTATCTCAATGCTCTGTTGCAAAGTAAGATAGAGATTCAAATTATTTTTTCCATGTTCCTTGCATTCAAGCGGCTTCTCTTTAGTGCAGATACCACTATATTCATGGACATCTGATTGATGGATGGACATTTTTTCAGCCTTTAAACAGCTTCCTTTTTCTTTGTGATGTTGCGTATGGAAGGTGCGGTTTTCTCCATACTTAAAATTAGAGGATTTTGCCATCCTATTGTTCAACTGGTTTTCAATCATGTTTGGCTCCTCCTGATTTTGCAATATCCCTTCTCCAGTTTCAGTTTGTTTCCAAGAATTCACATCCGATTCTTTATAATTTTCTGGTTCCTGCTTGTCAACTGTTTGGAAGAAAAAGAAAAGAAAAAAAAAGAAAAGAAAAGAAAATTCATCAGATGTTTAAGATACAACGTGAAAGTGCCATCACATTATATTAGTTCTATATTTATTTCAATACTACTGTACCAGGTGGTGGGAATATGCCTTGTGGGGGTGTGGTTTCTTTACTGCATCTCAGATCCTTCTGGTTATTTCCAGAATGTCAGACTGCTTGGAGGCACCTGAAGTATGAGGTCCACAGAGCTCCATTATTTTTCTCCATTAGAGACAATAATTTAGTGTCAAGAGGAAACCTCTAGGGCAGTGATGGCGAACCTATGGCACGGGTGCCACAGGTGGCACGCGGAGCCATATCTGCCGGCACGCGAGCTATTGCCCTAGCTCAGCTCCAGTGCGCATGTGCGTGCCTGCCAGCTGATTTTTGGGTCACGCGGAGACTCTGGGAGGGCGATTTCGGCCTCGGGAGGGCCTCCGGGGTGGTGGGGGGAGTGTTTTTGCCCTCCCCAAACTCCAAGAAAACCTCTGGAGCCTGGGGAGGGCAAAAAATGGGCCTACCGGAAGTCGGGAAATGGGGGAGTCGTGCACGCATGTGCAGGAGGGTGGGGTGAGTGGGGGGCTTTGAATTATGGGTGTGGGCACGCACGTGCGTGAGATAGCACATGGATGCTTGCTTTCGGCACCCGAGGGAAAAAAGGTTCACCATCACTGCTCTAGGGAGTAGCATCTTGAGTTCTGGAGTGGGATACCATCAGCTTTGTTGCTTAACAATCAATTTCAAGTGTGAAAGAAGGCAAGTTGAAATTAAATCTAGAGAAAATGGAGATGCTATTGCTACAAGGGAACTGGATGTAGATACTGGGATACAGCATGTGTGAGATTGACGTCACCCTTCCTTGGGGGGGGAGGAAACCCAGATGTGCACTTCAGGATTGTTCCTTCATGCTCATCTGTCCTTGCATTTGTTGGCAGTCATATAGAGATCTCTGTTTATCCACAGTAACAACTTTGAGATAAACAGTGTGAGACAATCAGGATATCCTGAACTTGATCCTTTTTGTTTCTCCCCCAAGTGATGAGATTGGCTACACCTACTTGAAAAGTTTTTCTGCCCAGCCCAATGGTTCTTTAATAAGGGCTAACCACAAGTTAACAAACTATTCTGTGACAACAATTAGTTGATTAGAACTTTCCCACTTGTGCTGCTACCTGAAATTGACCAGACCTTAATCAATTTCATACTGAGGGTTTGTTTGTGTGTCCTAAAGTGAACAAGGCAAAGAACCCCAGTTAGCACATTCCTCGCAATGTTCATTTTCAATTTTTGCCCGTTTCATATCTTCTTTCCAAATCAATGTAAATGCAAATATTAACTTCATTCTTAATAATTATCCAACAACAGGGTAAGCAATCCAAAGGGGAGGGGGATATGAGGGGGGAAAGGGCTTTAAGATTTACACTGCAAACCTAGTTTCCTTTTGAGTTGAACTGCAAATAATTCATTGCTGTTTGCCCCTTCCTTCCCCCCAGCTATTTGGGGGTGAAATCTCCGGGTGCTTTGTGTATATTCAGCGATAATTTTTAATATAGTTTCTCTAAGGGGTTACTTCCAGTGCTGGCATCAGAACAAGTGGGAGAGGCTGTTGTTGTTGTTACTACTACTACTACTACTACTACTACTACTACTACTACTACTACTATTATCATCTCTTTTCATTAAACATGAAACTCAGTCAACTGAACATTTAAAAAAGTGTCACAAATACCACTGACTGGTGCTAATGGTTGATACAGGTTGCTGCCAGCATCCTAGGTATCAACCAAGTATCTTCTTAAAATATATGCTGTTCCGAGTAGCACAGTTTTTTGCAGTTCCGCTGGTGTTATTGCAGGAAGCTGCAATTTCTTGATGTGTTTTGTGAAATTCTTGGACATGAAACCAAGTGCCCCAATGACAATGGGTATCACTGTTACATGTTTCATCCATAGCCATGCAGTTTCAATGGCTAGGTTGCGATATTTCGTAATTTTTTCCAGTTCTTTTTCTTCGACTCTGGCATTTCCTGGTATAGCGATATCAATAAACTGTACCCTTCGGCCCTCGAAATTCTCTCCGGAAGAAAGAGATCTGGAAATTTCCTGTATGTATTTTGGACAGCTGATTTTTGTGAGCAGACAGTAAAAACTATAGTTTTTTGCACATGTTTGTGGTAAGCTAGAAATTGTGGATTCCACCATCTCTGGGCAGTAAATGTAGCTTTTCAGGAGTCAAGGTTTGATGAAACCTCTTTCTTTTAATAATTTTGGAGTATTAATGGGATTTAAAGATGGCTGGGAGGAAGAAGGAAAAAATATATAAAACTGGTTTACCTATGTATGGTTAAAGAGTAGGTTATTTTTTGTGATGTTTAATGATTATCTGGATTGGATAGTTTTTCTTTCAGAAATATGCAATGGTGTAATGGATTAATCTTTTGATATCTAAACAAGGGGTTATTATAGTTTAATAATTGTTAAGAGGGATGAGAGTAATCTAGATTAAATGGAAAGGGGATTACATTATAAATTAGGGTTTTTTTGGTTAATTTTTACTACATCTTTGTTTAATAAGGCTAGCAGAAAATTTAGAGAAGACTTTATAGAAAACAGGGTAAGGTATGGAATGGAAAGGTACTGGGCTTTATTTTAATAGTCAGTGAAATATTGTTAATCTTCATTAATATTAATTGGAGATGAAAAGAGAAGACTCTTGTTGAGGTGAGAATAAATATCTCATAGAGGCGATTTGGATCTTTTACTTGGAATTCAGACAGTTAGAAATAAAGCCGAGATTAAAAGTCTAATAGAAAATATTTATTTCAGTACAAAAACAATAAATCCTGAATAATTACATTTTTGCTAAGAAAACGCGACCGTTCAGGTCAAGAGCCAAGTCAAAGAGAGTTAATGGTGGTTTAGGAATGCACACATGCGTACAACTCATATCACGTGTTCTGCCTGTATTGGAATGTACCATAATATTAGGATAGGGGTGCATCACCCTGCATAGACATACAACTGACAATATTCACTACGTGACAACTCTTAGCGGGGGGTGTGCACTTTCTAATTTTTTTCTTTTATGTATTTTTGTGTTAGGTTTTGTATTATTTATTTAACATAGTCCTTAATAAAATTATGCTGAGATTATTTTGATTTATATAGCCGCCCATCTCACATACTGTACATGACTCCAGGTGCACAATGCACATAAAGTCATATCAGTTCTCTCCAGCTAAAAAGTACAGACCTGAATATCCTCCAAAAAAATGATAAGCTGCTTAGTTCTCATCAGAATATACCTTCCCCACCAATTTCAACCCAGAACAAAAGGGATCCCTTACCCATGAACTCCACATTCTTAGCATTTTCCAGCATGACCTCTCTGTATAGGGATTTTTGGTCAAAATCCAGCAGAGCCCACTCCTCCTCAGAGAAAAACACAGTTACATCTTCGAAGGACACCAGAACCTAAAAGTACAATAGCAATCCTTGTTAATGAACAATTCCAGAAAACATTCACGAATTCCTTATTCTAACGGCAAATATCCCACTCATTGGGAACATCTCTTATATTCTTTTTAATCAATTCCTGAGGCACATTCATTAAGCAAGTATTGGGGTATTCCTATATGTCACTTATGTTGCCCAGTAGGAGATACGAGTCTTCATTGAACAAGATGAAGATATTGGGAGATGTTCTCAAGAAGAAGCTTGAGATGCTATGAATATATGGATGGTATCAGAACACTGGGAAGATGCTTACGCTCTGATAAACTGTTAGCTGGGAGATACTAAATTGGCTCTGAAAAAGTGATTCAGACCACTGTGGAGAGGATTGCATGTTCCTTGAATAAATAATGTTGCACTTTGGGAGGTGGGATCCTCCTACCTGAGTTGGAAGTACCGCCATTGTTTCTGCACCACTACAAAGAGGAGACGTTTCCATTGGTACAATCACCATTGCTCTGTTTTCTGAGAATGAAATAAAAGCAGAGGAAGTACATGTTTTAAAAACAGTCGGAGAAAAACTGTGCACAGGGTTGCTAAGGTATTCTTGTAACAGGAACTCAGGAATATAAAGACTTCAGGCAATGTGTACTTCTGAGGACTCCCAATACATCAAAAGGAACCCTCTTTTACCTGATGAAGTCTCCTGAGATGGGTCCTCCTGGGAAATCTTCCCGAAGACAATTTCTTGAGGGAGATGTGACACATCCCCTGATGCTTTAGAACCTTGGGTGGCCATCGCCGTGAATAGCGCATGAACCTAAAGTAGCCAAACAAAACATTACTGTCCCTGTCCCAACTTGTTATATGTCAGTGATGGCGAACCTTTTTCTGCTCGGGTGCCAAAAGTGCGCGCGCGTGCAATAGTGTGTGCACATGTACCCACCCATAATGTAATGCCCTGCACATGCACACAACACCCCCCACCCCCACATACGTACAGGCCTCACTGAAGCCTCTGGATTTCCAGTAGGCCCATTGGGCTGTTTTTCGTTCTCCCCAGGGTTCAGGAAAGCCTCCTGAAGCCTGGGGACGGCGAAAAATGGCCCAACGGGCCAATTGGAAGTTCGGAAACAAAAGGAAGTGGAGCTGCCCTACTACTTACCTCCAGATAGTTGCAACCAGGCCTCGCACAACTCGGCCCATTTCTGCTGCAGCCGGGAAGGCTTGCCTGAAGGCCGGTGTAGCCGATAACAGAGCTCCGGATCGATCCGGAGCTCTGTTATCGGCTACACAGGCCTTCAAGAAAGCCTTGCAGCTGCAGAAGAAGTGGGCGGAGAAGTGAGAGGCCTGGCTGCAACTGTCCAAAGCCGAAGAAGTTCCTGAAGACCTCTGACAGAGAAAAGGAGGCTGAGGGTGAGCACACAAGTGAACTTCCGGTTGGCCCATTTTCGCTGTGGGGAGAGCAAAAATGGCCGAAAAGAAGGCCGAAAATCAGCTGGCCAACGCACGCATGCGCGCTGGAGCTAATATAGGGCAATGCCTCAGGTGCCCTCAGATATGGCTCCGCATGCCACCTGTGGCACGCGTGCCATAGGTTAGCCATCACTGTTATATGTCCTTAGAAATAATCAGGGTGAAGGTGGATAGAGCCATTTACCTAACCAGGACAGGATTCTATTAAGATCATCGTAACTATATGAGAATGGAAACATGTAAAAATTCATTCATATTGATCTCACCTGCTGTTTTTGCTGAATTTTCTGCTCCACCTGGCTGAGGAGGAAGCTTTCAGCCAGACCCATTTCCCGAGAGCTGGTCTCTGCTCCACACATCCAGACACAGTTCTCCATCTGGGCCAAGGGCAGGGCCACCAAATCCATCATCTGAGTTTTCGTGTGGTCTTCTTGCCTCAGCCACCGATCATAAAGATGGTGGAGTCGGCTGCATACGTCTCGGAGTCCTTCAGCCTCCTGGTAACAGAACTCCCTGAAAGGGCAACGACGGACAACACAATGTGTGGTTTCTTCTTTCAGAATGTCCTGCTGAGTTCTTGCTGTTTGTCCAGATAAACCCAAACTCTCTTCGGAATCTGCAAAGCAACTTTCATTCATGGGAGTAGAATCCCCTTCAGCCATCTTGAAGAACGAGGCATTTCTCCCCTCCATGACTGGATTCTTTAGGAATTATGTCCCCAGCTTGCAGGCTAAGATGAAACAGTGTAGAAAACTATAGTCTAAAGCACTGACAAAAAAACTTTAATTATTTCATATGTTTACAGTTTACCTTCCTGAAAAATATACGTGAGAGTGGCTTGCAGGGATTGAAAGCAAAAACAATAAATCACAAACCACTAATGAAAGGGAATTGCTACGGGTGAAAAAAAAATCTTGGACATTAACACAACGATACCACTTCCACCATGGGTACACATTCCAAAGGATATGCAAGTTTCTCTTGAAAGTTAAAAAAGTTTGTGGGATTTTTAAAAAATATGTATCCAGGGTGCCACTTTGCAGACTCAAATATCAGGAATATTGACACGGGGTGCAGATCAGCCTGAACCCTTGGATTGCGGCAGAAGGGACTGTTTCCCTTCCTGGAAATCCTGGAAAGAGGATGCCTTCCCAAACCAGGAAACCCAGATCCTTTGAACTGCAGATGCTCCAGATGCTCTCAACAGAAACCCAACCCTAAACTTGCTGGAGTCTTTCAAGAGAACTGTGCAGAATTCAATCTCTAACCAAGAAGCTCCTCTCCTCACAGAAATTAAGAAGTCCGGCGCGCCCCGCAGCAAAAATGGGGCAGGTGAGTGGGAAGTGCAGAAGGTGGAATATTGGGGGGGATTTCCAGCTAGGCACCACAAGATCCCACCCCCTCCAGATCTGGAGCCCGAGAAGATCTCCCGGTCTGGCTTGGCAGCCCGCCAGAACCCTCCGACTTCGCCGCTCCCCGGCCAAGGAAGGGCCGGCGAAGGAAGGAAGGAGCCGTTTGCAGGATCGGTCCAGCGTTTGGAGAAAGCGCAGCTTCCTGTAAAGCGCTCCCTCGGTGTGGGAACGGTCATTTCCTGCCCTCCCTTGCAAGCATATCGGGCGAGATGCTTCCAGGAGCGAGTAAAAGCTCTTCGGCTAAACCCGGAGGTTGTTTTGCAAAGGGGCGCCCTCTGGCGGGTCCTGCGTGCCAAGCCTGCAAGGCGATGAATGGGTTGCTGGAGAGGGAGATGCTGCTCCATAGGGGGCTCTATCCAAGAAACCATCCCTCTGCTTGTCTGTCTATTTATTTATTTATTTATTTATTTATTTATTTATTTATTTATTTATTTATTTATTTATTTATTTATTTATTTATTTATTTGTTTGTTTGTTTGTTTGTTTATTTTGTCAAGTACATGTTAGTAATATACATAGATATAACATTGTTATATGAGCCGAGGTGGCGCAGTGGTTAAATGCAGCACTGCAGGCTAGTGCTAGTTCAGCAGTTCAAATCTCACCGGCTCAAGGTTGACTCAGCCTTCCATCCTTCCGAGGTCGGTAAAATGAGGACCCAGATTGTTGGGGGCAATATGCTGAACTCTAAACCGCTTAGAGAGGGCTGTAAAGCACTATGAAGCGGTATATAAGTCTAAGTGCTATTGCTATTGCTATTGCTACATAAGGATGGGTACTGCTAAGAGGGAACATTAGGACAGGGACGGTAGGCACGCTGGTGCACTTACGCACGCCCTTTACTGACCTCTTAGGAATCGGGTGAGGTCAACAGTGGACCGTCTTAGGGTAAAGTTTTGGGGGTTTGGTGACGAAACAGATTCTCAGTTATCCTCCACATCATAGTTGTCCCAAAGGTGCTTTTTTTCAAGAGGCAACTGGGCTTTCTGGTTTTTCTTTGAAGACGTTTCACTTCTCATCCAAGAAGCTTCTTCAGCTCTGACCGGATGGTGGGGGAACGGACGGATTCCATCCAACCAGAGTTGAAGAAGCTTGCTGGATGAGAAGCTAAAGGTCTTCAAAGAAAAAGTCCAGTTGACTCTTGAAAAAGCATTTTTGGGACAATATTGTCCTAAAACCACCTTTTGGACAATCAAGAGCTGAAGAAGCTTCTTGGATGAGAAACGAAACGTCTTCAAAGAGAAACCAAGGAAGTCCAGTTGCCTGAAAAAACACCTTTGGGACAACCAGGACCTGAATGGCTGAAAATCTCCATAGACGTTTAACTGTCTCTTAATAGTTGGTCTCACAATAATCGAAGTCTAATTCCAGGAAACATCCGGCCTTCATAGCTATGTCTCCTGCTCATTTGTGAATGTTCAGGTCAGTGTTGCAAATGAACTATGGGGTGGGGGCAATCCTCACCTTCAGTTAGGGTAAGTGCTTAACAAAATGTATTTTTATATGAATGTATTTGACTCACAAGCAATTTCAAATTAGGCAAGGATGTGTTGGGAGAATTTCCCTGAATCTAAAGTACCCTGTTAAAAGGAAGGGGGGCTTGCGCGCGCGATCAGAAGCTTTTTAACTTCTACCAACCCTGTATTGTGAACCCAATTCCAATAATAAAGTGCAGGCCTTTATCTCAATTCTCTCTAGGCATTCCATTCCCTTGTTTTTTTCCTTGCCAAAATAGACCATCTTTCCCCCCTATTTCATCTTACCCTAGCAAGGGTAATCCTCAGACTTAGAAAGCCAATGCCATGAAAGTCAGTACTTACGACCACAATGGAGCCCAAAATTTCCGTTGCTAAACGAGACAGCTGTTAAGTGAATTTTGGCCCATTTTACAACTTTTCTTACTACATTTGTTAAGTGAAGCACTGCAGTTGTTAAGTTAGTAACACAGTTGTTAAGTGAATCTGGCTTCCCCATTGACTTTGCTTGTCAGAAGGTTGCAAAAAGTGATAGCAATAGCGATAGCACTTAGACTTATATAGTGCTTCAAAGTGCTTTACAGACCTCTCTAAGCGGTTTTACAGAATCAGCATATGGCCCCCCAACAATCTGGGTCCTCATTTTACCGACCTTGGAAGGATGGAAGGCTGAGTCAACCTTGAGCCTGGTGAGATTCGAACTGCCAAATTGCAGGCATCCGGCAGTCAGCAGAAGTAGCCTGCAGTATTGCATTCTAACCACTGCACCACTATGGCTCTTCACGTGACCCTGGGACACTGCAACCGTCATAAATGTGAGTCGGTTGTCAAGCATCCAAAATATAAATCACGTGACCGTATGTGTGTGTGCTGCAATGGTCATAAGTATGAAAAATGGTCATAAGTCACTTTTTTCAGTGCCATTGTAACTTTAAATGGTCGCTAAGTGAACTGTTGTAAGTTAAGGACTACCTGTACTATTATAGTAAAGTTATACAGATAATCCTCGGCTTACGACCACAATTGAACCCAACATTTCTGTTGCTAAGTGAAACATTTGTTAAGTGAGCTTTGCCCCATTTTACGATCTTTCTTGTCAAGAGTTGTTAAGTGAATCACTGCAGTTGTTAAGTTAGTAACACAGGTTGTTAAGTGAATCTGGATGCCCCATTGACGTTGCTTGCCGGAAGGTCAGAAAATGGGGATGACAGGACCCCAGAACATCGCATAAATATGGTCATAAATATGAACCAGTTGCCAAGCGTCCAAATTCTGATCACATGACCATGGGGGTGCTGCAGGGGTTGTAAGTGAAAAAAAGGGTCATGGGTCATTTATTTCAGTGCCGTTTGAACGGTCACTAAACGAAATGTTGTAAGTCGAGGACTACCTGTATGACCAGAAACCTGGGCCCCCTCTTCCCCCTCCCGCCATCTGCAACTGGGGCTTCCAGAATGAAAGCATCTCTCAATCCGCTCCGTTTGTCCTCTTGGGAATGCAGCCAGCGCTTCCAACCCTTTGGAAAACTCCGGAGACAGACTTGGAACAAAGAAACGGCTTTCTTGGCCGGCGGAAAAGAGACGGATCCGCCAAAGGCTTTTCCTCGCCTGGGACCTCTATACCAAAAAAGGCCGGAGAGCCGCGCAGATGCAGCCGCGCACACAGACATCAAAGGCTCCGAGTATCTTCGTTCTCTCCAGGGTTTCCAAGGGTTAAGAAGAGCGAGTTCCTCTCCCTAGACAGACCATATCGCGGACCCTTCCGGCCCTCTTTCGCTGTTCTGGCGGACTCCCCTCAGGGAAAAAAACGCCTTTGAGGCATTTTGCGAACCTTCGGAAAAGAACCGTTGGAAGGGGCGGGGCTACGATTTCCCGCCTGTCTGTGAGGAAGAACTGAATACAAAGGCGTCCTCTTCTTCTGGTAAAATAACAATAGTAGTATAATAAAAAAATAATAGTAGTGCCGAGGGATTCTGCCCTAAAGTCCTTTTCAAAGGTAGGATTTGCCTGCTACTGTATTGAAGATACGGTACTACTTTATAAGGTGACCAGATTTTATTTTTTTTAAAGCGGGACACCATTGACGGGGGGGGGGGGGGTTTCTAGGGGAGCAAGACGGGAGGGGTCCGTCTCTCTTATCCTGCAGCTTTGTGCACACACACCCCTAAACACCCCCAATTCATCGCAGCCCTTACAGCTGCCATGGCCGAGGTTCGCCTCTGCTGTGTCTGGCCCGGAGAGGGACAGCGGCAGGAGAAGGAAGAAAGCAAACCAGGGCTGTGGTGCTTCGGGAGGGCGGGTGTTTGGGGGGGGGGTGCATCTATCTATCATCTATCTTCTCTCTCTCCCTCTCATCTCTCCCTTTCCATCTCTTTATCTCCCTCTCCATCCATATCTATCTATCTATCTATCTATCTATCTATCTATCTATCTATCTATCTATCTATCTATCTATCTATCTATCTTCTCTCTCTCTCTCTCTCTCTCTCTCTCTCTCTCTCTCTCTGGTGGCTGTGGCGGAGGCTGGGGGCTCCCCCCCCCGCAGCTCTCCCCTTGGCAGCAGAATCACTAACAGGGCAAAGGGGAACCACGTGAGCAGCAGCCCTGACTCACAAAAAACTTCCCACCGCTATACTCCGGAGCCTCGCCGGGAAACCCAGACAGGAACTCCTACAGCAGTGGTTCCCAACCTTCCTAATGCCGCGACCCATGCCCCGCCCCCGTGCCCCCACCGTGACCCACCCCGCCCCCACCATTTGGATTCTTTTACCCTCTGCGCATGTGCAAAGCATGCTGCGCATGCGCAGAGGGTAAAAGAACCCAAATGGCGGGAGCGGGGTGGAGCGCGGTGGGGGCACAGGTTGTGGGGCTAGATATGGCCAGGCTTGTGGCGGGGGGGGGGACTGAGGATGCCGGGGTGACCCCTGGGAAATGGTCGTTCGACCCCCAAAGGGGTCCCGACCCCCAGGTTGGGAACCGCTGTCCTACAGCCTCCTCACAAGCAGCAAAGCACAATGGAGCCCAGATCACGTGAGCGGAAGACCCGACTCACAGCTGAGCAGCTCTTGCAAGTAGTTCCAAAGGCTTGCCGGAGCCCTGGACAAGCACTCTCGACAAGCCGGTGGGAGGGTTGGAGTGAAGCAAAGCAAGAGGGGATACCTTCCGCTCCACCTGCCCTCTCAGGCTCCGAGCGTGGGGGGAGTAGGGCACGCTCTCTTCAGTGCTTGTCCTGCATTCTTTCAAAAAATCGGGACTTTTTAGAAACTCTGTGGGACGCGTGACAAATGTTTAAAAAGCGGGACTGTCCTGCCAAAAGTGGGACGTCTGGTCACCTTACTCAAATTCCAACACCTTCCAACTCTGTTATTCTACCCTAAATTCTAAATCTTGATTTTGGTGAATATTCCTCAGAATTTCTCCCTGTGCCCAGAGTTCCCTTAAGCATGATTTACTGAGCAAGGCATTATTGGATGGGTTCTTATAGGACATAAAACCACATATTACTAAATCCCATTGGATGGGACAGGAAAGGAAACCCCAGGATAGGAAAGACAAAGCCCAGGAACAGGATTAAACCATTAAGGCAGGAAGACAGACTTCAGAGCAATCACCTTAACTAAAGGCACATAGAAAATCTCATCAAATCACACCAACTTCAAAGGGAAGATGGGTATAAAAAACAATACGCTTATCAGGCCACCTTGCTTGCAACCCAGGAACGCTTGAGCTGTGTCGCTACTCTTCTTGACTTCCTGAATTAAAGGATCCCTTTTCTGGCAGCTGCTTCCATGTCTATTTCTTCTCAGCATCGGTGACTGCTTCCCAGCTGGGAACGAACCAGGGAAATTTCTTCCAACAGGAGCAAAATGTTTTACCATAGTTGGTTTCCTAATAATTCAGCTATCATTCCAACAAAGATTTGGAGTTCATCTCCTGCTCAATTGTTTGTTTTCAATTCAGTATTACAAATGAAAATATGGGGAGAGGTAAGTCCTCACCTTCATTTGGGTTTTTAAGGGTGAAGATTTTAAGGGTTTCCATGTGGTTTCCAGACCTGAGTTGACGGGGGAGTAGAGGGAGGGCAGGGGATGATGGTATACTGGGGATGGTGTTCTGGACAGAGCCCCACGTGGAGAGAAGAGCCACCCATGGCATCCATCAAGGAGAGAAGCAACCTGGAATTGAGGAAAAACTTCCTAACAGGGAGAACAATTAACTAGTGGAACTACCTGAATTGCCTTCAGAAATTGTGGGTGCTTCATCACTGGAGGTTTTTAAGAAGAGACTGGACAGTCACTTGTCTGAAATGGTATAGGATCTCCTGCTTGAGCAGGGGGCTGGACTAGAAGACCTCCAATGTCCCTTCCAGCTCTATTCTGATTTTGATTCTGATTCTCTTTGTCAGGCTCTAGCCTTCCTGGGCTCCCAGAATTTGAGGCAAATCATTTCATGGTGCAAAGATGTCTCACAACGATGTCTTGATGCAAAGATGTCTTTCAAATGTGTCTGACTGCCTGCGCAGCGTTTATTGCTTTTTTATACAGTTTCACAAAAGCAGCAAAAAGTAGAATAGAGCAACAAGATTCTCGTTGGTGAATTTCCCACACAATCATTTTCCCCCAGCTAGTTCTTCCCAGCTCGCTTTACAATAAGCGTTCTATTATTGCAGCCTAGATAAGATATACCGGCCAAATGTACCGTACCAGAGAATGTATCTTTCTGACTGTGGGAAATGAGCAAGATGATTTCGGAACAAAGAACAAGGAGCCCAATTAGGGAGGGCGGTTTTCTACTCACCCCCTTATAGGTAGGAATCAAGGAACATTTTCAGGCAGGGAGTTTTCTCTCACACACCTTTTACAGATAGCCCTTATTCCTACAGAAAGGGACCTTGAAGATCTTCTAATCTAACTCCTGCTAAAGCAGGAAACCTTATACCAGAGATGGCGAACCTTTTCGGCACTGAGTGCCCAAACCAGAATGTGTGTGCATGTGCGCGCGCCGGAGCGCTGGAAACCCAAAGACCAGCTGGCTGGTGCGTGCATGCCTGTTTTTTGCCCGTTTTCAGGCTGTTTTTCAGGCTGTTTTCTGGCGCTTCAGCAACCGCGAAGACCAGCTGGCCGGCATGCTGGAAACCAGAAGAGCAGCTGGCGACAGCACACATGCCCACAGAGAGGGCTCTGCGTGCCACGTCTGGCACGCGTGCCATAGGTTTGCCATCACAGCCTTATACCATCTCAGACAAATTGTTGTCCTCTCTTCTTGAAAACCTCCAGTGTTGGAGCACCCACAACTTCTGGAGGCAAGTCGTTCCACTGATTGTTCTGTCAGATAATGTCTCCTTATTTCTAAGGAGGTTCTCTCCTTGATGTTTCCATCAATTACTACTTCTCCTGCCCTCAGGTTGAACCCCTTTTCTTTGTGGAGAGGGTTAGGGCAGTTGAGAAACTGGATATTGGCCAAGAGCTAGTCTCTGGTCTCCCCTAAAGTGAACCCCTGAAGTCACAGGACTCTCTGAAACTTCCCACTTCAACTGCACTATTGTGACATTTGGAATATTCAGGAAGGGGAATGTTTGAAGGGGCGAAGCTAATAGTTACTCCCCATATTTCTATATCTAATGTAGAAAAGCAATGCTGTACTTCTGGTAAAATAGTCCAGTAATCCCATGTGACTCTTCCCAAGAGGATTTTCCAGCTTTTGCACTGAAGATACTAAGAAACACTTTTATTCAGGAACAGCCCCTGCTCTGAGGGGATAAAAGATGGTGGCAGTGGCATTTGTTTGTTTTTAAACTTTTTAAACTTTTTAATTATTATTACTGTTTTTACATTGTTCTTAGACTATGTTGTACGCCGCCCTGAGTCCTACAGGAGTTGGGCGGCCTATAAGAACTATTAATAAAATAAAATAAATAAATCTAGCATGTGAAGCTATGGAACAGCAAAATGGAGATCCTGAAGAGGGAAAAATACTGAAGGAAACCATGTGGCTAAATGGAAAAAAATTACCAAATAACCAAGTTTTACAACAACAAAATTACCTCAGGAAACAGAAAAGTGAAGAAACTTGAGATGGCAATTTCCTCTCAGCGAGCAAAGTTGAATTCATTTAATAAGAGAGAGAAAACAATTAGCTAAATATAGGTGGTTTAATAAAGGAATTTGGGGAGAAACATCCATTATAGGAGGAGTAATTAAATACAGAATTAAAAATGATCTTTATAAAGTATGAAATTAAGACAAGATTAAATCTAAAGAGCTTTTTTAGAATCCTAGACCAACTACATTCTACACAAAATGCATTCATGATTTTCTTTGAAATGACCACAAATTGGTGCATGGCAAATTTGATTTCCTTTGCTGAGAACTGAACTATATACCTTTCTTAGTTTCCAGGAAGTTTACTATGCAAGCAAAACTAAACAGATACCTCTGAAAGCAAGACAGAATCAGTGTAAATTCTCAATGGCAGACCAAAGAAGTATTGAATGAAGACCAGAGACTGATGACAACCATAGTATTTTCTTAACAAATGTTATGAAGTGCTTTGCTGTAGGAACAACTTCCTTTGTTCTTTTCTCGATCTCCTTCATCGGATCCTCCGGCCCTAACATTTTGTGAGGCTTTTTTTAAATGTCACTTCTTTTTTCCCCAGAGATTTTATACCTCAATCAGGTCCTCCACCCTACTGCCCTTTTTTTTATTATTTCTTGATATTCTCAAACATTTTACCCATTTTCATAAAGAGGGGTTCAAGACATCACTCCTACAACGCTTTTGACTAGGCCCTTGTGCTCAATTTCCTCAATCTCAAAAATATCTATGCTTTCCTCACCTACAGTACGCCTCCTCTTTCCTTCTTTTCATTATATCCTTCATTCTTTGCATTCCAAGTAGGAGTTCCATACCACCATGTTGTTAATAATAATAACAATAATAATAACAACAACAACAACAAGAGTTGGAAGGGACCTTGGAGGTCTTCTAGTCTAACCTCCTGCCTAGGCAGGAAACCCTACACTACTTCAGACAAATGGTTATCAAACATCTTCTTAAAAACTTCCAGTGTTGGAGCATTCACAACTTCTGGAGGCAAGCTGTTCCACTGATTGTTCTGTCAGGAAATTTCTCCTTAGTTCTAAGTTACTTCTCTCCTTGTTTAGTTTCCACCCATTGCTTCTTGTTCTACCCTCAGGTGCTTTGGAGAATAGTTTGACTCCCTCTTCTTTGTGGCAACCCCTGAGATATTGGAACACTGCTATCATGTCTCCTCTGATCCTTCTTTTCATTAAACTAGCCATGCCCAGTTCCTGCAACCGTTCTTCATGTTTCGATTATATTCACCTCTATGCTTTGAAATGTTGTTCTTCCTATTCACTGCATACTTTGTGCATTTGTAGAGACCCTGAAATTGATCATATAACTTTACCCCCAGATTTGCATTAGATATCTCCCTATCTGTCATACCCTTACCTGCCCCACTATTTACTTGACATGCTATTTTGGGGAGTTGCCCCCCCCCCATTCATTTAAAAGCTCCTCAGGTCAGGCTTTCACGGCACCTTCAAATATTCATCCTAATTCTTGGGAGATCATTACCAATAAACAATATTTCTAGCTCTGGGCTGAAATGCGGGATCTTTGGTGCTCTCCGAGCTCGGTTGTTTTCTTGCAAATGGTTCATTACCCAAACGAGGTAACATCATCAATGCTAGTAAACTGTCTGCAAGAAAACAACCAAATTCGGAGTGCACCAAGGTAGCACATTGCCTGCATCTCGCAAATGAAGAGTCCAAACTATACTGTACATATATCAACTTGGTTACCTCAGTCACCTGAGTATCAGTAGATGAGGTCAATAACTTCCCACTATGTAGTCTGCTGTTTGTATCCATTATTATTTCTCATTCTTGATCCATATCCTTCAAACTAAAGTAACAGTCTTACCTGAAGCTCTTTCCACTCTGTATGTATGTAGGGTTTCTTAATAATGTGGATCCCTTTATGGCAAGCTGATCATTTTGATTATAGCTGTTTTTATATTCTTTGTCACGGGGTGATTTTCTGATTGTCAGCTGTACTCATATGTATTCATATGTCAGACACTATGACCCAGAGGTTCTTAGCAAAAGTGAAGCAGTCACATGGGATGTGATCTGCGCAGATGTGAAATTCCTTTGTACCCTCCCTCACTTCTACTACAGTCCTTCATTGTGGAGGATGCATATTTAATCTGCCAAGATGTAATTATTAAGAATTAGGTTTTTATATTTCTTTTGTACCGAAATAAATATTTTATTATTAGACTTTATACTTGGGCTTATTTTTATTATAATTTAGTTTCCGAAGGAAAAGATTCATTACCTCTAAAACTTATCTTTCTAAACCCAACATTCTTGTAGGACTCCCTCCTATGAGAATTCTTTAGGAGACGTAAGAGTACTGGAGAAAATACTTATGAAATCCGTAACATCTCATTATGAAACCTTTATTATAAGAATTAGAAGGTCCTCAATCTTTTACTTTAAAAATTCTGAGTGTACAGTATCATTGATACCCGAAGAAAACGGTTGATGGGACTTGTCCTTTCACAAAATGGATGGCAACACAGATATGACCAAATTCACAAAAATAATAATCATGAAGCAGGGTGGTTATATCATTCACCGAAACGTTTTATGGCTCACCACAATATTTACCATCAATATCTAGCTGAAATGACATTTTTCTGGGAAAACAAGAACGATACATCAGATTGTGCTATATCCATATTTTTAAAAAATTTGATCATTTTCCTGGGAAAATGTGGAAACCAAAGACATTCTTGGAAATTAAGATAATTCTGTACTCCAGATCTTATTTTTTCAGAAAAAGGTTGTGGAATGGGGTGGAGAATGAGGACTGAAGAAAATTGAAAGTGATAGGATGCAAGCAACAAACAAACGAACACAGAAAGAAGAACGCAGATTAAATTTTAAGCTGGAGTATGTGATCACTTTGTCAGTAAGGTTTTCCTTGAGTCACTGACTTTTTAAAGCCTACCACAGCCAAAAGTTGAGATGCAAAAGAATCCCTCCTTCAAATTTCACTTGAAAGCACCCACGGTGTTCCATTTGCCTCAGTCATTGCAACAGAAAGAATAAGAGCATTGCAGTTCAACAGTTTTAATTTTTCCTTGATCAACTCTCCCATCCTCCACAGCATTCAAATTATGTACACTATCCAGAGTTTTTACCTGCAATAATAGTAAAATTTACAAAGGTTTATATGCATTTGAAAAACTTGCCCCGCAAGGAAAATTCAGTTCTGTTTTGTTTTGAAAGATACTTCCACATTTCTCTTCGGGAGCTTTGGGAACCT
Organism: Diadophis punctatus similis; assembly: GCA_023053685.1. NCBI lineage: Eukaryota > Metazoa > Chordata > Lepidosauria > Squamata > Dipsadidae > Diadophis > Diadophis punctatus. The sequence continues at coordinate 236,049,963 of JALIGW010000002.1, forward strand.
TGAATTAAAAGCAAGTTCATGGACAAAGATAAGCAGGCAGCATAGCTCCGATTTATTAAAAATGACTGTTTAAAGCAGGGATCCCCAACCTCCGGGCCTGGTTTAGAACAAGCGGCAGGCAAGATGCTTGTGGAGCTTCATTCATGCAAGTGGCAAGCGCTTGCGCTCACATGTATAGCTCTACTTGCATGAGTGGTGGGCACTTGTGCTTGAGTGCAAAGCTCCACTTGCACAAATGGAACTGTGTGTGTGCCTGTTACTAGCACGGAACCATCCCCCACCCCCATGCTGGGCCAAGACAGAAAGTTTGGGGACCACTGCTGTAAAGTGACAGTATGGAGATATTAAAAAAAAAATCCCACCACTACCCAACAAATCAGCTATTAGTATTAACTATAATGATGGGTTGTTGTTTTTTGCCAAAGTTAATTTGAGGTCACTAGTTAGGTACCCAATTAAAAACACAAATACGTATACTGGAAGGAATTTTCTGCCACATTTGGAGCAAAGGAACCTTGGCCTACCATGCTGAATCCAGATTGGCCAGATAAAAATTGATCCTTGATTATTTACATCTCTTTCCACTGAATCCATGGAATCTCTTAAAAAGCATTAGGCGATCACTGGAAATTTCCCCACCTTTCAGTCCATATTACAATTTAATACAATTCTTCCCTTTCTACTCTACAATTTAATACGATTCTCCCCTATCTACATTCCCTGATGTGATGCAAGACTTCTGCTAGGACTGAAGGTGGTTTGAGATATGGGACTATTTGCATCGCTTCTCACTTCCGTGATTTGCTTGATGCAATTTTAAGCTGGGATACTTCAGTGCATAACACATGCAGTTGTCCTCTGCTGAAATTCAACCTTTTAAGACTATCAGTGAAATTCATCTCACACACTAAGCACTTTTACAAGGCTTAGTTCATTTCGTATTTTGAGGCAAGCAGAAAGAACTGTAGGAGGTAGATGGTAATCGTGGCCGATTATCCAAGCCCTGGATTTTTTTATGCAATTCCTGTTCAGCACAGGTAAAAAGGATTCAATCATATGGCCATGGTCCTCATCTTGATTTTTTTTAAATCCCCATCTTGTAAACACCCCTGGATAGAAGATGTGAAAAGCAGGATCCCACACCCAACAATATCCTTTCTGCACGATCTTCTTACAGGTTGCGCGTTGACTTTAAACTTGTTCCTTGGGAGCACTAGAGAGATCTTCCCCTGTATGAACTCTCTGATGCAGTTTGAACTCTGTGATGTTACTGAATCGTTTTGCACACTCGGAACATTTATATGGTTTCGCTCCCGTGTGGATTTTTTGATGCGATTTCAGGTTCATGCTGTACCTGAAATTCATTCCGCAGTCAGAACATTTATACGGTTTCTCCCCCGTGTGAATTCTTTGATGGGTCTTCAGGTTGACGTTGTGAGTAAAATTCTTCCCACACTCAGAACACTTATAGGGTTTCTCTCCCGTGTGGGTTTTCTGATGCGTCTTCAGGTTCATGCTGTGAGTGAAACACTTCCCGCATTCGGAACATTTGTACGGTTTCTCCGTGTGGGTTTTCTGATGCGTCTTCAGGTTCATGCTGTGAGTGAAACTCTTCCCGCATTCGGAACATTTGAAAGGGTTGTCCCCCGTGTGAATTCGCTGATGTGATTTCAGGTTCATGTTGTACCGGAAATTCTTCCCACATTCGGAACATTTGTATGGCTTCTCACCCGTGTGCATCTTTTGATGTGACTTAAGGTTTGTGAAGTTCTTTCCGCACTCTAAGCATTTATAGGTTTTATCCCCTGAATGTGCTTTCTGCGGTTTAGGAAGGCTTACCCGCTCACTTAAGCCACCTCCAAACTCAAGGGATTTCGGTGTTTTTTCTCTACTATGGCTCGTATTTTTCATTTCTTCGTTACCATCTTCTAATTTTGGAATTTGAGAGAAGTCAGCCTCTTCAAAAGGGACAGCTTTCTCTCCCCATTTCTGTTTTTCTTCAGACATCGGTTTGTCCTGTTTACTGCTTTTTCCATCATCTGAATAAATCAATAAGAAGAATATAATCAGGGAAAACTTTACCCTCAATCCTGGAAGAGCTCTTAGATTCAAAGAAGAGATGGTGCCTGGACAATCAATGGCTTCAACCAAAATGATACTTAACCACATTATGACTTGAGTTTTATGTTTGTGCAGACAGTATGGTTTGTAAACCATGATTTATGCCAGTGATGGCGAACCTATGGCACGTGGAGCCATATCTGCCGGCACGCGAGCCGTTGCCCTAGCTCAGCTCCAGCGTGCATGTGCACGCCGGCCAGCTGATTTTCGGCTTGCACGGAGGCTCTGGGAGGGGTTTTTTCGGCTTCCAGAGGGCCTCGGGGGGGCAGTTTGTGTGTGTTTTCGCCCTCTCCAGGCTCCAGGGAAGCCTCTGGAGCCTGGGGAGGGCGAAAAACGGGCCTACCAGGCCCACCAGAAGTTGGGAAATGGGTCGTTTCCGGCCTCCAGAGGGCATCCGGGGGGGCAGGGGAAGCCGTTTTTGCCCTCCCCAGGGATTGAATTATGGGTGTGGGCACTCGCACATGCGCGATAGCGCGCGCACACACACTTTCGGCACCCAAGGAAAAAAAGTTTCGCCATCACTGATTTATGCCTTCACAGTTTATAACTGTGGCTTATTCTTTAAACCATCACAAAATAAATGCAAAGTGACTTGGCACTAACACTGAGATGATACAACATACAAACCAAAAGTTAGCTTGTTTAGTTTGGGTATACTGTGCTTTGTGAATCCAGCTCATTATAATTTATTCAGCAAACATGGCTAAGCAAACCATGGCTTAGTACAATGTGTGAACCCATGACTGAATGCTTACCTGCTGGCCTTTCTTGCGAATCCTTGACAGATGGATCCTCAGTTGCTTCCTGCCATGACGTGAATTTAGTTTGGAGCACTGAAACAAAATACCAAGAAAAGAAAACAACAACAACAACAAATTACTTCAGGAGCATTTTATGGTATCAAATCATTATGGCTTTAAATTTGGCCCATTGCTTAATTAAAGTTAAAATACGAATGGCAAGTATTTGTAGTTTAGATTTAGATTTAGATTTATTATTAGAGTTGGAAGGGACCTTGTAGGTCATCTAGTCCAACCCCCTGCTCAAGCAGGAGTTCCTACACCATTTGAGACAGATGGCAGTCCAGTCTCTCCTTGAAGGTCGCAAGTGTTGGGGCTCTCACGACCTCTGCTGGCAAGCTGTTCCACTGGTTGATCGCTCTCACCGTCAGAAAGTTTCTCCTCACTTCCAGGTTGAATCTCTCCTTGGTCAGCTTCCATCCGTTATTCCTTGTTTGGCTTTCTGGTGCCATAGAGAACAGCCTGACCCCCTCCTCTCTGTGGCATCCCCTCAAGTATTGGAACACTGCTATCATGTCACCCCTGGTCCTTCTCTTCGCTAGACTGGCCAAGCTCAGTTCCTGCAACCGCTCTTCGTATGTTTTATTTTCCAGACCCTTTATCATCCTGGTTGCTCTCTTCTGCACTTTCTCTAGAGTTTCAATGTCTTTTTTGTAGTGTGGTGACCAAAACTGGATGCAGTACTCTAGGTGTGGTCTGACCAAGGCTTTATAGAGTGATACTAGTACCTCTCTGGTCCTTGATTGTATCCCTCTATTTATGCAGATCAGGACTGCGTTGGCCTTTTTGGCTGCTGCTGCACACTGTTGGCTCATATTTAGTTGGCTGTCTACCAGGACTCCGAGATCCCTTTCGCAATCGCTGCTATTGAGTGTGGTTTCACCCAGTTTGTATGTGTATTTTTTATTCTTCTTGCCTAGTTGCAGAATTTTACTTTTCTGTGTGTTAAATTTCATTTTATTGGTTTGGGCCCAGTGTTCGAGTGTGTCAAGGTCCAGTTCTTACACACAGAAGAGCAACAAGGTTAGCTAGACAGTTTGAAGGTTCCTATAGAAAACACATATCTCCCTTTTCCTATTTGATGTGAGGTTTGGTCTCTGTTTATATACAGTAGCTTACCTTGCCAGTGTAGATGGGAGTGTTACTATAAGTAAACAGGGAGAAAGCCTCACACTCACTACCGGTACCTCTGATGATGTTACCTAATTGGGTATTGAAACGTCTGCCAGCAATATCCTGATGGAATCAGTAAATCCCTTCACACATTTCTGTCTCTCTCTCTCTAACATCCATAGCTGAAACTATTGATTACCGAAGATATTAAGGGTGATAAAAAAAGATACAGGTAACCCTCAACTTATGACCACAATGGAGCCCAAAATTTATGCTGCTAAGTGAGAAATTTGTTAAGTGACTTTTGCCCCATTTTATGACTTTTCTTGCCACATTTGTTACACAAATCACTGCATTTGTTAAATTAGCAACACAGTTGCGAAATGAATCAGTTTCTCTATGGACTTTTGCTTGTCAGGAGGTCGCAAAAGGCAATCACATGACCCCGGGGGACACCACAAATGTCATAAATGTGAGTCAGTTGTCAAGCATCCAAAATGTAAATCACGTTGACCATGAGGATGCTGCAATGGTCATAAGTACGAAACATTGTCATAAGTCACTTTTTTCAGTGCCGTTGTAACTTTGAACAGTCACTAAACGAACTGTTGTAAGATGAAGACTATCTGTACTAAAAAGAACTGAGGAGATGCCATAACTAATCACCTCAGCCTAATTTTTATTTATTTATTTTTTTTAAATTATTTATTTTCTGCATTTATTATTTTTACAAATAATAAAACAAATCTAATATTCTTTCCTCCTCCTACTTTCCCCATAACAACCAACCCTGTGTGGTCAGTTGGGCTGAGAGAGAATTACTGGCTCAAGGTCATCCAGCTCACTTTCATGCCTATGGTAGGAGTAGAACTCAGAGTTTCCCAGTCTCTAACGTGGTAGAACTTAGCCACTAGACCAAACTGGCTTTCTATTCTCGCTGCTTTCCATACTGTAGCATAATGCACATGGATGAGCTACTACTGTTCTCTAAGACTCACCCACAGGGCATCGATTAGCACAATGGATGGCAGTCATTTCTGATTATCGTAAACAAGATGAAAACTTACCCAGAGACGGCACCGTCCCATAATTCTCTTCTATTGTGTCCATCTGGTTTGGATCTAATGGAGTCCTTTCCTCCGTAGACACTCTGTTAACAGGCCCGGAGCCCTAAAAGAAGAAGAAAACATGTTATTCTACAAGCCAATATTTTCTCAGTTGCCTTCAAACTTCTTAACAGAGAGAAGGTGACAGGACTAAAATACATTCATGCAAAGCCAAAACATGATTCTTTTGTTTAATACAAGACAAGGCAAGAGGAATTCGTTGAACGCTTGACAAAGCTGTTCAGTTTCATTCCCAGTTGGAACCCGTGGGTGTTACAGGTTCATCAGAGCAGGGGTCCCTAACCCCGACATTGGTCGCGAGCATGCCAGCAACCGGGCCCCATAAACAAAGCCCCATCCATGGTATGCAGGCATCATGCAAAACCATGCCCCCTCTGGTCAACGGAAAAACCTTTCTTCACGGAACCTGTCCCCGGTGCCCAAAAGGTTGGAGGCCACTGCATTAGAGATACCTGGGGAAAGGTCTTACTCACTTAAAAGTCTGTAGAGATTCTCAGTCATCCAGGTCATGGTTGTCCCAAAGGTGCTTTTTTCAGAAGGCAACTGGACTTTGTTGTTGTTTTTTTCTTTTGAAGACATTTCGCTTCTCATCCATTCCATTCCCTACTATCCTGTCAGAGCTGAAGAAGCTTCTTGGATGAGAAGCGAAATGTCTTCAAAAGAAAAAAAAACCAAGAAAGTCCAGTTGCCTTCTGAAAAAAGCACCTTTGGGTCTTATTCAGTTATTTGTGAATGGTTCGAGCCTGTTGAACCTGATGAAGTGGCCACGGTCCTAAATGCTGTTGGTAAAACCACCTGTCAATTAGATCCCATCCTTCTTGCTGGTGAAAGCTTCCAAGATGGCGGCCACCAGGCAGTGATAAATTCTTCACTGCGGGAGGAGGCGTTTCTGGGACCTTTCAAGGAAGCCCCAGTTCACTCCCTCCTCAAAAAAAAAATCTCTTGATCCCACCAGTCTGGACAATTTTCATCCAATCTCCCGCCTTCATTCAGGGTTCTGAATGAAATGGAGTATCTTGATCCCCTCCAGTCAGGATTCAGGCCTGGTTATGGGACAGAAATAACACTGGTTGCACTTGTCCCAAAGGTGCATTTTCAAGAGGCAACTGGACTTTTTTGTTTTTCTTTGAAGACGTTTCACTTCTCATCCAAGAAGCTTCTTCAGCTCAGAGCTGGGTGAAATCATCAGCCAACATGGGATGAGGTACCATCAGTGTGCTGATGATATTCAACTTTATATCTCCATTCCCATGACTCAAGTTGCTGCCCTCTTGCAGTGCTTGGAGGCTATGGGGGTCTGGATGGGGAACAACGGATTTGTAAAGGACAAAATCCAGTCAAAGGTTTTCGCAGTTTGTTCTGCAAGCTCTGGTTTTTTTTTTTTTTAAATCTGTGCATCATGTACGAAAGGGACAAAACTTGTGCTGGAAAGGGACAGCCCTGTTTCTGTCATTCTGATGAAAGCCATCCATCCTGCAGACACCTTTACGCCTGTGCTTCCCTGCGCAATCCTTGTCTTACCTGATCTGACGGCAGAGAAGTGGTTCCTCTCCCACCATCAACTTCCACTTGATTTTCTGTAGGCAAAACAAAGATTTTACACTTCGCATCTTTCACACTGGATCTTGAGAAAAGGTGATAGATTGAATGAAATAGCATCTGCTAATCTTTACCTAGAGAGATGGCCTTATCATTCACAATTTTCTCAAACGGTGGCCTTGGATTAGTCGATAAACTGTCCGGGTCAGGAAACTCAGAGGCAGGTCTGGCCAGCATCCCTTGTGCCTGAAACCAGGAGGAAGAATCCATGCAAAGAAAATTAACTCATTATTTTTGCAAACGTGGGTTCAATTCTTCACGTGGCCAGGAAATTATAGATGTTATGGAAGCCTGCTCAAAGAACCAACAGGGAAGGGGAAAAAAAATTCAAGATGACGAGTCTTGATTTCAAAATTGCTATGATTTTGTCCTGTCACCTTTTAAACCAGGGGTGTCAAACTCAAGGCCTGTGAGGCGAATGCGGCCCATGGGGCCGCCCTGGGAACAATGAAGGACTGGCCCACAGTGCCTCTGCCAGCGAAAACGGAGCTTGGGATGGCTGCATGGGGCCCTCCCGAGCTACATTTTTCCTGGCAGAAGGTTGCAGGAGACCATCGCAGCTGAAAATGGGAGCTTGCGAGGGCCGCACGCAGCCCTCCCGAGCTTCATTTTTGCTGGCAGAGCGCTCAGGCTACCAAAGGTGCCCCCGACACAAGTGACATCGAGCTGGCCACACACCCCTGCCCCCTCCCAAAGTCAAACACAACCCTGATGTGGCCCTCAATGAAATTGGGTTTGACACCCTTGTTTTAAACCTATTTAACCACGTGCTTAATGTTCACATTCTGGTTCGGCTATGTCTTGCAACAGGGGTGAAATGCTCCCGGTTCGCTTTTACCTGTCTGTCGTCGGTGAGCCGATCGCGCAGGTAGCGCGGCGCTCCGCCCACCCACCAGGACACCGCCATTTGAGTTCTTTTACCCTCTGCACATGCACAAAGCGTTCTGTGCATGCGCAGAGGGTAAAAGAACTCAAATGACGGTGTCCCGGCGGTTGGGCGGATGCCGCGCTACCTGCACGATCGGCTCACCGACGACAGACAGGTAAAAGCAAACCAGGAGCATTTCACCCCTGTCTTGCAAAAAAAAAAAATTATCTCTTTTGCAGGACAATTTTTAGCTCTTCTACTACCTGTCTCCAAATCTTTTGGTTGATTTGCTTGTTTCCATTAAAACGAAAGGTTAGTAAAATAAGTTTTGGGCATTTGGTTTGCCCATGTGACCACACTGTTTTGCAAGTTGTACTAGATTACGAGTTGGCCCTTCGAGATGCTGGTCATCGCTATGAAACCCTTTGTGACATAGGGCTTGGTTATTTGAGGGGTGGTCCATCTATGGTTGTTTCTAGAGTCCAAGCTGATCAGGGAGAGTGGACAAGCTCTTGAGTTCTGCTGATTCAAAAATGTCCATTAGTGCCAGTTTCTCCAAACTTGGCAACTTTAAGAACTTTAAGAACATCCCCTGGCTGAGGAATTCTGGGAGTTGAAGTCCACAAGTCTTACAGTTGCCAAGTTTGGAGACCCTTGGCCTAGTAGGATGCAGGAAGCCGGCCTTTCTCAGGAGATTCAGAATAGCACTTAAGACTTAAGCACTTAAGCACTTAAGACTTACAGTATTTTTTGGAGTATAAGACTCACCAGAGTATAAGACGCACCTTAGTTTTTGGGGAGGAAAATAGGGGAAAAAATCTACCTACCAGGTATTCATCTGGCTAGCAAATCTGGTCAGCTGCAGCACATTATTTTATCCCCTGGTTAGGGCTGAAAAAAATCTTCGGAGGGAATAGCAATGAAAACAAGCCTGCAAAGACTTAGGGCTGGAAAAAATCTTCTTGGGAGGGAATAGCAATGAAAACAAGCCTGCAAAGACTTAGGGCTGGGAAAAAAAATCTTTGGAGGGAGTAGAAAGCCTGCAAGCCGGGAAAATCGTTAGCACCTCGTTAGGGCTGGAAAAAAAAGCTTCGAAAAAGCTACATTCGGAGTATAAGACGCACCCAATTTTTCAGCCACTTTTAGGGGGGGAAAAGGTGCATCTTATACTCCGAAAAATACAGTATATACTGCTTCACAGCCCTCTCTAAGTGGTTTATGGTCAGCATATTATCTGGGTCCTCATTTTACCGACCTCAGAAGGATAGAAGTCAACCTTGAGCCAGTGAGACTAGTACTACCAAACTGCTGGCAGCCGGCAGTCAGCAGAAGTAGCTTGCAATACTTCATTTTAACCACTGTGCCACCACACAGAAGCTCCCACCTTGATATTGTTCAGGAAGCTAGTAAAGACCTGGCTGTTCTCTGAGACTCTGGACAGAGTGAAGGTTGAGCCCATATTGGATGGTGCTTATTTTTTGGCTATATAGTATTTTGGAGGGCATCCATGATTCCTTTGTAGGTTTTGAATGTTTTTTTAAACTTTGAAATTGTAAGTTACTCAGAGTCACTGGGAGTGAGGCCACCTATAAATGACATAGTCCTCGACTTACCATCAGAATTAAGTCCAAAATTTCTGTTGCTAAGCCAAGACCTTAAGTGAGCTTTGCTCCCTTTTACAACCTCTCCTGCCAGTTGTTAAGTGAATCCCTGCAGTTGTTAAGTTAATAACAGTCTGTTAAGTGAATCTGGCTTCCCCATTGATTTTCCTGGTCAGAAGGTCACAAAAGGGGATCCCATGACCCTGGGACTCTACAACCATCATGATTCCCTTGCCAAGTGCTTGAATTTTGATCACGTGACTGTGGGGATGCTACAACCGTCTTTGAGTGTGAAAAGCAGTCATAAGTCACTTTTTTCAGAGCCATTGTAATTTCGGTCTCTAAACAAACTGTGGTAAGTCAAGGACTACCTATAAAAGTAACATGTATGTAGAAATGAATGACTGAATTAATTAATGCTGTAAGATGGCAATGACAAACCACATTTTTCGTTACCAATAAAACTACATGGATATGACAGCAAGATCTTCATGGAATAGCATCTAATTGAACCTGGCTGATTTTGAAAAAGGTAAGCAAGGCCAAATCTGGCTAGGACCTAAATGGTGGGCCAATATATAAACCAAATCAATTAACCAACCACCACCAGGGTATCTCAAGGCTAGGGAAGGGAATGTTCTTCTCAATCTTCTTCATCTTTTGACGACCCCATAATCCTCGCGAGGTGGACTCTGGGCAACTGAGTTAGCAGAGTGTTTTAATGGCCGGCTGCCCTTCCTGTCGCCAATGCGGAGTTTTGTTTAGCAGATATATTCTCAGTGTGCCTAGAGAGAGAAAAATATCAGCCTCTACCTAGGATCAAACTCAACAGCCTCCTGATTGTGAGGCGAGAGCTCCACCTCTAGGCCACCGCACCATTCGAAAGTTCTTCTCAATATAAGGTCTAATTTAATATTTCAATATTTTATTTACTATTTCAATTTTTCAAGCAGTCCACTTGGACCCCCCCTCTTCACCAATTTCTTTACGTGATTCCTGCCAAGCTATTGATCCAATTGACAGTTTTCTTAAAATGCTGGTAAACAATGTTCCTCAAGCACATAAAGGTTTATGGTACAGGTAGTCCTCGACTTATGACACAACTGAGCCAAAATTTTCTGTTGCTAAGTGAGGTCGTTAAGTGAGTTTTGCCCCATTTTAAAGATCTTTCTTGCCACAGTTGTTAAATGAATCTGGCTTCTCTCTTGACTGACTGGTCAGAAGGTCGCCAAAGGGGACTCATGCAACCCCGTGACATTGCGACCGTCATAAATATGAGTCAGTTGCCAAGCATCTGAATTTTGATCATGTGACCGTTGGGATGCTGCAGTGGTCATAAGTGTGAAAAACAATCGTCACTTTTTTCAACGACGTCGTAACTTCGAGCAGTCACTAAACAAACTGTTGTAAGTTGAGGACTAGCTGTATTTGGGCTCCATAGCTTAGGGGTTAGAGCACTGGTCTTGTAAACCAGGGGTCGCGAGTTCAAATCTCTCTGGGGCCTTCCCTTTGATTGAGCCAAGGTGGCGCAGCAGTTAGAGTGCAGTACTGCAGGCTACTTTAGCTGACTGTGATCAGCAGTTCACCTATTCAAATCTCACCGGCTCAAAGTTGACTCAGCCTTCCATCCTTCTGAGGTAGGTAAAATGAGAACCCAGATTGTTGGGGGCAATATAAATATACATTGCTTAATGGTGTAAACTGCTTAGAGAGTGCTTGCACTGTGAGGCGGTATATAAATCTTACAAATAAGTAATAAAATAAAATAACATTTCTGTTCTTGCAGGCAACTGCCCGGACTCTTTTAGAGCTTGGGAAGAACTTCCAATAATGATTTCTACAAATTGTATGCTTGATAGCTCAGCCTATGAGGTGATCCAAGCAAATCACACTTCATTCGATAAACTGTGGTTAAGCAAACCCAGTTTAATAATGTGCAAATAGAGAATGTCCACTTGTCCAGTGCTCTGCTATACTGGAATTGGCTATTTCTTTCTTGGGTAAAATCCAGAAAAGGATAGCTTTTCGGATCGCTTTCCAAAACTGAGCCAACAATTTGGGCACCTGACGAAAATACACTTACCTGCGCTCCCTCTATCTCGCTCAGAAGGAATCCTTCCGCCAAGGCGACGGCCTCCGAGCTGGTCTCCGGACCGCACTCCCGAACCCAGATCCCCATCTCTGGCGGCAAGATTTTCAGGAACTGCTCCAGAATCACCAGATCCAAGATCTGAGCTTTCGTATGCCTTTTGGGCTTCAGCCATTTGTGACAAAGGTCATGAATTCGGCTCCAGACTTCCCGAGGACCTTCCGCTTCTTGGTAACAAAACTCCCTGAACCGCTTGTGCTGTTCTGACCAGCAAGTGTGCACCCCACGCAGGATATTATGCACTTTCTTCCCCCAGAATTCTGCCCCATTTCCAACATCCAGGACATTGAGGCTTTGTCCAGCTTCAAGGCTAGTCAAATCTTGGTCTTCCATCTCTGAAGTCTGCCCCAAACAGGTTAGACGTTCACACTGCTGGACAGCCAAGTTTCTTCCGGAGGCTCGGATGGTTGAAACTCTTCAGCCTTAGTACTTGCAAGAAAAGATAAGAGATAATGTTTATTGTCATTTTTTACTGTGAGCACACTGGCCTACATTAAAAATGAAATTTTGTTGCCTGCACTTGAAAGAAAAAGTATATCCATACACATCTGTAACACACATATACACATGCAATATACCTACCTACACAAACACACACACATTAATCACTGTCCATTTTGAATACATAGCGGAAAGAGGAAACTTGAGAGAATTCACAAGCTACCATATTTTTTGGAGTATAAGACGCACCTTTCCCCGCACTAAGAGGCTGAAAATTTGGGTGCGTCTTATACTCCAAATGTAGCTTTTCGAAGCTTTTTTTTCCAGCCCTAAGTCTTTGCAGGCTTGTTTTCATTGCTACTCCCTCCGAAAAAGGTTTTTTCAGCCATAACCAGGGGATAAAATAATGTGCTGAAGCTGACCAGACTAAGGACGCTAGCCAGATAAATACCTGGTGGGTAGATTTTTTCCCCCTATTTTCCTCCCCAAAAACTAAGGTACGTCTTATACTCCGAAAAATACGGTATATGGAACAAAACTGTGACTGAATCTAGATGTCCACGATACCACGAAGCCGAAGGTAACAAAGAAAACAGGTTGTGAAGAGGATGTGCAGCATCCCAGACAATCCTGCAGACTCTATTCAAGCATCACTTTTATGCTATGTCCTGGATAGAAGGAAGTGAACTACCCATAATCTTTTCTGCCGTCCTCACCCCTCTCCTCACTGCCTTCCTGTTTCAAGCAAAATTACATTGCTGAGATTAAATGGTATTTCTAAAACCACACAGCCAGATTAGTTTCTCCCTGGGGATTTGTAGATTATGATGTTACAGCAGCAGAAAAACGGTCATAAAGTCATTTTTTTCATTGCCGTTGTAACTTTCATCACCCAATGAACAGTTGTAAGCCAAGGACTACCTATAGCAGTGATGGCGAACATTTTTCTGCTCGGGTGCCAAAAGGGTGTGCGTGATAGTACGCATGTGCATGCTCACACCCATAATGCAATGCCCTCCCCCCACGCATGCACGCACAACCCTCTGCGCATGCGCACAGACCTCACTGAAGCCTCCGGACTTCCAGTAGGCCCGTTTTTCGCCCTCCCCAGGCTTCAGGAAAGCCCCCAAAGCTGTGGATGGCAAGAAAACAGGCCCAACGGGCCTACCTGAAGTATGAACTTCCGGTTGGGCCGTTTTTTGCCCTCCCCAGGCTTCAGGAAAGCCTCCAAAGCCTGTGGATGGCAAGAAAACGGGCCCAAAGGGCCTACCTGAAGTACGAACTTTTGGCTGTGCCATTTTTCGCCCTCCCCAAGCTTCAGGAAAGCCTCCAAAGCCTGTGGATGGCAAAAAAAATGGGCCCAATGGCGCTACCGTAAGTACGAACTTCTGGTTGGGCCGTTTTTCGCCCTCCCCAGGCTTCAGGAATGCCTCCAAATCCTGTGGATGGCAGAAAAAAACCCGGGCCCAACGGGCCTACCTGAAGAACAAACTTCCGGTTGGGCCGTTTTTTGCCCTTCCCAGGTTTCATGAAAGCCTCCAAAGCCTATGGATGGCAAAAAAAAAGGGTCCCATGGCCTACCGGAAGTACGAACTTCCGATTGGGCTGTTGGGCCGTTTTTCGCCCTCCCCAGGCTTCAGGAAAGCCTCCTGAAGCCTGGGGAAGGCGAAAAACGGCCCAACCGGAAGTTTGTTTCTGGTAGCCTCCCGCCCCGTCCTCTGGAACGCCGAAAATTAGCTGGCCAGCGCACACATGCGCGCTAATGCTGACATAGGGCAACACCTCGTGTGCCGTTAGATATGGTTCTGCGTGCCACCTGTGGCACGCGTGCCACAGGTTAGCCATCACGGACCTAGCCAAGTCAGATCTCCCTTCCACTCCTTTTCCTTTTAACACATTCCATCCTTCCGAGGTGGGTAAAATGAGGAGCCAGATTGTTGGGGGCAAGATGCTGACTCTGTAAACTGCTTAGAGATGGCTGAAAAGCACGGTGAAGCGGTAGATAAGTCTAAGTGCTACTGCTAATGATTTATCACTTGTTGTACTATGTACTAAGTACTATGACCATGATTTGTCACTTGTTGCTTGTATGTACACTGAGAGCTTATGCAGTGGAGACAAATTCCTTGTGTGTCCAATCACACTTGGCCAATAAAGAATATTCTATTCTATTCTATTCTATTCTATTCTATTCTATTCTATTCTATTCTATTCTATTCTATTCTATTCTCTATTCCATTCCATTCTATTCATGCTCTCTAGTTTGGAAACTGATAGATGCCACCAACTATTGAAGAATAAGTGGAGAACGCCTGTGTCAAGGATATGCACCCTGGGGGTGCGTTTCAGTCTTTCGCCCATGGGGCGGGCATTAAAAGGCGCATCCTCTCTAGGGCTCCAATCCTCACGGCCCTTTTCCACCTTCAGCTTCCACCCAGAGTTCTAGCCAAATTAACCACAACATCTCCCTGTTTCCCACCCACCTCTGCCTGCAATTTTTTTTTGCATTTGCTTTCTTCCCAACGCGTCCCTTTTCCACCTTAGGCCAGGGGTCTCCAACCTTGGTAACTTTAAGCCTGGAGGACTTCAACTCCCAGAATTCCCCAGCCAGCTTTGCTGGCTGGGGAATTCTGGGAGTTGAAGTCCACCAGGCTTAAAGTTGCCAAGGTTGGAGACCCCTGCCTTAGGCCATCTTCCTCCTCCAAGAAGGGGAACAAGAAAATAAAAACATTGGAGGTGGGGTTAAAGACAAGCAGGAAGGATCCTCTTCCACCCACCCAGCTCCGGCCTAGTTTTGGCTTTTCTAAGAATCACAATTCTCTGCCCAGGCTTGGTTTTATTTATTTTTTCTTCCCTTGAGTGCCCCTCAAGAAAGGGATTAAAAAAACAAAACCAGGCAGATTTTTGCATTGCATAAAAACCTCCCTGTGGATCCCAGCTCCTCTAAATCCGGTCACCCCATTCTAGCCTTGTAAAGGGAGGGGGATCGCTTTGGGGAAGGGTGGTGGGATCTTCCTTGGAATGGTCCCCGGATCCTAGAAGTGGATCCCTTTTTAAAAAGGGGGGGATCCTTCCCCCCACTAAGCCCCCCCCTTCCAGGCCTTTCTCTTTCTCTCGTCTCCCTCCTTTCCAAGGGGGGGGAGAATAAAATCAGAAATCAAGGAGCTACTTACTCTCTGCTGGCTAGGACTGGCCTGCGGCGGGGGGGGGGGGAAAGAGGGTTGAGGAATGGGGGAGGGGGGAATGGGGGAGGACCCGATCCCAGTGGAAAAGGTGTGGGGGGGGGGGGCGGTAAGACGCGGTGCAAAAGATCCGAAGAGAAGGAAGGGCGTGGAGGAGCAAGGGAGACAAGCCACGTGGGAAGCTGCGCCAAGCAGCTCTGGGGACAATGGGAGTTGTAGTGCAAGCATCGGAAGGTGGGGGGGGCTGGACACAAGGAGGGGGGGGCCGCGATCACTGCACCCCGTTTTCAATCCTGCAAGGCGAAAAGGAGCCGAAGCGTTGCAAAGGGACTCACCGATCTCCTCGCGGGGTAGGGTGGGGGGAGAGAGAGGATCGAGGGGGCCCAGCGACGGACGCTTCCCTTTGTGCTTCGCTCCCAGCCTCCCTTTCCCAGAAAGAGGAGGAGGAGCCAATCCGGGAGGCGGGGCGAGAAGGCGGGGGCTCGGCCAATGAGAGAAGGCAAGGCTCCCTTGGACGGCTGAGCGGGCGGGGTTGTGCCAGGAGGGAAGTGTCTAGGTGCCAACTCCGGACGGCCGCCAGGGGGCAGCCCAAGCCAAGCTTTGGAAGGCAAGGCTGAGCTGGCTTGCAATTGCATCTTCCTCAGCGGCTTGATTGTTCAGATTAACAGAGTTGGAAGGGACCTTGCAGGTCATCTAGTCCAACCCCCCTGCCCAAGCAGGAGACCCTTACCTCTGCCTCTACCTAGCACCGAACTCACAACCTCCTGGTTGTGAGGCAAGAGCTCCACCTCTAGGCCACAGCAAATGAAACCGCTCTGAAACCCGGGCAAGTCCAGAAATATTTCATTTTCGAAGAGTCCTCCACTCCTCTGCTCGCAATAAAATACCTTATTCCACCAGACTTGAAATAGACAATTTATTGGGATTTATTGGGATTAGACAATTTATAACTACGCTGCCTCCGATCTGATCTAAATGTAGGTCATAAAATCATGTATCAAAAAGTCCTTCCTGTCAATGATTACTTCAGCTTCAACCGCAACAATACACGAGCACGCAATAGATTCAAACTTAATGTAAACCGCTCCAATCTCGACTGCAGGAAATACGACTTCAGCAACAGAGTGATCAATGCCTGAAATGCACTACCTGACTCTGGTTTCTTCCCCAAACCCCCAAAACTTTAACCTTAGACTGTCTACAGTAGACCTCACCCCCCCATTCCTAAGAATTTAATATGGTTTTTTAAAAAAATTGTTTTTACCTGTTATATGTTTCTATACATGTTGTGAGCCGCCCAGAGTCCCTCGGGAGTTGGGCGGCATAGAAATTTTAATAAATAAATAAATAAAAATAAATAAATAAGAGGTCTGTAAGGGGCGTGCATAAGCGCACCACTGTGCCTACCGTCCCTCTCCTACTGTCCTATTGTCCTCTATTATCAGTACCTTTTACTTATGTTATGTTTATACAAACAACAATATTGTGTGTGACCAGCCATACGCTAAATAAATAAATAAATACAAACAACTACTATCCTGTACATGTTTGACAAATAAATAAAATAAAATAAAATAAATAAATAAAATAAAGAATGAAATGGGCCGCTTGGCTGCCCCCTGGTGGCCGCCGGGTATTGCAAAGGCTTCGTTCACCCCTCTGCATCCCGGCTCCTGGATGGTCCTATGTATCCCTCAAACAGCAGGCGATGCTTTCAGATTTTGGTGTTGGAGAAGACTTTTGAGAGTCCCTTGGACTTCAGGGAGATCAGATCAGTCAATCTGATCTCCCTCAGAGATTCATCCACAGAGGGATAGAATCAAGATCACGCGAAGTGTTAATACCACTTTATAATGCCTTGGTAAGGCCACACTTGGAATACTGCATTCAGTTTTGGTCACCATGATGTAAAAAGGATGTTGAGACTCTAGAAAGAGTGCAAAGAAGAGCAACAAAGATGATTAGGGGACTGGAGGCTAAAACATATAAAGAACGTTTGCAGGACCATAAATACACAGTGATTCAGGTTTGTTACACAATACTACTTATACAGTTCTGAACTCCATCCATCCAACTATCCATCCATGCATTCATTCATAGAAGTTAAATAACTCGGGGCAGTAAACAAAATATGTGCATAAAACAAGCCAGCATCAATGTCCTACAGCAACACAGAATTTAAAAATAACCCAGGCTCCTTGCAAAACACAGAGCAATCCCACCTCTCCCAGGACTTTCTGTTGTTCATTCCCTAAGTTGTGTCTGACTCTTCGCAACCCCATAGACCACAGCACACCAGGCTCCCCGTCCTCCACTGTCTCACAACTGTCTCTCAACCCACAACTTCTGAAGGCAAGCTGTTCCATTGGTTAATTGTCCTCACTGTCAGGAAGTTTCTCCTTAATTCCAGGTTGCTTCTCTTCTTGATTAGTTTCTATCCATCATTTCTTGTCCTGCCCTCTGGTGCTTTGGAAAATAAATTGACCCCCCCTCTTCTTTATGGCAGCCCTCAAATTTTGAAACACTGCTATCATCTCATCTCTAGTCCTTCTTTTCTCTAGGCTTGCCATACCCAATTCCTGCAACTGTTCTTCATAGTCTGTAGAGATTCTCAGTCATCCAGGTCATGCCCCGAGTTATTTAATAAAGAGGGACAGTAGTATAAATTCTATGAATGAATGCATGGATGGATAGTTGGATGGATGGAGTTCAGATCTGTATAAGTAGTATTGTGTAACAAACCTGAATCACTGTGTATTTAAGTTGATCCGTTGTGTATTTAATTCAAATTTTGCTACAATTCTTAAATACAGGCCATCTTTAAACTGGCGTGTTCTTAACCCAGAGATTTGCAGTACTGATTTTGATCATGATTTAGCCTGGCAGCCAACTTCCAGCCGGTTTACTCTCTTCCAAGAAGTCTTCGGGTACCTTTTTGAACCCCTTTAGGCAAAACACCTCTATTTTCAGAACATGAGGAAGAGTACCAGTACTTGAATTTTAAAAGTTTTTGCCTAAGATTCTCCTAAGTTGCCTAAGGCAGCTCTAATAGTCACTAAAGACATGAAAAAAACAGAGGAGAAAAGCAGCATAGAATTTCTGCATTTCTTCTAAAGTATCTCAACCTTTCACACTTTGTGTTGTTGTGTATCAAAAGGACTCAGTTGTCACTCATTTATACAGTTTTACCTAGAATGGGCAACGCATCTGATACTTTCCCCCCCATAACTGCTGATTTATAGCGTGAGTTTTCACTTCGTGCTTTAAATCGAGCCCTAAAATAGCCTCCAACTGGTTTAGTAATACAATGGGATCTTGATGATGATTTTACCAATAGTCTCACAACTCATTTTTTTCAGGCATGAATTCTTTCTGAGAGAGCGAGCAAGAATTCTCCTTTGTGATGATGTCACCACCTCACAGTGAATCAGAATAGAGCTGGAAGGGACCTTGGAGGTCCTCTAGTCCAGCCCTCTGCTGAAGAAGGAGATCCTATATACCATTCCAGACAAGTGGCTGTCCAGTCTCTTCTTAAAAGCCTCCAGTGATGGAGCACCCACAACTTCTGAAGGCAAGCGGTTCCACTGGTTAATTGTCCTCTCTGTTAGGAAGTTTCTCCTTAACTCCAGGTTGCTTCTGTCCTTGATTAATATCCATCGTTTCTTGTCCTGCCCTCTGGTGTTTTTGAAAATAAATTGACCCCCATCTTTTTGTGGCAGCCCCTCAAATACTAGAATGCTGCCATCATGTCCTCGCTAGTCCTTCTTTTCTCCAGACTAGCTATACCCAGTTCCTGCGACCGTTCTTCATATATTTTTGTCTCATGATTTTGCCAATAGACTCACACCCTTTTTTTCTGGAATATATTCCTTTTTAAATCATACAGTACCTCTAGCCTTTGGAGGAATGCACAAAGGGAAAAAACTGTTTACATTTGTAAAAGAACATTATCTTTATGCCACTTCCTGTGGTAAACTTGTGACGTGGTTGTGTTTAAATATGCCTAATATTTATATAAATATTATAATATTTTAAATAAATGGTAGGCACCAGCGTGCCCACCGTCCCTGTCCTAGTGTCCCCATTTATTCGTACCAGTACTCATTTCCTGTGTTCATGTCCATGTTTATACTTATACCGGTTATCTCATATATGTTTGACAAACTAAATAAAATAAAACAAATAAATCTGTGTCTGTGTGAGGATGCGTGCAGGTAGTCCTCGACTTACAAAAGTTCATTTAGTGACCGTTCAAAGTTACAATGTGACACGATAGGAATTTTTCCTATCAGAGGCGATCTTTGGATCTTGCTTCCTTGAAGTCATTCGTATTTAGAAAATAAAACCGAGATTCAAATCACCGCCCTGAGTCCTTCGGGAGTTGGGCGACATATAAGAATATGAAAATAAATAAATAAATAAATAAATAATAATTAACTAAATATTTATTTCAGTACAAAGGTAATAAAAATAAACCCTTAATAAGCTACATTTTCTCAGCTAATGAATTCACGTCTGCCTTCGGCAGGCATGGAAGAAGAAAAGGCAAGTGGGAGTAGACAAAACTCCTGGAATGCACGCATGCGTAGTAAAACATATCACATGTCTGCTTGATTATAAATACAATAAACCTTAGAAAACAGTAGAGGTGCACAACTGGCAATTATTCACATCGTGACACAACGGCACTGCAAAAAGTGACTCATGACCCATTTTTTCATACTCATGACCAGATCGGTGGGTGGACCGTTCGCAGCATCCCCATGGACACGCAATCAAAAGTGAGACGCTTGGCGACTGACTCATATTTATGACGGCTGCAGTGTCCTGGGGGGGGGTCACAGGATTCCCCTTTTTGTGACCTTCTGGCAAGCAAAACCAATGGGGAAGCCAGACTCATTTAACAACCGGGTTACTAACTGAACAGCTGCAGTGCTTCACATAACAACTATGGAAGAAAAAGGTCATAAGATCGGGGGGAAATTCATTTCAGAACTGTCTCGCTTAGCCGCAGAAATTTTAGGCTCAATAGTGGTCGTAAATCGAGGACTACCTGTCTAAACCCACAAACCCACAAGAAAACCCTCTGAAAAAAACAGTCAAAGGAAAGGAAAGCCATAAAAACCAACCACAATCGGTGGGAGAACGCCCTGAGTTTTTAAAACAGACCTGTCTGCCTCGCTTGCAGCCCCGAGGGATCCCTTTTGCCCACGACCGCAAACGCAAAACTAGAGCGACCAGGACCGGTTTCGGGATCTGAAACTCAACGGATCGCGGACAGGGCGCAAACGGGGCAGAGTTGCAACTGGCAGGCGGGATCCACGAGATGGCGCTGCCCAGCGGAGGGAGCGAGCGCTACGCTTCCCTTCCCAGCCGAGCGGGGAAGGAAGAGCACCGAGTCTTCGCCAAGAGAGGCCTCGAGACGCCCCTCTAGGAACAATAACTTTTTCTCTTTAACCCTTAAATTGCTTGCAGAAGAAGAGTGCGCAGGCGCGAGCCTGCTCTCCAACACTAAGTGGCGAGGGCGGAGCAGTGAGAGGAGGGCGGAAGGCGCGTCCTTTTTCCCAGGTCGGTGGGGTGGAGCTCGGAGGTGGATGGGAGGAGCCTGGAGCTGGGACTCTAAGGCCCCAGAAGAGTGCGCAGGCGCAGACGTGCTCTCCAACCCTAGCGGCGAGAGCGGAGCTGCGAGGAAGGCAGAGCCCTTCTCCAGGTCGGTTGGGTGGAGCTTGGAATTCCGGCCGGATGGGAGGAACTTGGATTAACCCTTAGATTGCCTGCAGAAGAGTGCGCAGGCGCAATCCTCTTCTCCAATCCCCGTGGCGAGGGCGGAGCCGCGAGGAAGGCGGAGCGCGTGTCCTTTCCCCCATCGGTTAGGTGGAGCTTGGAATTCCGGGCTGATGGGAGGTGCTTGGATTAACCCTTAGATTGCCTGCAGAGGAGTGCGCAGGCGCCAACCTGCTCTCCAACGCTAAGGCGAGGGCGGAGCTGCGAGGTGGGTGGAGCCTAGAATCCCGGGCGGGTGGGTGGAGTCTGAAGCTGGACACTGGCTGGTGGGGAGCCTGTCCTGCAGGAAGTAAGTTTCCACACACACCCCAGAAAGGTCCGGCGATGGTTTTTCCTAATCCAAAGCATTCGTTTTGGGGGTGGGGGGCTGCTGGAGGAAAGGCCAGAGCATATTTCAGGATGCGGGGTATCGGAGGAAAGGCCAGAGCCTTTTGGGATTGGGGGTGCTGGAGAAAAGGCCATGTCACGTAGTGAATATTGTCAGTTGTATGTCTGTCTATGCAGGGTGATGCACCCCTATTTAATATTATGGTACATTCCAATATAAGCAGAACACGTGATATGATGAGTGTGCATTCCTAAACCACCATTAATTTTCTTCTGCCTTAGCTCTTGACCTGAACGGTGGTGTTTTCTTAGCAAAGATGTAATTATTCAGGATTTATTGTTTTTGTACCGAAATAAATATTTTCTATTAGACTTTTAATTTCGGCTCTATTTCTAAATGTCTGAATTCCAAGAAAAGATCTAAATCGCCTCTATGAGATATTTATTCTCACCCCAACAGGCCAGAGCCTTTTGGGGTTGGGGGTGCTGGAGGAAAGGCCAGAGCATATTTCGGGGTCGGGGAGGGACTGAAGAAAAGGCCAGAGCCTTTTGGGGTTGGGGGCAGTGGTGGGTTCCTCCCAGTGCGGTCTTGCTTGTTCGTCGCCGCGGAGCCAAAGAAGCTGTTGGCGTTCGCGGCGCGGGGCTTCTCCCGCCCGCTTCTCCCGCCCGCTTTTCCCACCCGCCCGGACGCCGCCGTTTGCGTTCTTTTGCCCTCTGCGCATGCGCAAAGCGTTCTGCTTGCGCAGAGGGCAAAAGAACGCAAATGGCGGTGTCCCAGCGGGCAGGGGAAGCCCCGAGCCGCGAACGCCAGCAGCTTCTTCAGCTCTGCGGTGACTAACAGGCAAGACCGCACCGGTAGGAACCCACCACTGGTTGGGGGTGCTGGAGGAAAGGCCAGAGCATATTTTGGGGTCGGGGTACTGGCGAAAAGGCCAGAGCCTTTTGGGGTTGGGGGTGCTGGAGGAAAAATGTGTAAAAAAAAAAATTCCATTCTGTGCAAGCTCTTTCTCCCCTCTTTCCTCCTTGGCCCTGAGCTGAGGCATCTCCAGCATGGAAGATCTGGGAATTTTCTGCTCTTTGCAGAGTTAACCAGGGTGCTGAAGTGAAGAAACTGCTCTCCAGCACAGTGACTTTGCTTGCCCCAAGAAATAAAGGCGGCCTTCGACTTACAACCATTAGTTTAGTAGCCTGTTCATAGTTACAACAGCCCCGAAAAAAGTGAATTGTGAAAGTTTTTCACCCTTACGACCATTGCAGCATCCCCGTGATCGTGCGATCATAATTTGGCCGCAAGGCAACTGGCTCATTTTTATGACGGTCGTGGGATCCTCTTTTACGACCTTCTGACAAGCAAAGTCAATGGGGGGGAGCCAGATTCACTTAGCAACCGTTTGACTAACTTAAAACAACGGCGGTGATTCAACTTAACCACTGAGGCAAGAAAGGTCATAAAACGGGCCAAAACTCACTTAACAACTATCTCGCTTAGCAAGATAAATTTTGGGCTCAATTGTGGTTGTAAATCAAGTCTGTACGTTCTTATTGAAAAGTGATTGTGTGTGTGTGTGTGTGTGTGTGTGTGTGTGTGTGTGTGTGTGTTGGTGTTTAAGAGCAGTGTCTTCTCTGTGAATGTTTTTTAATATTGAATGTTCTTCAAATGTTGTACGCCATCCTGAGTCCCCAGGGAGTAGGGCAGCATATAAGAATCCTAAATAAATAAAATAAATAAATAAACAGGAACATCCTATCGACATCTACGAAGGCAGCTCTCTCTTTTTTTCTCTCTTTTTTTCCCTTTTGTTCTTTTCCCTTAGCTTGAAAACTGAAAGCATTTTTTTTCACTCTGCGGGAGGATTCTTATTGTTTGAGAATCAACGTCCCAACATCTCCCGAAATGGTTCACGGTGGCTCTTCTTGCCATTCTGCTCCTCTGACCGAAAGCCCTTTTGCAAATCCAGGACAGGCTTTGGATGGGTGTGACTCAGCGTCTCGGTACACCCCAAAAACCAGCTCAGGAGACCCAGAAGGAAATGGATCCCGCGTTGCCTTGCTTGGGTCTACTGAGAAGTTCTGGAGAAGAACGAGGAAGGACAGCATCCCGGAAGGAGGAACCACCGGACGGGCTGGAGGACATCAACTTTGCCGGGAGTTCTTCTACCAAGAAGCCGAGGCACCACGAGAACTTTGCACTCGCTTACACCGTCTTTATCGTCGATGGCTGAAGCCAGAGAAACACACGAAAACTCAGATGTTGGACTTGGTGGTTCTGGAGCAGTTCCTGGCCGTCCTGCCCCCAAAGATGGAGAGCTGGGTGCGAGAGTGTGGAGCAGAGACCAGCTCCCAGGCGGTGGCCCTCGCGGAAGGTTTCCTCCTGAGCCAGGAAGAGGAGAAGAAGCAGGGAGAGATGCAGGTGAGACAAAAATCATTGTGCAGCTACTCCTTCACTTAGGGACTATCCAAAGTTACAACAGCATTGAAAAAAAGTGACTTATGACCATTTTTCATTCTTGGTTGCAGCATCCCGACAGTCACGTGATCAAAATTCTGATGCTGCGGCAACTGGTTCATATTTATGACGGTTGCCACGTCCCGGGGTCACGCGATCCCCTTTTGCGACCTTCTGACAAGCAAACTCAACGGGAGAGCCAGATTCACTTAACAAACATATGACTTAAGTTAAACACCTGCAGTGATTCATTTAGCGACCGTGACAAGAAAGGTCGTAAAATGGGGCAAAATCCACTTGACAAATGTCTCGCTTAGCATAACATAAATTGTGGGCTTCATTGTGGTTGTGAATTGAGGGCTACCTGTATTTATTCAAAAAGGTCACAGCGTGAGAAGCAATGTTGCTGAATTTTTAAATACAACAACTTCTGGGCACCAATAAGATTTTTTGTATAATTACTAAAAAATTATTCATCACTGAGATTGTTCTAGTGGCCCTTCCTAAGGATTTCCCAGGGTAGAATCCTTGACTTACAACCTTTCGTTTAGTGACCGTTGTTAGCTATAACAGCACGGGAAAAAGTTATTTTTCACACTTATGACCATTGCAGCATTCCCATGGTCACATGGTCAAAAATTCAGGTGCTTGGCAACTGGCTCATATTTATGACGGTTGTGGTGTCCCAGGATCATGTGATCCCCTTTTGCGACCTTCTGCCAAGCAAAGTCAATGGGGAAGCCAGATTCACTTAACAAACGTATTACTAAGTTAACAACTGCAGTGATTCATTTAACAACTCCGGCAAGAAAAATCGTAAAGTGGAGCAAAATTCCCTTAGCAGCCGTCTCAATTAGCAGTGGAAATTTTGGGCTCAATTGTGGTCGTATGTCGAGGACTACCACTTTATAATTCCCTGGTAAGACCACACTTGGAATACTGCAGCCAGTTTTGGTCACCACGATATAAAAAAAGATGTTGAGACTCTAGAACAGTGATGGCAAAACTTTTTTGGTTTGCGTGCCAAAAGGGGGGGTGTACCCACACCCATTCCCTCCCCAAATGCATGGCACCCCCCACGCTACCCCCTGCGCATGCCTCAAACACCCCCCACGCATGCGCACGGGCCTCACTGAAGCCTGGGACGGTGAAAAAATGGGCAAACCGGAAATTTGGAAAAACAACTTCCGGTTTGCCCGTTGTGCTGTTTTTCACACTCCGGAGGCTTCAGGGAAGCTTCCTGAAGCCCCGGAGTGCAATAAACAGCACAACGGGCAAACCGGAAGTCTGTTTTTTCGAACTTCCAGTTTGCTGGAAGCTTCCCTGAAGCCTCCGGAGGGCAAAATGACCTTCCCCAAGGCCGAAAATCAGCTGGCTAGCGTGCCCGTGCGCGCTGGAGCTGACATAGGGCAACGCCTCACGTGCCCTCCAATATGGCTCCGCGTGCCACAGGTTTGCCATCACTGCTCTAGAAAGAGCGCAGAGAAGAGCAACAAAGAAAATTAGGGGACTGGAGGCTAAAACACATGACGAACGGTTGCAGGAACTGGGTATGTCTAGTTTAATGAAAAGAAGGACCAGGGGAGACATGACAGCAGTATCCAATATCTCAGGGGTTGCCACAAAGAAGAGGGAGTCAAGCTATTCTCCAAAGCACCTGAAGACAGGACAAGAATCGATGGAAACCAATCAAGGGTACACCCTGGTACAAAATGCGGCTGCGCGTGCTGTGGTGGGTGTACCAAGGTACACCCACGTGACACCTATACTCCGCCAGCTGCATTGGTTGCCCATTAGTCCTTCATGGCTTAGGACCAGGCTATCTCCGGGACCGCATTCTGCCTCATACTTCCCTTCGACCGGTTAGGGCCCACCACAGTTGGTCCTAACCGGTCGAAGTTGGCCTCCTCCAGCTCCCGTCAACCAAGCAATGCCGGCTGGCCGGCCCTAGGGGGAGGGCCTTCTCTGTGGCAGGCCCTGCGCTCTGGAACAACTTCCTCCAGAGACCCGAACCATCCCCACTCTGCTGGCCTTCCGAAAAGCCGTTAAGACGTGGCTTTTCCTGCAGGCAGGGGGCAGAGCTTAATTCCAGCTGAACTCTCCCCCGGGTATGTCTGGTTGTTGAATCGTTGTTTTTATACTGTAATTTTTAATTTTTATATTATGTTTTTAATTTTGTTTATTGGTTATTCTTGTATTTTTCTTGTGTTGTACGCCGCCCTGAGTCCCTCGGGAGTTGGGCGGCATACAAGAAAGCCAAATAAATAAATAAATAAAATAAATAAAGGGGAGAAGCAACCTAGAACTAAGGAGAAATTTCCTGACAGAACAATTAACCAGTGGAACAACTTGCCTCCAGAAGTTGTGAATGCTCCAACACTGGAGGTTTTTAAGGAGAGATTGGTACAACCATTTGTCTGAAATGGTGTAGGGTTTCCTGTCTGAGCAGGGGGTTGGACTAGAAGACCTCCAAGGTCCCTTCCAACTCTGTTCTATTCTATTCTACCTGTATGTGAGAAACCCTCTCTTTTTAGAGTGAACTTGGTTGCTGTGGACCATAAAATCTTCTTCCCTCTTTTTCTTTTGACAGGTTCAGGATCCCTTCATAGAAATGGGTGCTCAAAAGCCCCGAGCACACGGAGACATGTCATCTCTCTCTCAAGAACTGGCCTTCGGAGGGATCTCCCAAGAAGATCCAGCTCAGATCACATCAGAAGGTAATAAATGCTTCTTCATTTAACTATATTTTTATAGTGGTGTACTCCACAAGGAATCTGTTGTGGCCCGCCAGCAGAGCTGGTGGCAGAATCAGACAGTGAGGAGGTTGGGAAGGAACATGGGCCAGTCCTGGACTCTGGGAAAGGCTCGGATGAGTGCTCTGTGTTGGAGGCAGAGATGAGGCCAGGACGGCCCGGCAGTTATCAGCTGCCTTCAGAGTCGGATATCAGTGGGGCAGAAGAACAGCTGGAGCCTGTCCCCGATGTGCGCATGCACAAAGCTGCCAGGAGAAGGGAACAGCTAAGGAACAAGGGCCGACTCGGGAATAGCAATAGCACTTAGACTTATATACTGCTTCATAGTGCTTTACAGCCCTCTCTAAGCGGTTTACAGAGTCAGCATATTGCCCCCAACAATCTGGGTCCTCATTTTACCGACCTCAGAAGGATGGAAGGCTGAGTCAACTTTGAGCCGGTGAGATTTGAACAGCTGAACTGCTGAACTAGCAGTAGCCTGCAGTGCTGCATTTAACCACTGCACCATCTTGGCTCTTCCGAGATCATCTCGGGGAGTAAAGGCACAGGTGGACGGTGAATGGCCCCTCCCATAGCAAATAAAGAGTGAAGGGGAGGGGAGTTTGCAGGAGACAATTGGTTCAATTCATTAGGGTGAAGATCTGTTCCTGACTTCTTAGCAATAGCAGTAGCACTTAGACTTATATACCGCTTCATAGTGCTTTACAGCCCTCTAAGCGATTTACAGAGTTCAGCATATTGCCCCCAACAATCTGGGTCCTCATTTTACCCACCTTGGAAGGATGGAAGGCTGAGTCAACCTTGAGCCGGTGAGATTTGAACAGCTGAACTGCTGAACTAGCAGTCACTGAAGAAGTTACAGTGCTGCTTTTAACCACTGCGCCACCTCGGTTAAATACTCAGCTACAGCATGGTATTTGGAAGATATTGGCCTGGCAACTCTCCAAGCCTGATAAAGGTCTGTAGTTGTGAAATCTCATGAAAGACTGTTTGCCGGGACTTTGCTGGAGAGGAATTCCCTTTAACCTAAATAAAAGAGGTTTTATCGGGACGAGGAGTCGTCTTTGTGGTTTGGGGAATCCTAGGTCAGAACAGAATCGTAGCAGGGTGCAGTTGAAAAGAAACATATTACAGAACATTATTCATTCATTGAACACATTGGTTCAACTTGGAAGCTTACTCCAGTATTTCTCCAGGGTCCCAATAAGCAAATAGTTAACCAACAAAGGACCCTTTGAACTGCTAGAATTCCCAGACATAGATGCCTCTTTCAAGGCATGTAACATCGTCTCTCCCAATGAGGCATTGAGCACCTTTATCCAGCCAATCAACTCCCACCAAACTCCCAAATAGCAATAGCAATAGGACTTAGACTTACAAATATACCACTTCACAGTGCTTTTACAGCCCTCTCTAAGCGGTTTACAGAGTCAGCCTATTGCCCCCAATAATCTAGGTGCTCCTTTTACCGACCTCTGAAGGATGGAAGGCTGAGTCAACCTTGAGCCAGTGAGGATCAAACTCCTGGCTGTGGGCAGAGTTAGCCTGCAATAAATTTTAACCACCGCACCACCACGCCAATCAGATAAGGTGAGAGTATAAGTCCTGTCTAATGGAAATCGTACGTACTGTTCAACACCTGCCCACTTCCTTGAAGTTCTGGGAAAATCCTCACCGGCTCAACATTGACTCAGCCTTCCATCCTTTAGAAGTCAGTAAAATGAAGACCCAGGATCGAACTCTTGGCTGTGGGCAGAGTTAGCCTGCAATAATTTCTAACCACCACGCCACCACAGCTCCGAATATAAGACCAAGAGAAAAAGTCCCGTCTAATGGAAGTTGTACTGTTCAGCACCTGCTCAATTCCTTGGAAGTCCTGGGGAGAAATGAATCCAAGATACAATCTTAAAATCTCTCTTTATTTCAGTAGATTCTTAAGTCCAGACTTAAGGAACCTCAATTATTCATACCTTCACTGGGACTTTCAGGGATTGACAGGAGCCCGTGCCTCTCATGACCAGTATACCGTATTTTTTCGACTGTAAGATCCACTGGTGTATAAGATGCACTAAGATTTTGAAGAGGTAAGAGGAGCACTCTGCAGGCCTCCCAAACCCTCTGTGCACCCTGTTTTTTGCAAAAATGGGCCCGTTTTCATCCGTTTTGCCGAAAAACAGGGCGCGCAGAGGGTTTGGGAGGCCAGCAGAGTGCTTCTGGGGGCTGGGGGAAGGCAGAAAAGCCCCCATTTATGCGAAAAATGGGCCATTTTTTGCAAAAACGGAGGCATTTTTGCCTTCCCCCAGCCTCCAGGAGAATTCTGCAGGCCTCCCAAACCCTCTGCACGCCCCATTTTTGTGAAAAATGGGCCCATTTTTCGCAAAAATGGGACGCGGGGGCGGGGCTTCAGGAGGCCAAAAATGGCTGTATTCGGTGTATCAGACGCACCAACATTTCCACTCTCTTTTAGGGGGGGAAAGGTGCGTCTTATACTCCGAAAAATACGGTAGTTACCTCCAAGCCTAACTCTTTAGGCTCTTTATTTCATTCCTCACCACCTACTCAGTTAATCAGAGAGGTTGGACCTCTGGCCACAGTCTCTCATCCCCAGATCAGTGTACGCAGCCTTATTGTGATGGCGCAGTGGTTAGAATGCAGTATTGCATGCTAATTCTGCCGACTGCCAGAAGTTCCATCCTGACAAGACGCAAGGTTGACTCAGCCTTCCATCCTTCCGAGGTTGGTAAAATGAGGACACAGAGTGTTGGGGGACAGTATGCTGATTCTGTAAACCGCTTAGAGAGGGCTGCAAAGCACTGTGAAGTGGTATATAAGTCTAAGTGCCATTGATATTGCTTACTTGCAGTCTCACTTGTGTGAAAGAATGCCTCTTTTTGTGTGTGTGTGTGCATAATTTTGCTCGAGAATGCAGTAGGAATGTTTTTGAAAATCTCTTCCTCCATTTTTGTCTTATCAGGGAATGGAGCACCCCTGAGGTTTCCTGCAGAAATGCCTTTGTTTTGTGCCTTTGTCACTCCAACTCAGGTAGGAGGGAGGAAGCTCGCATAAAGTGTTAGTACCACTTTATAATGCCTTGGTAAGACCTACCCTTGGAATATTGCATCCAGTTTTGATCACCGCAATTTTAAAATGATATTGAGAACTCTGGAAAGAGTGCAGAGAAGAGCAATGAAGATGATTAGAGAGGCTAAAACGTATGAAGAACGGTTGCAGGAACTGGGTATATCTAGTTTAATGAAAATAAGAAAGACTAGGGGTGACTTAGGCCATCATGTGCAAATAAAGATGATTAGGAGCCTAGAGGCTAAAACATATGAAGAATGGTTGCAAGAATTGGGAATGTCTAGTTTAATGAAAAGTGTTCCAATATCTAAGGGGCTGCCACAAAGAAGAGGGAATCAAGCTACAGTATTCTCCAAAGCACCTGCAGGCAGGACAAGAAGCAATGGATGGGAACATCAAGGAGAGAAGCAACATAGAACTAAAAAATTTCCTGACAAAGAGAACAATTAACCAGTGGAACAGCTTTTCTTTTCTTTTTTTTAAAAAAAATTTATTGAACATTTTCAACATTAAAAGCACAAAAACACACAAAACAAAAAAAATTCTCGTTACAGCGAATTTGTATCGGTATCACTAATATCCATAACTTACATAAATACTAATTCTATAATGCATTATACTATGTTAAACTACTTACACAAATATACAAAAACACTCATATACTGTTAGATAATTCTTATTTCGTAGTTATCTTTCTATTCTCTAACCCAGTATAACATCTAGTCCAAACCTGATAATACTCTGACAATACTCTGATTCATCTCTATCGTTCAATTCCATTGTCAACTTATCCATCTCAGCACATTCAAATATTTTTCTAATGATCATTGCATCTGGCAGACTATCGGCCTGTTTCCAATTTTGTGCACTAGTATGATTCTGGTTGCTGTCAATATATGCAATATTATGTATTGGATTTTTTTGTCCATTTCCACTTCTAAGATGCCTAAGAGGAATAGTTCTGGCTTCATTTCTATTTTTAATCCCGTAATTTCTTCCAGCCAATTCCTTATGCCAATATTTCCTAGCCTTGGGACAGTCCACCACATATGGTAGAAAGTACCCTGTTCCACCACATATGGTAGAAAGTACCCTGTTTATACCCACATCTCCAACATTCTGGTGAACAATTTGGATACATGTTGGCCAATCTCGCTGGAGGAAGATGCCAACGATAAAACATTTTGTAAAGATTTTCCTTATATGCTGCCGACTTTGTTAATTTATAATTCTTTTCCCATAATTTCTCCCAATGATCTTCAATGCTATACCTGAAATGTCTGGGCCAACTTATCATTTGTTTCCTTCACAATTTCTTCTTCCATTTTGAATCTTAAAAATAGGTTATAAGCTTTTGTAATCATGTTTTCTCCTGTCCCTAACAATATTTTATCTATTTCCATTTGTTTTCCATAGTCCAAACACTTGCTCAGCTAGGAAACCCTATACCATTTCAGACAAATGGCTGTCCAATCTCTTCTTAAAAACTTCCAGTTGGAGCATTCACAACTTCTGGAGGCAATTTGTTCCACTGATGAATTGTTCTGTCAGAAATGACAGTGAGTTACAACAGTACTGAAAAAAGTGACTTAGGGCCGTTTTCCACACTTATGACCATTGCAGCATCTCCACGGTCACGTGATGAAAATTTGGACTCTTGGCAACTGGTTCATGTTTATGATGGTTGCAATGTCCCGGGATCATGTGATTCCCCTTTTGCGGCCTTCTGACCAGCAGAGTGAAGGGGGAAGCCAGGTTCACTTAGCCATGTTATTAACTTAAAAATCTGTGGCAAACAAGGTTGTAACATGGGGGCAAAGCTCACGTAACTGTCTCGCTTAACAACAGAAATTTTGGGCTCAGTTATGGTCATAAGTGGAAGACTACCTGAACTATGTGAAAATTGCCCAGAGTCACTCTGAGTTTTGAGATGGGTGGTATCTAAGCTTGATAAATAATTATTTATTTGTATTTATTTATCAAGCTCTCTTGAGTGACCTTGGGCGATTTTCAGATGGTATAGGTCAGTGATGGCGAACCTTTTCTGGTTCACGTGCCCACGCCCATTGCCCCCCCCTGCATGCGCACAATGGGCAAACCGGAAGTGCGGAAAAACGCACTTCCGGTTTGCCATTGGGCTGTTTTTTGCACTCCGGAGGGTTCAGGGAAGTTTCCTGAAGCCCCGGAATGCAAAAAACGGCAAAACGGGCAAACCGCAAGTGCGTTTTCCGCACTTCCGTTTTTCCGTTTTTGGCACTCCGGAGGGTTCAGGGAAGCTTCCTGAAGCCCCGGAATGCGAAAACCGGCAAAACGGGCAAACCAGAAGTGTGGAAAAAGCACTTCCGGTTTGCCCGTTTTGCCGTTTTTCGCATTCCGGGGCTTCAGGAAGCTTCCCTTGTCACGATGTGAATATTGTCAGTTTGTGCATCTCTGTGTTTTCTACTGTTCCTTGTATCTATGGTCAAACAGACGTATGATATATTCTTCTACGCATGTCTGCATTCCTGAGGTCAACTCCTTTCCTTTCTCATCGCCATCTCTACCGAGGTAGAACTGATTTATTTTCTTAGCCGATACAATGTAGTCCTAATAAGAATTCTTTATTATTTTTCTACTGAAATAAATATTTTGTTAATTAGATTTGAATCCCGGGTTTTATTTTCTAAGTAACAATGTCTTCAAAAGGGAAGCCCGATCCATCGACCTCCGGAGGACTGATTTCTCCGCTAACAATGGTACCAGAGTTTGGCTGTAAACTTTATGGCTTCTTTTGAAGTTTTATTGCGTTTTAGGATAGTTAGCTAATTAGAGTGATTTATGACCAGCCATGTCCTCCACGAACGGAGATAAGGAATTTCCTACACATGCTGCCGCTGCTGGAAAAAAAGACAGAGACCGAAAAAATGATTTTAGAAGCCCAAGCAGAAAATTTTTCTCTGCATGAACAAGCCTCACCCACTCTCTTTGGAACGCAGATCGAAAAAATGATTTTAGAAGCCCAAACAGAAGTAAACGCTGGATCAGAATTTTTTCAAAGGTCAGTGCATGATGTTAAAGGCAACCCTTTTCTCCCTGGGGGAAATTTTACATGTTTAGAAGCTAATGCCCCACAAGATGAGGTGGCATCCTTTTATAGGCAGCAAATTGCCAGCCCACAAAAGTCTTCCATAGGACAAACAAGTACTGAAAGAGAAATAAATTTAACTTATGGCCAGGCACTGCAAAGACAGCGGGAAAAGATTATTTTTTTGCAAAAAGAATTACACGAAACTAGATTGCATGCATTCTTTCGTGCTGAGAACCAAGATGTCCACCTGCCTTCAGGCACTTCAGGGAGGGGCCATGATTCCCCTCCTTCTTTAAACAAATTAGAGCAACGCCCTTGGATGCACACGTCACAATTACATGGGCAGAAATTTTTTGATGAAAGGGACTTTGCATTTCTCCAAGTACTTCAGGAACAAAATGAAATTTTGCATAAACAGAGTGGATTCTTGTATAATCAAAATGAAGAATTAAAAATATTACAGGCTCAGAACAGAATGACTCAAATGAGATTAGATACATTAATGCAGCATCCTTTAGCTGGACAACCTTTACGGGCACAAATTGTCCAACCTGCCCAACTTATGCAAGCACAAATTGTGCATCCACCACAAGCTGGATCACCTCCTACTCCAGCACCAGGGGCTCAAATTTTGCCTGCTCAAGGGCCACCACCAGCTGTGGCAGCCCAACTTTTGCCTGCTCCAGCGCCATCACCTATTGCTGCCTCTCAGCAACAGCCAATCCAGGCAGCTCCGCCTGCTCAGGCCCAAGCCTTGCCACAAGTGATTTCACAGGCCGCACCAGTGCAGGCCCCAATAGTCGCCCAACAGTCACAAATTGTTCCATTGGTTGGCGACGCAAAACTAAAGCAATCGGGACAGAACTACAAAGCCTGGGTCACTGATATAACTACTTTGCTTCGTCGTGAGAGCACTTTTGATATAATCCAGAATTCTCCACAAAAGGTACCAAGATGCCAATATTGCTACCGTGTGGGTCATACAAGCAGAAATTGTTTTAAATTGCAACGCACTCAAGTTCCTGTCCAGCCTAGAGGAAAAGACTACAGACTTCAGTACCAGCCTAGAGGAACAGATTACAGACACCAGCTCCAGCCCAGAGGAAAAGATTACAGGGACCAGGACCAGCCCAGAGGAACAGCACCGAGAGGCAGCAGAGGCAGAGGACAGCGCCGACCCGGTCCGAGGCATGATTTCCCACCTCCACACACCATACTAGCAATCACCAATGATACACAGCCAAAGAAATATGACCGCTCCCTTTTGTGGACTCTCGATAGTGGAGCGGCTGTTCACATTACTTACAGAAAAGAACTTTTCAAAGAGCTACATGAGCCTGAACCAGAATATCGTGAACTGTACGCATTTGGTGGCCACCCTTTCAAAGTTGAAGGAAAAGGGACTGTTTTTATTGAAGAGTTAGGTACCCTGGTACCTGATGTTTATTATATTCCTACAGCTAATTGTAATTTGCTTAGTCAGAATCATTTATCTGCTGTTTTGCATTTTTATGTCCTTCATTTAGGTAACGCCAGTTATATTTTTAAAGATGGTCATATTGTTGCTGACACAATTGTGATTGGTCAGGTCTACTATTTGAGGCCAAAGGCAGAACCTCAAATTCAGGCAAGTATAAAAATCTCAATAGATAATATCACAGGCCCAGAGAGAGATACCCCAGAGAGAGATCCTGTGAATACTCCAAAGGCTCTTAAAGCCACAAAGCAACAGGTAATCAAACCTAAGGTTCCTCATGTTAATGTTAATGCTGCAGGTTTTCGTTTACATGACAGGTGTATTCATAGATGGCACAGAAGATTAGGCCATCCGAGCTTTGAGGTCCTTAAAAAAATGCCATTTTTCACACAAGGTTTGAATTTCAAAGGATGTAAGGTACATCTAGATTGTGCTGTTTGCAAAAAGGCAAAATCGAGGACAGCAGCCGTTCCAAAACATGCTACACGTAAGTCAACACGCATTTTTGATTTGGTTCATACTGATATTGTGGGCCCTTATGGTCCAACTATTGGCGGTAAAAAGTATTTCTTAACTATTGTTGATAATCATTCTAGATATGGTTATGTCTTTCTTATGAAAGAAAAATCTGAAGCCTTTCAGACCTTTAGAGATTTTGCAGTTCAAATCTACAATCAACATGGAGTGAGAATCCGAAGAATCCAGAGTGATCGTGGTGCCGAGTTCACGTCTCAGGGTTTCCAGGATTGGATGCGACGAAACGGTATCCTACACCAAACATCTGCTCCCTTTACCCCGGCTCACAACGGAGTCGCAGAGAGACGGCAGGGGGTCCTTCAAACCATGATGCGCTGCCTCCTAGAAGATGCCAATCTCAAACACTCATTTTGGGGCGAAGCAATTCACTATGCAAATTACATTGTCAATCGTACATGGAGCAGTGTCATTGACCAAACACCCTTCTACATGTTATATGGCCGCCAGCCAGATCTTAGACACTTACACATTTTTGGTTCATATGCCATGGTCAACATTCCATTGGCCCAAAGAAGAAAAGGTGGCCCAGTAACAAAGAGACTGAGATATATGGGTGTTGATAGCAATTCTAAATGGGGAAGATTCATTGACTCTCACAATACGATAACAATTTCTAATTCAGCTAATTTTGAAGAAGATACAGATTGGTCCAGGATACATTCTAATGACCCTGGAGTTTATTTCCCTAGAACTGAAATTGTTGATACAGTGCAACCAGATGACCAAAGTTCATCACCTGATATCCCATCCTACAACGCTGTGGATGCTGAAGCTAGCGACGCTGATGGAGATGTGGACAACAAGAAAGATGACTGGACAATCGTCCCGAGACGTTCCAAGAGAACTACAAAAGGTATTCCACCAAAGAGATACACAATGCCATTGACAAACACACCATTGCCATTGATCTGTAATGTTACACTCCCACCGGAGAACTTTTCACAAATTAAATATCTTTCTGAAGATGAACAACAAAAATGGTATGAAGCCATGCAAGTTGAGATGGATAGTTTGCAGAAACTCAAAGTATACACATCTGCAACACCTCCAACACACAAAAAAGTCATTGGCACAAGATGGGTCTACAAAATCAAACAAAAGCCAGATGGTGAATTATTATACAAAGCAAGACTTGTCGCACAGGGTTTCGCACAAAGCTATCCTGAAGATTACACAAACACTTACTCACCTACAGTGCAAACTGAAAGTGTGAAAATTGCTCTAACCACTGCTTCTATCCTTGGACTTGAAGTTTTCCAATTTGATGTTGAAACAGCTTATCTACATGCTGATCTAGATGAAGAAATCTACGTCAGGTCCGCTCCCGGCTTCCGGGACCGAGAAGGGGATACCTGGTTCCTAAACAAAAGTCTCTATGGTCTGAAACAATCAGGTCTGATGTGGTACACATGTCTAAAAGACAAACTAAATTTAATGGGCTTTATTAAGTCCGACACTGATGAATGCGTGTTCACAAAAAGGTATGGAAATATTAATGAAATTGTTCTTGTTTATGTTGATGACATTGTTTACATTGGTCCAAACAAACGCATGAGTGAAAATTTTGTTAAAGGTTTGCAGAAATACCTCACACTGAAATCATTAGGACACATCAATGAATATTTAGGAGTTCACATTGAAAAGACACAGAAGGGGTTCAGCCTTTCACAAGAAGCTAAGATAGATCAACTTTTGCATCAATGCAACATGACAGATGCAACGCCTACACAAACACCTATGCAAACTGATTTTCACAATTTGAAGGATACATATAGTCCTGAGTTCAAGGATCAAACACTTTATCGTTCAGTAATTGGTTCACTACTTTACATTAGTGGATGGACTAGACCAGACATAGCACTTAGTGTTAATTTACTTTCAAGACATGTAGGCAAAGCAACAGAGTTTCACTGGTCATGTATTAAGAAGTTACTGAGATACTTGAAACACACAAAACAATTCAAATTGAAGCTAGAACCAGAACATATAGATTTTGCTGACATGTATTGTTATACAGATGCAGATTGGGCAAGTGATAAAGAGTCAAGAAAAAGCACATCAGGTTACATAGTGTTCCTGAATGGATGTCCAGTTTACTGGAACGTAAGAAAACAAAGTTTTATTTCCTGCTCATCAACTGAAGCAGAGTATGCATGTGTGTCCGATGCGTGTAACTTTCTAACCTGGTTCAATGCCTTAGTTACAGATATCAGGATGAAGCCCGAAAAACCAATCACTGTGATGGAAGACAATCAATCAGTAGTTTACATTTCCAGGACTCACTTCACAGGTTCAAGGTCCAGACACATTGACATACGTTACAAGAATGTTAGAGAGTCAGTAAGACAAGGTCTCATAAAGTTAGAATATGTGCCAACAAAATATCAGATAGCTGACATTCTGAACAAACCATTACCTATTGCTCAGCATGATTACCTAAGATATTTACTGTGTGTTGAGTGACACATTATATTAGCCCAACTGACAAAGAAGGGGTGTCACGATGTGAATATTGTCAGTTTGTGCATCTCTGTGTTTTCTACTGTTCCTTGTATCTATGATCAAACAGACGTATGATATATTCTTCTACGCATGTCTGCATTCCTGAGGTCAACTCCTTTCCTTTCTCATCGCCATCTCTACCGAGGTAGAACTGATTTATTTTCTTAGCCGATACAATGTAGTCCTAATAAGAATTCTTTATTATTTTTCTACTGAAATAAATATTTTGTTAATTAGATTTGAATCCCGGGTTTTATTTTCTAAGTAACAATGTCTTCAAAAGGGAAGCCCGATCCATCGACCTCCGGAGGACTGATTTCTCCGCTAACATCCCTGAACCCTCCAGAGTGCAAAATCCGGTTTGCCGGTGGGCAACGCTCTCGTGCCCTCCGCTTATGGCTCCGCGTGCCACCTGTGGCACGCGTGCCATAGGTTCGCCATCACGGGTATAGGTAATCCTCAACTTACGACCTCAAGTACAACTTGGAACTGTACATGAAGAGGGAATTATTATTTTTCTTGAATTTCAGACTCATATGTCATTTGAAGACATAGCTGTATTTTTTTCTGAAGAGGAGTGGGCCCTGCTGAATCCTGACCAGAAATTGCTGTACAGGGAGATCACGTTGGAAAATGCAAGGAACGTGACCTGTATAGGTAAGTGCCAGGACTGCCCCCGTTCACAACCCAAGAAAGAAAAAACCCCGACTCCATTGAAGAGGTACTTTTACTGAGTTTGAAACGATAGCAGCGAAAGAAAAGCAAGATCTGAGCCAAACGGCGCAAAAGTTACATATTGAAAGTTTCCCCAAATCCCTTCCCCCCCCCCAGGGACCCAGGCTGAATGTCTAATCCCCGTCCCACATGGTGTCATGTGGGGCACATCTTCAGGTGTTTTTGTCCATCTGGAGTTCCAGGATGGTTGGCCTTGACTGGATGTAAACAACTCCATTCAGCAGCGCAGTAATTCCGGAGAGCAAATCTCCCTTTTTATTCAGATGGGCCTTCTTCACACCAGCTCACTTCCCAAACCCCAATGCCCTGCTCCCCTTCCCCATTACTATGGCAGCCGGTAGCAAGCAAGCATCAAAGGGAAAACCCATGCTGGAGATCCGGCTGACAGGAAGATTCTTTTTTCTACTTTTCTGGTCAGACGTAACCAGCTTACCTATTTCTCGGGAAATGCTAGTCTGTTCCTTTCCTACAATGAAGGAGAATGTATTGATTCTCCCACCCGATCAGGCAGGCAGGGCTAAAAATCTTCATGCTGTCTCTTCTCTATAGAAGGGAGCAAATACCCTCCTCATTGAGTTTTTCTTTTGGGTGGTAGCCTTAAGGGGGTGCCTTTCATTTTTCTCTCTAAGTGGTTTACAGAGTTCAGCATATTGCCCCCAACAATCTGGGTCCTCATTTTACCCACCTCGGAAGGATGGAAGGCTGAGTCAACCTTGAGCCTGGTGAGATTTGAACTGCCAAATTGCAGGCAGCCGGCATTTAACCGAAGTAGCCTGCACTTCTGCACTCTTAACCACTTCAAGTCCTCGCCGCAGTGGGGCGAACATCGCTTAACAACTCTCGCTTAGAAATTTTGTGCTCAAATGTAGTGTTAGCGACAGCACTTAGACTTATATACCGCTTCACAGTGCTTTTACAGCCCTCTGTAAGCGGTTTACAGAGTCAGCATCTTGCCCCCAACAATCTGGGTCCTCATTTCATCGACCTCGGACGGATGTAAGGCTGAGTTAACCTTGACTCAGAATCGGTCAGAATCGAACTACTGGCAGTCAGCAGAATTAGTCTGCAATACTGCATTCCAACCACTGCGCCACCAGGGCTCATAAGTTGAGAACTATCTGTAATGTTCAAATAGAGGATGTGGCAATAGAGCTTGATCCCTGAGGGTGCCTTAGCTTGGGCCTTGAACATCTCGTGAAACTCACCTCTTTGTTTTTTCTTTTTGTCGCAATCAGGCGAAAGGTGGGAGAACGAGGACTCTAAGAAGGAGATGATAGAGCACTTGCCATCAATCAAAAACGAAATTGGAGAAAGGATGTTCCGATGTCAACGGGGAGTCCAAAGTCCTGAGGAAAACCAGCTAAACGGAGAGCCAGAGAAAGCCCTCGCTTTTCATTGTGCAGATAACAATGCGTTCCTGGCCGAAAAAAATCACGAAGAAACCCGAATGTGTCCATGGTGTGGAAAAATATTGAATGAGGAATCAGGATTGTGTGGATGTTGCAGAAGGCACCCTGTCGAGGCACAACATGAAACTAGGGAACAGGCCTTTCCTCTTACTTTAAATCAAAATATATCGCTTGGGGAGAAATTATATAAATGTGTAGAATGCGGAGAGAGCTTCAGCCAGAGTAGCCATCTCAGTAACCATCAAAAGAGTCACGTCCGGGAGAATCCATATCAATGCATGGATTGTGGGAAGAGCTTCCATCAGAAAAGTCAGCTTATGACCCATGAAAGGGTCCACCGAGGAGAGAAACCACATCCATGCTTGGAGTGTGGAAAGAGCTTCATTAAGAGAAGTTACCTGACTTCCCACACGAGAATCCACAGCGGGGAGAAACCCTATCAATGTGCGGAGTGTGGGAAGTGCTTCTCTCAGAGAAGCCACCTTGCTTCCCATAAGAGGATCCACACAGGGGAGAAACCGTATCAGTGCCTGGAGTGCGGGAAGCGCTTCAGCGATGTAAGTCACCTCACTTCCCATAAAAGGATCCATACCGGAGAGAAGCCCTATAAATGTATGGAGTGTGGGAAGAGTTTTAGCGTGAGCTGTTCCCTGACATCCCATATGAGGATCCACCGAGGAGAGAAACCCTATCAATGCGTGGAGTGTGGGAAGCGCTTCAGTCAGAGCAGTTACCTGAGTTCCCACAGGAGAAGCCACAGAGGGGAGAAACCCTATCAATGTACGGAGTGTGGGAAGCGCTTCTGTCGCAAAAGCCGCCTTACTTCCCATAAGAGGATCCACACAGGGGAGAAACCGTATCGGTGCCTGGAGTGCGGAAAGAGCTTCAGTGATGCAAGTTACCTCACTTCCCATAAAAGGATCCATACAGGAGAGAAGCCATATCAATGTCTGGAATGTGGGAAGAGTTTTAGCATAAGCAGTTCCCTTACATCCCATAAAAGGACCCACACGGGGGAGAAGCCATACAAATGTACGGAGTGTGGAAAGAGCTTCACTGTAAGCAGTTCCCTTAGTTCTCATAAAAGGATCCACACGGGGGAGAAACCGTACAACTGTGTGGAATGTGGAAAGAGCTTTAGAAAGAGTAGTTCTTTGACTTCCCACAGAAGGATCCACACGAGAGAAACCATATGAGCGCACAGACTGTGGAAAGAACTTCAGAGACCACAGTTCTGAGGTTATGATCCTCGTGCAGAAATGTTAGAATTCTTTATTGGCCAAGTGAGATTGGACACAAAAGGGATTTGTTTTTTTTTTCACACAAGGAAATATCATGGAAGTGGATCATGGGATAAAATGAACTGGTATGCCTGAAGGAAGGAAAACAAGGAATTATCGCCCTGTATCCCTCTTATCAGGGAGATGGACGGTTAAGAAATTGGATGGATGGATAGATGGATAGATATATCTTTTCATTTCATTTTATAAGATTTAAGATGATAAGATGGTGGATGAGATCAACATTAATGAAAACTCTTGGAAGAGTTACAACTAATTGAGTCTGTCATTTGTACCTCAATAATTGTCCGACTTGGCACGGCAACTGAACAGGACAGGTACAGAATTCAACCGATAGTTAGGACTACAGAAAGAACAATCACAACCAACCTGCCTTCCACTGAGGATCTGTATACTGCATGAACCAGAAAGAGGGCTGAGAAAATACTGTATATATAGACCCCTCACATCCTGGACATAATCAATTTCATCGTGTCCCTCTCAGGATGCTGCTATAGGGCATTGCATACCAAAACAACCAGACAGAAAGATAGTTTTCTCCATCCTCCCCCTTGCCATCACACTTCATTTCCACAGCACTGTCTTATTTTTCATATTTTCTCATTTTTCCAATTACCTTCTCCTATTGGTTTCTTATGATTTATCAATTGTTTGTAACTTATGATTAATGATTGTCTATGATTTGTGATCTATGCCCTATTCATTGCTTTTTATATGTATGCTGTGAGCACCAGAGACTGTTCTACTCCTACTCTACTCTACTCTACTCCCATTCCCATTCCCATTATCCTATCCCAGGGGTCGGCAACCATAAACATTCAAAGAGCCACAAAGGTCCTAACCGGAAGCCCCCCGTTCAATTCTGGAGCCAACCAGAAGTCCGCTTCCCCCACCATAGAATCTCCTCCTAGCGCGGCGTCCTTTTTCCTCTGCCGACCGGAAGCCCGGTTCCCCCACTATAGAGTCTCTTCCTAGCGCGGCGTCCTTTTTCCTCTACCTGTCCTAACAGGAAGCCCTATCAATTGTGGAGCCAACTGGAAAACCTGCCCCTTGACATACAGCCTACTCCTGCCGCACCGTGCTTTTCCCTCCCTAACCGGAAGCTCCTCAAAATTGTGGTGCCAACCGGCGACGGAGCTGCAGCAGAGGGATGAAAGAGCCACATGCGGCTCCAGAGCCGTGGGTTGCCGATCTCTATCCTATCCTATCCCATCCAAATATCTATAAACCTGTTGATAACCAGAGGAAGTAGATGTAGGGAATAAGATAGCAGACAGGATTAAAATTACTGTAAGCTCTTGGAAGAGCTATAGGTTATTAGAGACAAGTACTTATAAATCTGATCTCTAGAGGCAGTAGATGGAGGGACAGTTAGTAGGACTTGGCACTTTAGTCTTTCCTTGCGTAAGAATACTGAATTTGCATATTTCTACATACCAGGTCTGATTTTCTTAATTCCGGCGTCACAAAGTAACCGAGTTGGAAGGGAAGTCTTCTAGTCCAACCTCCAGCTCAAACAGGAGACTTCCAATTCTCAATTCTTTCTCTTTCATTGCTTCTTTCTGGGTCACTTGATCTCTCTCCAATAAGAGTACTTAATTTGCATTTGTCTACATATTGGATCTCCTATTTATAATTTATTTAAAACCTATGGTTGCAAAATGTATATACTATCTCCTGTTTATTAAAGAAATATTGAGGTTGGACAGCACTACCAGTTCTCTTGCATTTCGTTTTCTTCTTTGCCATTCTCAGGTAATGGAGAAAACTCCATCGCGGTTGTGAGACACAAATCAACCAGACAACTTCAAATTTTCTTTCATCATCTAATCTCTCCGAGAAGGGTCATTTGTTTATTCCCTTTTTTTGCCATGGGGATTGTGTCTGTAGAGGACCCGGTCCCAGTTTGTTCTCCCTTCCTGTTCCCCTGCCTGCTCAATGTTAGCTATAGCACTAGCACTTAAGACTTACCGTATTTTTCGGAGTATAAGACGCACCTTTTTCCCTCCCTAAAAGTGACTGAAAATTTGGGTGCGTCTTATACTTCGAATGTAGCTTTTTTTTTTTCCCAGCCCTAACTAGGTGCTAACAGATCTTCCCAGCTCTTACCTTGCAGGCTTTTTCATTGTTACTCTCTCAGAAGAATGTTTTTCCAGCCCTAAGTCTTTGCAGGGTTTTTTTTCATTGCTCTACTTGCTCTGAATAAGTTTTTTTCTAGCCCTAACCAGGTGCTAACGATCTTCCCAGCTCTTACTGGCTTGCAGGCTCTTTCATTGTTACTCTCTCAGAAGAAGGTTTTTTTAAGCCCTAACCAGGGGATAAAATAATGTGCTGAAGCTGACCAGACTAAGGATGCTAGCCAGATGAATACCTGGTAGGCAGATTGTTTTCCCCTATTTTCCTCCCCCAAAACTAAGGTGCGTCTTATACTCCGAAAAATACGGTATATACCGCAAATTAAGAGATAGAGATACAAAGACAAAACATAAATATAAACTGGTGGCCTTATGCACGGATAAAATCTCGATACAAGATAGACATTGAAGAATGTGGAATTGAAATGGAAATTAAACCATTAGATAAATTATTGATTGGCCCAGAAAATAAAATTATCTCAAAATTATATAATTATTTACTGCAATATGAAAGATTTGAAGATGTCGTAAAAGGTCCCATGATAACATGGGCCCAGAACATTTGACACAATATTCACCTGGCAGATTGGGAACAGATATGGACTACAAATCTTAAAATATCTAAACCTGTAGCATATAAAGAAAATTTTTATAAAATAAGTTATAGATGGCACTTAGCCCCAATTAGACTTGCTAAAATGTTTCCGAATTCGAATCCCACATGTTGGGAAGGTAAAAAAACACAGGGTACCTTCTTTCACATGTGGTGGTTGTGCTCTGAAATGAAAAAATTCTGGAATACAATACACAAATGGTGATTGGAAATAACTAATGAGATGATAGAATTTACCCCAGAACTATTTCTCTTGGGTATATTTAAAAAAGATTATCATAAAAACATTAAGTCCCTCGGGAGTAGGGCGGCATATAAGAACCAAGAAATAAATAAATGAATAAATAAATTAAGTATCTA
This sequence comes from Diadophis punctatus similis, assembly GCA_023053685.1. Taxonomy (NCBI): domain Eukaryota; kingdom Metazoa; phylum Chordata; class Lepidosauria; order Squamata; family Dipsadidae; genus Diadophis; species Diadophis punctatus. Next base: position 236,093,491 of record JALIGW010000002.1, read on the forward strand.
GTTCTTCATATTACAACCGCAGCCAGGATAACCTTTGCACAACTTTGGAAAAATGCAGAAACACCACTGGAAAATGTAGTAATTAAAAAAATTTAAAAATGTGCAGAAATGGATAGACTTACAATGTATCTAAAGGACCAAAAAGATTCGGAATATTATATTATCTGGGAAAAATGGTATCAATGGGCTAAATTAAGAAGAAAAGAAAGGAAATAATGAAATCATAGGTTGTAAAATGTAAATATTTAAATAAAAACGTGTAATTATGATATGTGATATAGAATTAACTAATATGGAAATGTGAAAATGAAAAACAATTTTGTATGATTGTAGAAATGCTTAAGGAAACATGGTAATGGTTATTTTAAAGAAAAATGTTGAAAATCAATAAAATTTATTTTTAAAAAACTTACATACCGCTTCACAGTGCTTTACAGCCCTCTCTAAGTGGTTTACAGAGTCAGCTCATTGCCCCCCAACAATCTGGCTCCTCATTTTACCCACCATGAATCAACCTCGAGACAGTCAGGATCGAGCTGCTGACAGTCGGCAGAGTTAGCCTGCAATACTGCATTCTAACCACTGCGCCACCAGGGCTCATGTTGCTTTTGATTGGCAACTGTATGGTTGATGGGTGTATTACCCTGTCACTTGGGGGGGGCGGGACTAGCAGGAAGGTTAGAGAAAGAACATTGGGGTTTATAGACTGCCCTGGTAACCCCCCCTGTACAAGTAGTCCTGACTTACAACATCAATGGAGCCTGCCCATTCATGTCGGAAGTTGGGGACTACATTAAATGAAGCACCTAACTAATGATCTCCCTGTCTCTGCTTTCCCCAATGCAGTCGTTAACCAAATGCACGGGTCGTTAGATAGAGCATGGGGTGACTTGGGGATGGGAGAAATCGAGGGAGGCCTAGTGCAGGAACAGGTACTACTCCCACAAGTCCAACATTTCTGTTGCTAAGTGAGACGTTTGTGAAGTGAATTTGCTCCCATTGTACAATATTTCTTGCCGTGCTTTGTTAAGCAGTTGCTACCTTAGTAACCCAGTTGTTAAATGAATCTGGCTTCCCCATTGATTTGCTTGTCATAACGTTCCCATGACCTCCAGGATATGGTAACTGTCATAAATATGAGTCGGTTGTCAAGTGTCTGAATTTTGATCATGTGACCATGGGGATGCTGCACCGGTCTTTAGTGCGAAATACAGTCATAAGCCACTTTTTTCAGTGCCGTTGTAGCTTCGGCCACTAATCAAATGGTCGTAAGTCGAGGACTACTTGTAAGGCAGCCATTGATTATTTGTTATAACCCTACAATCATGAACGTTAGTCATTTAAGGGAACAGGTTGTAAGTTGAGGACTATGTTAAGTGGATAAGAGAGGCTCCATTTCCTGCCAATTCCAGCTTTCTGTGGAAAGGGTGATTCCCTGCTAACTTTTCTGCTCCACATCCCCTTCCCTCCCCTCCTCCCGTCCCTGGGCTTCATCCCCTCCCTCTCTCCCCTGTTTCTCTGACTGCCTTGGGGTTGGACTAGAAGACCTCCAAGGTTCCTCACACCTGTGTTATTCTGTTAAAGGGCGATTCCCTCCCAACTTTGCTGCTCCGCATCCCCTGCCCTCCCCTCCTCCCGTCCCTGGGCTTCATCCCCTCCCTCTCTCCCCTGTTTCTCTGACTGCCTGGGACGGAGCAGCTGTGGACTCGCTGACCATCCGACGGGGACCGATTCCCCCGTGGCAGAAGATAGGGGGCAGGCAGGGACACCCCCGAGTGGGCGGGGCTCTTGGCTCTTGAGAGAATGGGAGGAGCTGGACGGAGAGGGGAGGAGCTGTAAGCGCCTCCAGCTTGGGCTCTGCAAACTCCTGGCTGGGGTCGTTCCGGAGGCGGAATCCAAGTACGTGGCCGGGAAGGAAGGAAGCGTGGCAGGCGGCGATCGCAGATCTTTTCCTGCTCGCATCTCTTGGGAAGCGGAGTCCGGGCAAGGAAGAGAGCCGCGTGTTTCCTATTGAGAGCCAGGTAAAAAGCTCCTTCCTTCCTTCCTTCCTTCCTTCCTTCCTTCCTTGGGGCGCTGCTACGATCGCTCCTGCAGTCCCCACTTTCTCCTTGGGGAGATGATGATTATTTTGCTGGCCCTTCCTGATCGTTTCCCGTCACTTCCTTTTCTCTGGTGCCGTTTCAGATCCAGGAGGCTTGGAGTTCAATGGCTGCGAAATCGACGGGAAAAAAAGGGGGCGATCCCTCCCAGGAGCCGCTGTTTCGGGGAGTTGCTCAGGACGAGCCTCCTCCGGAGAGAGCATCGGGTAAAGTCTCCTTCTGATGCCCTTTAATCTCTTTACCCTCGTTTCTTTCATCCCTGAATTCGCGTTCATTGTTCAATTGAACTGCGTTTTTAAAGCCTTTGGTGCATTTAAAACGGTATCGCCCTTTACCTGTGGGCCATTGTTCCTCAGACTTGGCAACCTTGTGATATGTGGGCTTCAACTCCCAGAATTTCCCATGTGGGTTGAAGTCCACATATCTTACAGCTTTCAAGATTGCGAAACGTTGCTGTAAGCCAGGGGTGAGGAACTGCGGCCCCTTTAAGACTGGTGGACTTCAACTCCCAGAATTCCTCAGCCAGCAGACTCAGGTATTCTGGGAGTTGAAGTCCAAACGTCATAAAAGGCCCTGTAGGCTATTCCAAAAGGCAAGTCCCAGCTGTGAAAAAAAGAGTTTTTGTAGTCTTCCCTGATTATCTGATAAGGGAAGGTGAACATTATAGAAACATACAATAACAGAGTTGGTCCTTTAATGCATGGCTGTGATAATTTGCCTCTGAATCCAATCCCGGTTCTTCCACACCTTTCCTTTTTCTTCTCACCCAGGATGAGCTTCTATGTATTGTTGCTGTGGCTGCAAGGCACTCGCATAAAGGGGTTCCCTAGTTAGCCTAGAAATAGGCTAAAAACAGTCTTCAGCACTGTATGCTCAAGAATAGCCTTAGGATGTTTGATAGCAAATTATTCCCTTGTTGGTTTTTTTTTCATTCCTAGACACTCTCATGGCCTTGTCTTCATCTCCTGGAAACTCGGTTCTTTGTAATGGAGGATTAACAGCGGTTGAGCTTCCAATGCAGGTAGGAGGATTCTCCCCTCCCCTCCCAAGATGTGCCAATCTCGCTATAACAGAATAAAAGGTCCTGCTTGAAACAGGGGGATGGACTAGAACAGTGGTTCCCAACCTGGGGGTCGGGACCCCTTTGGGGGTCAAATGACCATTTCCCAGGGGTGGCGGCATCCTCACCCCACCCCCCCACTGCCACAAGCCTGGCCATCTTGCAGTGCTGAGGGCTAGGAGAGGGAAGAAGAGAAAAGAGAAGGAAGGAAGGAAGGAAGGAAGGAAGAGAAAAAAGTGAGAGAGGGAAAGAAAGAAAGAAAGAAACTGTTGAAAGAAGAGCCTTGCAAATTAAAATTGTTGTCTTTGCAGGGATTCTGGGAAGGGTGGGTGAGCAGGCCCCATGGGGGAGGATGGAATATGGGGCTGTTTTAAGAAGAAAGAGCTTAAAAGAGGAAATTGGCTTTGGGGACCCTGGCAATGTTTTTGGACCAATCATGGGGTTGTTTGCCTCCTGAAACTTTGGAGTCCTGGGAGAAGTTACTAAACAGGGATTACTTTGCTGGAAGCTTAACTGATTTCTAGTTTTTCGACACTGCAGAACACAATTTCTCAACCTCAACAACTTGAATATACCTGGACTTCAACTCCCAAAATTCCCTAGCCAGCTTTGCTTTGAATTCTGGGAATTCAAGTCCAGGCACCTTAAAAGTTGCTGAGATTGAGAAATATTGCTGTACTCTTGTTGGTTATCAAGTCTAAATACAGAAGTAGACTTGTTGTGGAAGATGATATTCCTTGTGCTCTTGCAAAGACTGGCCCGAGAATTTCTGATCTGGCATAATTACATATTGTTTTTGTGATTAATCGCTATGCTTTAATTATGTTCAATTTGTAACAATGAAAATACATCCTGCATATTAGATATTTACATTACGATTCATAACAGTAGCAAAATTACAGTTATGAAGTATCAACGAAAATAATTTTATGGTTGGGGGTCACCACAACATGAGGAACTATATTAAGGGGTCGCGGCATTAGAAAGGTTGGGAATCACTGGACTAGAAGATCTCCAAGATCCCTTCCAATTGTGTTATTCTGTTATTGCGAGATTGGCACATCTGGGGAGGGGAGGGGAGAGGAGAATCCTCCTACCTGCATTGGAAGCTCAACTGCTGTTAATCCTCCACCTGCCCCTGTGCATGCGTCTCCCCCATTCGCCCCTCACATGCGCAGCAGAGACCCGAAAATCACCTGGCTGGCGGGAGGTGCGCACGCGTGGCATGGGTTCGCCATCACGGCCCTATACCATTTCAGACAGGTGGCTGGAGGGCCGGGGCACATGGAGTTTTGCACGTGCATAGCATTACGGGTTATAAGGGAGGCCTACTAGGTCCAAAACGGGACGCAGAGGGTGCGGCACGGCCCACCCCTGGCCTGTTTGTGCTCCCAGGTGGCTGCAGAAAGGCCTACTAGGCCAAAAATGAGGTGCGGGGGTGGAGCGCGGCCATCTTGTGGCCCAATTTTGCTCCCAGGAGGCTGCAGGGGGGCCTGCTAGGGCCAAATGGGGCACAGGGGGGTTTTGTGTGCGGGGGGGATGTGGGGGGTCACGTGCGCATTCGCAGAGGGGCGGGGCATGGAGGCATACATGTCTTGACTCAAGAAACATCTAATCGGCTCTTGTTCTCTCTCTTGGCATTTTTCCTGCAAATTGCTTCTGGGCATTTTGCCAACCACTGTAAGATCGCTGTTATCTACAAGTCTGTTTACTCAGAATTGAGTTATTATTTTGTGGACTCCTGCTGGCTGTTAATGAAGCCGGTGTTCAGAAAAGACTGCTTTAAACTGTTTGACAACTACTAAGAAAGCTCATTAGTAGTTCTTAATTAGTAAACTCAGATTTGTACAGACTTTGTGTGTGCTGCGTTCTTTGTGCTCCGTAGCTGGGTCAGAACATATGCACTATCCTTAAGGATCAAGAAAAGATAACCGAGGTGATTAAATCATCTCCAGGAACAGACGCCATAATCACGAGAAACAGGACAGGCCTCATTTCAAAAACAGAACAGCTCATTGTGCTTTGGATTGACGGTCAGATCCCCCCAAAAAAGTCCCCTTAGTCTTCATCTGATTCAGGCAAAGGCAGGCAGCATTTTTGAAAGGCTAAAGCGAGGAGTAGGTGAGGAGTACAATGAGACCTTTGGAACCAGCTGTGGCTGGTTTGCGCGATTCTACAAATGATTTAAGTACTATAACTTACGAACAACAAGGGAAGCTGTGTGCACAGGTATTATTTATTTATTTATTTATTTATTTATTTTGGTATTCTTATATGCCGCCCAACTCCCGGAGGACTCAGGGCGGCATACAACAGAGAAAAAATACAAGAATAACCAATTAAATATTAATTAAAAACAAGTACAAAATTTAAAAGCACAATATAAAAACGACAACATCCATTCAACAACCATACATACTTGGGAGGTGAGCTCAAGTGGATTAAGCTCTACCCCCCGCCTGCAGGAAAAGCCATGTCTTAACAGCTTTTCGGAAGGCCAGCAGAGTGGGGATGGTTCGGGTCTCTGGGGGAAGTTGGTTCCAGAGCGCGGGGCCAGCCACAGAGAAGGCTCTCCCCCTAGGGCCCGCCAGCCGGCATTGTTTGGCCGACAGGACCTGGAGGAGGCCAACTCTGTGGGCCCTAACCGGTCGGAGGGAAGTTTGAGGCAGAATGCGGTCCCGAAGATAGCCTGGTCCCAAGCCATGAAGGGCTTTAAAGATGGATTAACACCTTGAATTGGACCCGGAGACCGATGGGCAACCAATGCAGCTGGCGGAGTATTGGTGTCACGTGGGTGTACCTTGGCACACCCACCACAGCACGCGCAGCCGCATTTTGCACCAACTGAAGTCTCCGGATACTCTTCAAGGGTAGCCCCATGTAGAGCGCATTGCAGTAGTCCAAACGCGAGGTGACAAGGGCATGAGTGACCGTGAGTAGAGCCTCCTTCTCCAAATATGGCCGCAGCTGGTGCACCAGGCGAACCTGTGCAAAGGCCCCCCTAGCCACAGCAGAAAGATGATGGTCCAATTTTAGCTGTGGATCTAGGAGGACCCCCAAGTTGCGGGCCTGGTCTGAGGGAGTCAGTTTCGCTCCCTCAAAGACCAAGGAGGGACAGTTGTCATGGTCCTTAGGAGGCAATATCCACAACCACTCAGTCTTGTCGGGATTAAGTCTGAGTCTGTTCCTCCCCATCCAGATCTTAACGTCGTCCAGGCATCGGCACATTACATCAACTGCCTCCCTGAAGTCAGACGGGGTGGTGATGTACAACTGGGTGTCATCAGCGTACTGATGGAAACACACCCCATGTCTGCGAATGATCTCACCCAACGGTTTCATGTAGATGTTAAACAGGATGGGCGAGAGAACCGACCCCTGAGGCACCCCACATGATAGGGGCCTAGGGGACGATCTCTGCCCTCCTGCCAGCACTGACTGCATCCTATCGGCGAGATAAGAGGAGAACCACCGCAAAACGGTGCCTCCCACTCCCAACTCGCCGAGCCAACTGGTTGAAAATTTACTGTAAATATATATTTACAGTGTGTGTGTGTATTTACACATTGATGTAAATATATTAATTTATATAAAGTTTGTGTCAGCATCTCTGACTTCATTTAGATACCTACTGTGCAATTTCCTGAAAGATTTCTTTCCCCTGATCTGAAAGGGTGGTGGAGGTGAGCAGCTCAGATAAACGGCTAATTTGTTTGATGTATGTAGTAGATAAGAGTGTCCTCCTTTACGTTTCTACTCCTACTTAGTCTGATATAATGGCCTAAAACCTCCACACTGTCTCCATGAAGTTTCCCATCCTAGCCAGTTTCTGATCCTGCTTGTCCCACTTGGTAGAGAGCTTTCATGTTGTTGTTTTTTGGTCTATAATGATGACACTTAAGAGCCCGATAAGCGGCCACGGGTCTTTCACAAGGATTGATATTCCTTGCAGTCATCTGGTGGGAAAGAGTGCTTACGGCCAGATGACTGCAAGGAATATCAAGCCTTCCATCCTCCACCGTCCAGTCAGAACTGAAGAAGCTTCTTGGATGAAAAGGGAAAGCTCTTTATATAGTTTTAATATCGCAAGTCATCCTGGGTTTCCTTATGGCAAGCTGAGAGGCCAATAAATTTAAGGAATGATTGAATGAATGAGTGAACAAATATAGGCCACTTTAAAATGTCCCTTCTGCTTCCCTGGAACTAAATCTTTTCCTCTGTGTGGTCTGTAATTTTACCTCATGATGATCCTCTTAGCCTGATTATCACACCCCACACACACATACACTAATGTAGTGTAAAGATTGATGTAAATTATATTAATTTATATAAAGTTTCTGTCATAATCTCTGACTTCTTTTGGATACCTGCTGCACGTTCCCTGACAGATTCTCTTTCCTCCGGACTGAAACGGTGGTGGACGTGAGCAACTGATCTGTTTCTCAGATAAATATGAGCCACGGTGGCGCAGTGGTTAGAGGGCAGTACTGCAGGCTACTTCTGCTGACTGCCGGCCGACTGCAATTTGGCAGTTCAAATCTCACCAGGCTCCAGGTTGACTCAGCCTTCCATCCTTCCGAGCAGGGGTGAAATGCTCCCGGTTCGGGCATGCCTGTCGGTCATCAGAGAGCCGGTCGTGAAGGCAGCGCGAGGCTCTGGCCACCCACCCGGACGCCGCCATTTGGCTTCTTTTACCCTCTGCGCATGCGCAAGGCGTTCTGTGCATGCGCAGAGGGTAAAAGAACCCAAATGACAGCATCCAGGCGGGCGGACAGAGCCTTGCGCTGCCTTCGCGACCGGCTCTCTGATGACTGACAGGCATGCCCGAACCGGGAGCATTTCACCCCTGCTTCCGAGGTGGGTAAAATGAGGACCCAGATTGTTGGGGGCAATATGCTAACTCTGTAAAACCGCTTAGAGAGAGCTATAAAGCACTGTAAAGCGGTATATAAGTCTAAATGCTATTTCTATGCTAAAATGCTAGTTTGTTCGCTATATGCGGTAGATAAGAGTGTCCTTATCTACATTTCTACTCCTACTTAGTCTGATAAAATGGCCTAAAACCTACACACACTGTCTCCATGAAGTTTCCTAGCCAGTTTCCGATCCTGGCTCTTACACTTGTTTTTATTTATTTAATTTATTTAATAGATTTGTATGCCGCCCAACTCCCAAAGGGACTCTGGGTGGCTAGAAGTTGCTTTCATGTTGTTGTTTTTGATCTATAATGATGACACTTAAGAGCCCGATTGAGTTCACGGGTTTATCACAAGGATTTATACTCCTGGTCGGAAAGAGTCAGAACTGAAGAAGCTCCTTGGATGAGAAGCGAAACATGTTCAAGGAAAAAAGAAAGTCCAGATGCCTTTAGAAAAAGCATCTTTGGGATAAAGAGGAATGAACACCCCAGAGCGAGAACCAGTTTTTTTCCGAGGAAAAACCTCTTCATGGACATGAGGCTGAACCTCAGTTTCCAAGTCTAAGTCCCTCAACATTTCTACCTTCTCAGATTGAAATTAAACCAATAGGTTCTCCATCATCATTGTCTTTTACTTAGGACTGAGTATTTGTATTTTTGCACTATTTTATTGTGTATAGCTTTAATATAGTTTTTATCCTTTTAATATAATAAGGCATCAAGGGTTTCCCTATGGCAAGCTGGAGGCCAATAAATTGAATGAATGAATGAATGAATGAACATAGGCCTCTTTTAAGGGTCCCTTCTGCTTCCTTGGAACTCAATCTGAAGCAGTAGATCTGATGGTTCTCGCCCCATAAATTTTAAATGACCTTATCGGAAATTTTCACAATTTCATTTTCTAACATTGAGGACAAGAGAGAGCCAAAGGTCAAATCTTATATCAACTTAATACCAAGCATAGCACCATGTGTCAGGGTTCCAAATAACAGACCCAAAACAATCAAAACTCTGAGCTTGATGATTCCTCAAAGTATAGATTTATTAGGAAAGTCATATTGGCACAGCTGGTGAAGGTGCCGAGGTTTTCCCCACCCTATTCAAAGTTCTTCCCCGCAGTCCACTCATCCATCACATGGTCCAATCAGGTCACAGTCCGAGTCCAGTTGTTTTCCTCCCGTGCCTCACCTGGTGCTGATGACAACATCCTTGGTTCCCAGGGGAAAGAATTCTATTTTGGCTACAACATACCCAGCTATCTCTACTCTCCTCTTCCATTCCCACAGCTCTACCCAGCCTCCCTGTGACAACCCTGAACACGATCCAAAATGGCTTCAGGGTTGACACCAAGTTTTCAGCCAATGGGATTTTGGAGGAAGTTTGATACTGTTCAAATATAGCAATGGTGCTTTATCCATTTTGCACCTAAGTTTGTCTTAACTTTTCTTTTTTTTTTCTGTTGCAAGTAGGTGACGGATGGGAGACGGAGGATTCTGGCCAAGAGGCAGCAGCACCACCTTTGCCAAAAGACAAAAAGGAAGTTGCAGAAAAGATGTATGGAAAGCAAAGTTCTGAGGAAAACCAGTTAACGGCTGAGCCGGAGAATTGCTCTAGTTTACCTTGTCCAGATACTAATGTCTTATTGGACGCAGATGATTGCCATGAAAAAGAAGTGTGTTCAAGGTGTGGGAAAACACTCCAAGATGAATCTGAATTATGTGACTGTTGCCAAAGCCCTGCTGGAGAGAAACAAGATGAAAGCAGGAAACGCTCCAGAAGGATCCCTCATGTTGCTTTAAATCAGAGACTACAAGAAGGGAATCCGTACAAATGTACCGAGTGTGCAGAAAGCTTTGGTTCAAGCCGCTCTCTCGCATTGCATAAAAAGATTCACAAACCAAAGGATCCAAACCAATGTCTGGATTGTGGAAGGACCTTCAGGCAGAAAAATCATCTTAATTCACATAAGAGGGTCCACAAAGAGAGGAAGCAGCATCAATGCATCAACTGCGGAAAGACCTTCAGAAGCAGTGCAGCCCTTACTTCCCATCAAAGCATCCACAGAGAGGAGAGGTTGCATCAACACAAGAAGGGTAGAACAAGGTTTACTCGGAGCAAAGAACCGAATTCCTGGAAAAAAAGCCCCACTGGGAATAAATCATATAAATGCCTAGAATGTGGGAAGAGCTTCCGCTGTCCAAGTGACCTCACTTACCATAATAGGACCCATACAGGGGAAAAGCCATATCATTGCATGGTGTGTGGAAAGAACTTCACCCAAAATGGCAGTTACAATTTACATAAGAGGATTCACACTGGAGAGAAGCCGTATAAATGCACAGAGTGTGGAAAATGCTTCAGGACCTCCGGTGCCCTTACTTGCCATAAGAGGATTCACACTGGAGAGAAACCCTATGAATGCTTGGAGTGTGGAAAAAGCTTCAATAGACGTGATACGCTAACTAAACATAATAGGATGCATAAAGGGGAGAAACCTTATAAATGCCTGAACTGTGGAAAAAGCTTCAGTCAAAAAGTTCATCTTAAATCACACGAGAGGATCCACACAGGGGAAAAACCATTTCAATGCATGGAGTGTGGAAAGAGCTTCCATTGCTCGTCAAACCTTGTATCCCATCACAGAATCCACACGGGGGAGAAACCCTTTCAATGCCTGCAGTGTGGAAAGCGCTTTGCCAATTCTGGTGGCTTTCATGCCCACGAACGGACCCACACAGGGGAGAAACCGTACAAATGCCTGGAGTGTGGAAAGAGCTTCTGTAAATCCGACCACTTAACGTCCCATGGAAGAATCCACAGTGGAGAGAAACCGTATCAATGCACTGAGTGTGGGAAGTGCTTCAGTCAAACAAGTCACCTTTATATCCATAAAAGGACGCACACAGGTGAGAAACCTTATAAATGCACTGAATGTGACAAATGCTTCACCAGTTCGAACTCTCTCACTTGCCACAAAAGGCTCCATACTGGGGAGAAACCATATGAGTGCCACACATGTGGAAAGAGCTTCAATACAAAAAAAAGCTATATCGTACATAGCAGAACCCACACTGGGGAGAAACCACATCAGTGCCAGGAGTGTGGAAAATGCTTCAGTGATTCTCGAGACCTGACAATCCATAAAAGGATTCACACAGGGGAGAAACCATATAAGTGCACGGAGTGTGGCATGAGTTTCAGGAGAAGTAGTAACCTTGCTATCCACAAGAGGATCCACACTGAGGAGAAACCGTATACATGTCATGAGTGCGGAAAAAGCTTTAGACATAATAATTCACTCAGGATCCATAGAAGGCTTCACTCAGGGAAGAAACCCTATAAATGCCTGGAGTGTGGAAAATGTTATAATGATAGTAGCAGTCTTACCTTCCACAATGGGATCCACACAGGAGAGAAGCCGTTTAAATGCCTCGATTGTGGAAAGAGTTTCAAAGACGGGAAGTCTCTTACACGCCATAAAAGAATCCACACAGGGGAAAAGCTGTTTAAATGCCTCAATTGTGGAAAGAGTTTCAAAGATGGGAAGTCTCTTACACGCCATAAAAGAATCCACACAGGGGAAAAGCTGTATCAATGTGTGGAGTTTGCAGAAACATCTTCATCCATTAAAAAGAAAAGTTGCCTTGTATAACTAGGAATTAAATTTTTGATATTAGATCTTTGTGCTAGAGTAGAGTAGAGTAGAATAAGATTAATAATAATAATAACAGAGTTGGAAGGGACCTTGGAGGTCTTCTAGTCCAACCCCCTGCTTAGGCAGGAAACCCTACACTACTTCAGACAAATGGTTATCCAACATCTTCTTAAAAATGTCCAGTGTTGGAGCATTCACAACTTCTGGAGGCAAGCTGTTCCACTGATTAATTGTTCTAACTGTCAGGAAATTTCTCCTTAGTTCTATGTTACGTCTCTCCTTCTTTAGTTTCCACCCATTGCTGCTGCTTCTACCCTCAGGTGCTTTGGAGAATAGTTTGACTCCCTCTTCTTTGTGGCAGCCCCTGAGATATTGGAACACTGCTACCATGTCTCCCCTGGTCCTTCTTTTCATTAAACTAGACATACCCAGTTCCTGCAACCATTCTTCATATGTTTTAGCCTCCAGTTCCCTAATCATTTTTGTTGTTCTTCTCTGCACTCTTTCTAGAGTCTCAACATCCTTTTTACATCGTGGCAACCAAAACTGAATGCAGTATTCCAAGTGTGGCCTTACCAAGGCATTGTAAAGTGGTATTAACACTTCGCGTGATCTTGATTCTATCCCTCTCTTAATGCAGCCTAGAACTGTGTTGGCTTTTTTGGCAGCTGCTGCACACGGCTGGCTCATATTTAAATGGTTGTCCACTGGGACTCCAAGATCCCTCTCACAGTTACTACTGTTGAGCAAGGTACCACATATTCTGTACCTATGCATTTTGTTTTTCTTGCCTAAATGTAGAACCTTTTTTCACCATTGAATTTCATTTTGTTTGATAGTGCCCAATGTTCAAGTCTGTCAAGATCCTTCTGTATCTTGAGCCTATCTTCTGGAGAGTTGGCTATTCCCGCCAGGTTGGTGTCATCTGCAAATTTGATGAGTTCCCCATCTATCCCCTCGTCCAAGTCATTGATGAAGATGTTGAAGAGTACTGGGCCTAAAACAGAGCCTTGGGGTACTCCACTGCATACTTCTCTCCATGTAGATGCAGTTCCATTGAGCACTACACGTTGAGTGCGGTTGGTTAGCCAGTTTTGAATCCATCTGGTGGTGTTGCTGTCTATCCCACATTTTTCTACTTTATCTAGTAGTAGGTTATGGTCTACTTTGTCAAATGCCTTACTGAAGTCCAAGTAAACCACATCGACAGCATTCCTCTGGTCCACTAATTTTGTCATTTTATCAAATAATGCAATAAGATTAGACTGGCATGATCTGTTTTTGACAATCCCATGTTGGCTTTTGGTTATTACTTTGTTTGCTTCTAGGTGTTCATTGATTCTTTGCTTGATTATCTTTTCCAAAATCTTCCCTGGTATTGAGGTCAGGCTGATAGGTCAGTAGTTTCCTGGATCTGTTTTTTTCCCTTTTTTGAAGATGGGAACTACATCAGCTCTTTTCCAGTCCTCTGGCAGTTTCCCGGGTTCTCCAGGATCTTTACAAGATATAGTTCAGTGGTTCTGAGATCTCGTCTGCCAGTTCCTTCAGAACCTTGGGGTGTAATCCATCTGGTCCTGGTGATTTGAATTCGTCTAGGGTAGACAGGTGTTCACTTACCATTTTTTCCCCTATTTTAACTTGTCTTCCTAATATGTTTTTTGTGATGCTGTTTTTGATAGGTTGGACTGTTTTTTCCCCTTTGTGTAAAAACAGATGCAAAAAACGTGTTAAGTAGCTCTGCTTTCTCCCTGTTGCTTGTCACCTTCTTGCTACTTTCTCCCTGCAATGGACCAATTGTTTCCTTGACTTTTTTCTTGTTTTTAATATGTTGGAAGAAGCTTTTTTTGTTACTTTTTACTTTTGTCGCAAGCCTTTGTTCATTGTGAGCCTTAGCTTTCCTCACTTCATCTTTACAGGCTCCGGCTATTTGCTGGTATTCTGGTATATATTAGAAATGCTATATATTAGAAAGAATAAGAATAAAAATAAAAATAGAAAAAAAGAAATAGAAATAGAAATAATAATAGTGTCACGATGTGAATAATTGCCAGTTGTGCATCTCTACTATTTCTAGATTTACTGTATTTCCTAATCAAGCAGACATGTGATATGTTTTACTATGCATGCCTGCATTCCAGGAGTTTTGTCTCCTACCTTTTCTTCTCCTTTGACGCCTCGCCCAAGGCAGACGTGAATTCTTAGCTGAGAAAATGTAGTTTATTAAAGGTTTATATTTTTTGTTACTTTTGTACTGAAATAAATATTTTGTTAATTAGAATTTAATCTCGGTTTTATTTTCAAAGTACGAATGGCTTCAGGGAAGCTAGATCCTATATCACCTCTTGATAGGAAAATTCCTATCCGACAAATAGAAATAGAATTAATAGAAATAGAAATTGCATAGCATAGAATACTTTATTGGCCAAGTGTGATTCGACATATAAGGAATGTGTCTCCAATGCATACGTGCTCAGTGTACATAACGTATAACAAGTGATTAACCTTTGTCAATTCGAACAGCAAAGGTAGGTAGGTAGGTATTGGAAACTACCGTATTTTTCAGACTATAAGACACACCTGACTATAAAACGCACCTAAATTTTGAAGAGGAAAACAACAAAAAAAAGTTTTTGGCCTCTGTGCACCCCATTTTCGGGCCTTTTTTCAGGCCTTTTCCAATATTTTTCTGCTCGTTTTTGAGGCTTTTTTGGCCCATTTTCGAGGCTTTTTTGTGGCCCGTTTTAAAAGCTGCTTCTGCCTGTTTTAGAGGCTTTTTTTGGCCTGTATTTAAGGCTTTTTTCGGCCTGTTTTTATGGAACAAATTGACATTTGCCAATTCATTGAAACCCATCTTGGAAAATATAGTTAGTTATCTGGTTAGGATAGCTTTAAATAACTTGGCTGAGCTCTGGATTCCATGTATGCAGGAAGGCTAAGATGTTAGTGTAAAACAGACCGGGGTTAATGTAAAGGGAGATGAGAAAATTCCTTCGGACTCTGAGTTGTAAAGTGTGTGGCAAATGCTGTGTAAAGCCCTCCAGTGGACGTTGGTGTGGTACAAAGGCTTTCAGGGGGGTTTCCTTGTGTTACTTTTTCTGCACAATAAAGTTGTTGCTTTCAATCTTCTCTTCAATGTGTTTAATTTGAGGCATGGGCACATCTGATAACGCTGCTGGAGCAGGAAAGGTAAGGAAATCCAAAAGTGCCTTTGAGTCCGGAAGGATCTCTTTCCTTCTTTCAACCAGATGGCAAGAGCAATTCTTGAGGTGGAAATAGGGAATATGCCAGGAACCCTCTCTCTGCAAACTTGAAGCATGCTTGGAGCTGTTTTACTATAGCATAAATATTTTGTAGAGGTAGTCCTGAACTTACGACCACAAGTGAGCCCAAAACTTTTGTTGTTAAGTGAGATGTTTGGTAAGTGGATTTTATTCCATTTTGTGACCTTTCTTGCTACAATTCTTAAGCGAATCACTGCAGTTGTTGAATTAGTAACAGATGAAATCTATATTTCCCTCCTCCCATCATTGGGCTTCCTCCCATCCCTCTCTCCCCTCTTTCTCTGACTGCCTGGGGCAAAGAAGCAATGGACTCGCTGCCCAGCTGACCATCCCACATGGGGGGGGGGAGGGGCAAGCAGGGGGACTCCCGAGTGGGCGGCGCTCTCCGCCCTTTAGAGAATGGGAGGAGCTGGACGGAGAGGGGAGGAGCTATAAGCGCTTCCAGCTTGGGCTCTGCAAACTCCTGGCTGGGGTCGTTCCGGGAAGGAAGGAAGGGAGCTTAGCCGGCGGTGCTGCGAGGAAAGCGGGCCTTTTCCTTGGCGCATCTCTTGGAACGAGGAACAGAGCCGCCTTTCCCTGCGGGCGTCAAGTAAGAAGCTCCCTCTCTTCCTTCTTTTCTTCCTTCTTTCCTTCCTTCCTTTCCTTTTTCCTACCTGGCAATCCTGGAGAAAAATACTTGGCTGGGGTCGTTCCGGGGAGGGGAATCCCCGTGCGTGGCCGACGACGATCGCGGATCTTTTCTTGCGCGCATCTCTTGGGGAGCGGATTCTGGGCGAGGAAGAGAACCGCCTCTTTCCAATCGAGCGCCAGGTAAGAAACTCCTTCCTTCCTTCCTTCCTTCCTTCCTTCCTTCCTTCCTTCCTTCCTTCCTTCCCCCACCTGGGGAAATGCTTGGACAGGTGACCATTCAATGAAGCTTCTTGGGGCGCTGCTAAGATCTCTCCTGCAGTCCCCACTTTCTCCTTGGGGAGATTATTATTATTTTCCTGGCCCTTCCTGATCGTTTGCCGTCACTTCCTTTTCTCTGGTGCCGTTTCAGTTCCAGGAGGCTTGGAGTTCAATGGCTGCGAAATCGGCGGGAAAAAAGGGGGTCGATCCCTCCCAGGAACCGCTGTTTCGGGGAGTTGCTCAAGAGGAGCCTCCTCCGGAGAGAGCATCGGGTAAAGGCTCCTTCTGATGCCTTTTGATCTCTTTGCCCTCGTTTCTTTTATCCCTTAATTCGTGTTCATTGTTCAATTTAACTGCGTTTCTAAAGTCTTGTTTGCATTTAAAAAGGTATCGCCTTTCCTTCCGGCAGCTCCTAAAATTGAGAAACATTGCTGTAGGCCAGGGGTGATGAACTGGACCCTTTTTATGACTGGTGGACTTCAACTCCCAGAATTCCTCAGCCAGCTGTGTCAGGTATTCTGGGAGTTGAAGTCCAACAGCCATAAAAGGGCCATACTTCCCCACTTCTGCAGTAGGCTATTCCAAAAGGCAAGCCCCAGCTGTGAAAAGAGTTTTTCTCATCTTTCCTGATTATCTGATAAGGACGCTGAAAATTATAGAAATGTAGAATAGAGTTGGAAGGGACCTTGGAGGTCTTCTAGTCCAACCCCCTGCTTGAGGAGGAGGAGTTGATACCATTTGAGACAGGTAGCGCTACGGGATGTCAACATGGCTACTTTGATACCTTCCTTGCTGTATCTACTATCAATCAATAAGAGCCGAGGTGGCGCAGCGGTTAGAGGCAATACTATAGGCCACTTTAGCTGACTATGATCCGTAGGTCAGCGGTTCAAATCTCACCGGCTCAAGGTTGACTCAGCCTTCCATCTTCCGAGGTAGGTAAAATGAGGACCCAGATTGTTGGGTGCAATGTAAACATTGCTTAATGGTGTAATGTAAACATTGCTTAATGGTGTAAACCGCTTAGAGAGTGCTTGCACTATGAGGCGGTATATAAATCTCACAAACAAACAAACAAACAAACAAACAAATAAACAAATAAATAAATAAATAAATAAATAAATAAATAAATAAATAAATAAATAAATAAATAAATAAATAAGAGGTGTATTTCCTGCTGATGTCACATAAATATAAAAGCATTAAAGAAATCCTTCCGGGTCTTTCCCAGCCTTTGTCGAAATCTGAATACAGGTAATCCTTGAGTTAGGATAACAATTGAGCCCAAAATTTATCTTGCTTGCCAAGATAGTTGCTAAGTGAATTTTTCCCTGTTTTACGACCTTTCTTGCTACAGTTGTTAAGTGAACCACACTGCCGTTGTTGAGTTAGTAATATGGTGGTGAAGGGAATCTGGCTTCTCTATTGACTTTTCTTGTCGAAGGTCGCAAAAGGGGATCACATGACCCCGGGACACTGCAACCATCATAAATATGAGCCAGTTGCCCAGTGTCCAAATTTTGATAGGTGACCATGGGGATATTGCAATGGTTGTGTGAAAAGCTGTCAGGAGTCACTTTTTTCAGTGCTGTGGTAACTCTGAAAGGTTACTAAATGAATGTCTGTAATTCGAGGACTACCTGTATACGTGAGAGAGAATTGGACTCTGTCTCTTTGTTGGTGCCAGGCCAGACCTACAACTCCTGACTAACAACTCAGCAGGATTCCCTGGATATGGGATGGGATCTGCTTGAGGCCTCCAGAGTCCAGCTCTGTGGTCTTTTAATGCATAAATTCATGGCTGAGAGAGCTGCCTCTGAATCCAATCCCCGTTCCTTCCACACACCTCAGTTTTCTTCTCACCCAGGGTGAGCTTCTATATATTGTTGCTGTGGCTGCAAGGGTCTCAGATAAAGGGGTTCCCTAGTTAGCCTAGAAATAGGCTAAAATCTGCCTTCTGCACTGTATGCCCAAGAATATCCTTAGGATGTTTGATAGCAAATTATTCTCTTGTTGGTTTTTTTCCACTCCTAGATGCTCTCATGGCCTTGTCTTCATCTCCTGGAACATCAGTTCTTCGTAATGGAGGATTAACAGCGGTTGAGCTTCCAATCCAGGTAGGTGCATTCTCCCCTCCACTCCCCTGATCTATTGCCAATCTCCCAACAACAGAATAACACAATTGGAAGGTATCTTGAAGATCTTCTAGTTCATCCCCCTGTTTCAAGTAGGAGACCTTATACCATTTCAGACAAGTTGGTGTCCAGTCTCTTAAAAACCTCCTGCCCACAACTACTGAAGGCAAACAGTTCCATTAGATAATTGTTCTCACTGTCAGGAAGTTTCTCCTTACTTCCAGGTTGCCTTTCTCCTTGATTAGTTTCCATCCATCGTTTCTTGTCCTGCCTTCTGGTGCTTTAGAAGAGACCCCCCCTCTTCTTTGTGGCAGCCCCTGAAATACTGAAATAAAGCTGTCATGTCACCCCTTTTCATCCAGAAAAGGAAGAACATAAGATAGTCGGGAACACAGGAACATCATGAGGTAAATCTAAAACATTTAGAACACACAGAAGGAGAAAAGGAGGGAAAAAAGGGAAACACCCCCTTTATACTTACATCAACCAATCATAGCGTAGATTGCATCATGCATGAATCAGCACTCTCTAACGAATCAATTACAATTGTTTTTCCGGCCTATTATACACTTTACTGTTCCAGCTATTAAATTCAATATCCTAACATGCTCGTTTGCTCTACTTGGAAACTCTGCAGTTTGTTCTTTAAGAAGAGGACTCGCATATCATTCATTGAAGTGTTCATAGTTAGGAATGTTCATGGAATACGTTGTGTTTTTTTCCCTCTCCCTGTGTCAGGATTTGGTATCACTTGAGGATGTAACTGTGTTTTTCTCCGTGGAAGAGTGGGCCCTGCTGGATTCTAAGCAAAAAGCCCTGTACCAAGAGGTCATGCTGGAAAACAAGAGGAACATGGCCTCCTTACGTAAGGGTTTTGTTAAGATATTGAAATCTAGTAGCAAGGTCAAATCTTATATCAACTTAATGTGGGATTCATTGCCTAGTTTGGAAATAAACAACCACTAGCCAAAACTTCCAAGAGAAAACAATGGTAATTTTATTCACTTGGGAACATGGGTCGATCACGCACATGCAGGTACCCTAAATCATCAATACATTGATGATTTGGGGTACTGTTTTTATTGTTCTCATATTTTGTTGTACGTCGCCCTGAGTCCCTTGGGAGTAGGGCGGCATATAAGAACAGCAACTCATTAATTAATTAATTAATTAATTAATTAATTAATTAAATACATAAATAAATTTGCCTTATATTCTCTAATACCTTTACAAATTGACCTCCCACCTCTTCTTCATTGGCTTAGTAATAATGATGTCACAACCTATCCAAAGTGTCTAATGTGAATACATTATCTCCCCCCCCCATTACATCTCCCACTACTCTAATTCTATCTCCCCCTGCCCTTAATTTCGAATTTCCTTTTATGGTCCCAGTTCCTAGGGTTTGTCTCTAGATTAATTATCATATCAGTAAATTCTGGTTATGGATGGTTTCTAGCATAGCAGAGGCCTCTGATCCAAGCTCCTAAGTACAATTCTCAAGCTTCAGCCTAGCTCATGAGATTAGAAACATATGCAATGTATTTTGTTCACAGGCCAACATGTCTTCTTACAATTCTGTAAAAACAATACAACTCTGTTTCCCACATTAATAACAAGCATAGCATCATGTTTTGAACAAATGGGAGTTTGGAAGAATATCGGTACTGTTCAAATACAGCAATGGTGCTCGATCCCTTTTGCACCTAAATTTGTCTTACCTTTTCTTTTTTCCTGTTGCAAGCAGGTGACGGATGGGAGATGGAGGATTCTGGCCAAGAGGAAGCAGCACCTTTGCCAAAAGAGGAAAAGGAAGTTGCAGAAAAGATGTATGGAAAGCAAAGTTTGAAGGAGAACCAGTTAAAGGGGGAACTGGAGAATTGCTCTAGTTTACCATGTGCAGATATCAAAGTCTTATTGGACACAGATGATTGCCATGAAAAAGAAGTGTGTTCAAGGTGTGGGAAAACACTCCGAGATAGATCGGGATTATGTGACTGTTGCCAAAGCCCTGCTGGAGAGAAACAAGATGAAAGCAGGCAACACTCCAGAAGGACCCTTCCTCCTCCATTACATGAAAGAATACAAGAAGAAGGGAACTCGTACAAATGTACGGAGTGTGCAGAAAGCTTTGGTTCAAGCCGCTCTCTTGCATTGCATAAAAAGATTCACAAACCAAAGGATCCACACAAATGTCTGGATTGTGCAAGGTCCTTCAGGCAGAAAAATCACCTGAATTCACATAAGAGGGTCCATGAAGAGAGGAAGCAACATCAATGCATCACCTGTAGAAAGACCTTCGGAAACAGCACCTCCCTTACTTGCCATAAGAGGATTCACACAGGAGAGAAACCCTATGAATGCTTGGAGTGTGGAA
Source organism: Diadophis punctatus similis (assembly GCA_023053685.1). Lineage (NCBI taxonomy): Eukaryota > Metazoa > Chordata > Lepidosauria > Squamata > Dipsadidae > Diadophis > Diadophis punctatus. The sequence continues at coordinate 236,113,904 of JALIGW010000002.1, forward strand.
AAAGCTTCAATAGACGTGATGCGCTAACTATACATAACAAGATGCATAAAGGGGAGAAACCTTATAAATGCCTGAACTGTGGAAAGAGCTTCAGTCAAAAATGTCACCTTAAGTCACACGAGATGATCCACACGAGAGAAAAACCATTTCAATGCCTGCAATGTGGAAAAACTTTCAGTCAAAAAGTTCATCTTAAGTCACACGAGAGAATCCACATGGGGGAAAAACCATTTCAATGCATGGAGTGTGGAAAGAGCTTCCATTGCTCTTCATACCTTACTGCCCATCACAGAATCCACACAGGGGAGAAGCCCTTTCAATGCCAGCAATGTGGAAAGTGCTTTGCCCGTTCTAATAGCCTTCATGCCCACAAACGGACCCACACAGGGGAGAAACCGTACAAATGCCTGGAGTGTGGAAAGAGCTTCTGTAAATCCGACCACTTAACGTCCCATGGAAGAATCCACAGTGGAGAGAAACCGTATCAATGCACTGAGTGTGGGAAGCGCTTCAGTCAAACAAGTCACCTTAATAGCCATAAAAGGACCCACACAGGTGAAAAGCCTTATAAGTGCACTGAATGTGACAAATGCTTCACACAATTGGGGAATCTCTATCGTCACAAAAGGCTCCACACTGGGGAGAAAACATGAATGCCACACATGTGGAAAGAGCTTCAATACAAAAAATAGCTATATCGTACATAGCAGAACCCACACTGGGGAGAAACCACATCAGTGCCAGGAGTGTGGAAAATGCTTCAGTGATTCTGGAGAACTGATGATCCATAAAAGGATTCACACAGGGGAGAAACTATATGCAGGTCATGAGTGCAGAAAAAGCTTTAATCAAAATCATTCACTCAGGAAACATAAAAGGCTTCACTCGGGGGAGAAACCCTATAAATGCCTGGAGTGTGGAAAATGTTTTATTGAGAGTGGCCAGCTTACCTCACAATAGGATCCACACAGGAGAGAAGCCGTTTAAATGCCTCGACTGTGGAAAGAGTTTCAAAACTGTTGTAAGATGAGGACTACCTGTATTGTGTACAGCAGTTTTTCTTGTGAACACCATATACTTTTAAATGGAGGGATTACATTTTCCTGGCTCAGGCCTTTTAAATAGTTAAATATTAAACATTTCCTAGCTGAGAGGGTTTCTTCCACTTCAAAATGGAATGGCTAATGAGACTCTCTTATGGAACATTAAGGGGGCCTTTTGACTGCATTTATTGGTAATAATATTAAAAGAATATCCCTCCTCTTTTATCTTTATTCTCCTCTTTTGGGGGAAGACATTTTGGACTGAACGGTTGTTGTCTACATCTCAAAGTCATATTGCTCTCAGACAGGCCCCATCAACACTTCAAACACAGGTTGTCCTCAACTCACAACCACTGTTCAGCCCAAAATTTCTGTAGCAAAGTGAGAAATTTGATAAGCCAATTTTGTCCCGTTTTATGATTGTTAGGTGAATCCAGGGGTGGGTTCCTCCCGGTGCGGCCCGGTGCTCCAGCACCGGTAGCAGCCCGCTGGTGACATCACTGGCCCGGTGCAGTTGGTTGCCAGTCCCTCGGCACCGCCATCTTTTTAAAAAAAATTGTAAAAAAAATTCTTCTGCGCATGCCCAGAGGCCGAGTTTCCGGCACTGCGCATGCCCTGCCTTCCTACCCCATTGTTGTCAGGAAGCTTCCCGGCTTCGGTCTGCTGTGTAACCCCCGCGGGGCCATTTTCGCGCCTGCAGAGAAGAGTGGCTCACGGCTTCTCCATCTACAGGAGCCCCTGGAATTGTGGCAAGGAAGGCCTCCGCTATTCCTGGGGCTTGAGCAGACATTGAAGCTTGGATGGTGTGTGTGTGTGTGGAGGAGAGGATCGGCAAGTGGAAAGACTATGGACGCTGCCGCCTCACAGTAGTCCACTGTGAGTCCAAGCAGGGGAGGATGGCTGAGGGAGCATGTGAGATGCTGAAAGAGCTGCCGCCTTTGGTGCCACTCTGGAATGTCACGCCCCCCACCTCAGGAACTGACTTGAGTCCTTGCCGTGAGGCTCTCCCATTGTTCCCATTCCGCGGCTCAGACAGCTCAGGTCCACCGATTCCCTCCCTTCCCTGCTGAGAGGCAAAGACGGAGAACAGCTCTCTCTCTCTCCCTGTGTGCCTCTTGGCCGCCTCCTCCCGGCTGCGGGCTGTCCCATTAAAGGCGGGGAAGGGATGGGAGGAGCCAGAGCAGTATGATGGTGGCGGCTGAGACTGGCAGCGAAAAGGGGAGTTTGGAAGCAGATGGAGAAGTGAGGGGACATTGCCCACCCGCCAACGCAGCCCTCCGCAGTGGGAGGAGCAAGACCATGGTGGTGGTTCTTCTAGGAGGCTCCGGCCTGAATGCTTCTCCCACCTCGGGCTCGCTCGCTGTGGGCTCCAGGCCTGCCCCTGCAGAGATGTCCAAGGGCCGCTAGCCGCAACACCGTTTTCCGAGTGGCGGCGGCACCGCCATCAATACTGCCGGGAGCTTCCGTCCTCTGCCGCCGCTTCCGCAGCCGCTCCTTCCGGCTGGGGGACTGAGCAATGGGAAGGCAACTCTCTCGATGGGCCTGAGTACAAAGAAGAGGAGGTGATTAGTTGCTTTTGAGGGTCCAGTGGTACAACTGGTGAGGGCATCCCTCCTTCCAGAACATGCATTCACAGTCTGGGGAGATCATTCTGCAGTGCAACGAAGGCTCCAATGTTATTTTTTACATTGCTCTCACCTATATGGGCTTCCTGGCCACCATCTGTTTCATGGTGGCTTTCCTAGCTCCCAGGGGCCTTCAACAAAGCCAAGTTGATCACTTTCAGCATGCTGGTCTTCTGCAGCGTCTGGATATCCTTTGTACCCACCTACTTGAGCACCAAGGGAAAGTATATGGTGGCAGTGCAGGTCTTCTCCATCTTGGCTTCCGGTGCTGGTCTGCTGGGATGTACCTTCATCCCCAAGTGCTACATTATTTTACTAAGACCAGATCTAAATACAAAAGAGCAGCTAATATTGAAAAACGAAATGGGAAACTGATTCTGATGCAATTTTTTTAACAGTATAATTCCCACCCAGTGTTTTAGAGCGTTAATTATTTTTCAGGGAAAAATCTGTTTCTCTTGCTGCTTTTTCTAGGTGATTATATATAGAGAAATCCCTTACCCAAAAGTTGAACAATTACTATAGTATAACTTTATAATGCCTTAGTAAGACCACACTTGGAATAATGCATTCGGTTTGAGTTGCCATGATATAAATAAGATGTTGAGACTCTAGAAAAAGTGCAGAGAAGAGCAACAAAGATGATTAGGGGACTGGAGGCTAAAACATACAAAGAACTGTTTCAGGGATTGGGTATATCTAGTTAAATGAAAAGAAGAACTAGGGGATGACATGATAGCAGCATTCCAATATTTATGGGGTTGCCACAAAGAAGAGGGACTCAAGCTATTTTCCAAAGCATCTGAAGGCAGGACAAGAAGCAATGGATGAAAACTAATCAAGGAGAGAGCCAACCTAGAACTAAGAAGAAATTTCCTGATTGTGAGAACAATTAATCAGTGGAACAACTTGCCTCCAGAAGTTGTCAGAAAAAAAAACACCTGTGAATTCAAGTCCTGCCTTAGCCATGAAAGCAAGCTGGGTGACCTTGGGCCAGTCACTCTCTCTCTCAGCCCACCTCACCTCACTGGGTTGTTGTTGTGATGAAACCAGGAGGAAAGTGTGCTGGATAGGTGTGCCACCTTGAGCTATTTGTAAAAGTAACAAAAGTGGGATATAAATAAGTGAATAAACACACAAACAAACCAGGTTAGCTGGTCTTGTGAAATCATTCATCTATATTCATCTTGTCAAGCATTAACAGTTTTCCAGATCACAATGAGATAACCTGGCTGTCAGGGTTCCAAATAGCATCCGAAACTAAATCAGAGTCCGAGGCAAAGTATTCCTCAAAGTTCCAATTTATTAACAGAGCCATGTTGGCACATCTGTGAGAAACCCGAATCTAAAGCTACGAGGGTTTCTCCACCCAGTTTAAAGTTCATTCCTTTGCCCCCACACCCACAAGTTCATCACGTTGACCAGTCGTCTTCTGCCAATGTGTCTGTTACTCCCCTCAGCTTCCGGGCAGGTGCTGAACAAAGGATGACCTTGAGAATCTAGAAGGAATTTGTTATGGCTACATCTCTACATCCCGCATGCAACAGCCCCTCCCAAATTCCCACAGCAAGAATACATTCTAAGCATAAAGTGTGGCAGGCCAAAGTCTCCACTCAAAGATGGCTTCGGCCTGACACGCATTTCCTTAGTTGCTACCGTATTTTTCGGAGTATAAGACGCACCTTCGTTTTTGGGGAGGAAAATAGGGGAAACCAATCTGCCTACCAGGTATTCATCTGGCTAGCGTCCTTAGTCTGGTCAGCTTCAGCACATTATTTTATCCCCTGGTTAGGACTAAAAAAACCATTCTTCTGAGAGAGTAACAATGAAAGAGCCTGCAAGCCGGTAAGAGCTGGGAAGATAGTTAGCACCTGGTTAGGGCTAGAAAAAAACTTATTCGGAGCAGCTTCAGCACATTATTTTATCCCCTGGTTAGGACTTAAAAAAACCACCTTCTGAGAGAATAACAATGAAAGAGCCTGCAAGCCGGTAAGAGCTGGGAAGATAGTTAGCACCTGGTTAGGGCTAGAAAAAAACTTATTCGGAGCAAGTAGAGCAATGAAAAAAAATTCTGCAAAGATTTAGGGCTGGAAAAACATTCTTTGGAGAGAGTAACAATGAAAAAGTCTGCAAGGTAAGAGCTGGGAAGATCTGTTAGCTAGTTAGGGCTGGAAAAAAAAGCTACATTCGAAGTATAAGACGCACCCAAATTTTCAGCCACTTTTAGGGAGGAAAAAGGTGCGTCTTATACTCCGAAAAATACGGTAATTTTGATTGTGAGAAACGCTTGAGAAGTGAAAGGGTTGTTTCTCCTTATCGCACATCACACACACACACACACACACACACATGCGATATTCCTGCGATATTGGCATTTCTTACCAGCGAGAGCCACTAGTGGGCGCCCTCTACCAACATCAGAAGTCCTGGCAATCTTCTAGCTTCAGACCCTGGAAATTTTGCCAGAGCTTTTTATTTTTATTTATTTATTTATTTGTCAAGTACATGTTGGTAATATACATAGATAAAACATTGTTTATAAACATAAGATAGGTACTGATAAGCGGGAACATTAGGACAGGGACGGTAGGCACGCTGGTGCACTTACGCACGCCCCTTACTGACCTCTTAGGAATCGGGTGAGGTCAACAGTGGAACAGTCTAAGGGTAAAGTTTTGGGGGTTTGGTGACGAAACCACAATGTCAGGTAGTGAGTTCCAGGCATTTACCACTCTGTTGCTAAAGTCGTATTTTCTACAGTCAACTTTGGAGCGGTTCACTTTGAGGTTGTATCTGTTATGTGCTCGTGTATTGTTGTGGTTGAAGCTGAAGTAGTCATTGACGGGAAGGACGTTGTAGCAGATAATTTTATGAGTTATGCTTAGGTCGTGCCGAAGGCGACGTAGTTCTAAGCTTTCTAAGCCCAGGATTTCAAGTCTGGTTGCGTAAGGTATTCTGTTGCGAGTAGAGGAGTGGAGGACTCTTCTCGTAAAGTATCTCTGGACACTTTCTAATGTATTTATGTCCGATATGCGGTGTGGGTTCCAGACAGATGAGCTGTATTCAAGGATTGGTCTGGCGAATGTTTTGTATGCTCCGGTTAGTAGTGTGATATTACCGGAGCTTGTTGCAAAGAGGCAATATAAGAGGCCACCCACGGGAGCATCTCTAAAGAAAGGAGACCCGGTTGTGAGATTAACCTCAAGGTCTTCTTCCAATGTGAGCAACACCTGACCAAGGAAAAAAAAATAGGGATTTTTGGCTCAGAAGGAGGAAGCACTGGTAAACAGGAGTAGGAAAATCAGAAAGCTGTTGTGCAGCTGTTTATGAGCCGAGGTGGCGCAGCGGTTAGAGGCAGGTACTGCAGGCCACTTTAGCTGACTGTGATCCGCAGGTCAGCGGTTCAAATCTCACCGGCTCAAGGTTGACTCAGCCTTCCATCCTTCCCAGGTAGGTAAAATGAGGACCCAGATTGTTGGGGGCAATATAAATATACATTGCTTACTGGTGTAAACCGCTTAGAGAGTGCTTGCACTGTGAGGCGGTATATAAATCTCACAAATAAAATAAATAAATAAATAAAAAATCTCAATGTGTGTTTGATGGTGCAGGAACTGACTGAAGTAGTGTTTCCCCACCTTGTCAACATGAAGCATGGCTGGCTCGGGAACTCTGGGAGTTGAAGTCCGCCCATCTTCAAGTTGGCAAAGTTGAGAAACGTTGGACTTGCTAGCCAGCGGTGAAATCCACTTACCTTCCTTACCGGTTCGGAAGCGCGCGTTATTTCACCCTCTGTGCATGCGCAGAAGTTTAAAAAAAAGAAAATGGCTGCGCGTGCTGTGGTGGGTGTGCCAAGGTACACCCACGTGACACCGATTTTCCGCCAGCTGCATTGGTTGCCCATCGGTCTCCGGGTCCAATTCAAGGTGTTGATCACCATCTTTAAAGCCCTTCATGGCTTAGGACCAGGATATCTCCGGGACCGCATTCTGCCGCATACTTCCCTCCGACCGGTTAGGGCCCACAGAGTTGGCCTCCTCCAGGGCCCGTCGGCCAAGCAATGCCGGCTGGCGGGCCCCAGGGGGAGGGCCTTCTCTGTGGCTGGCCCCGTGCTCTGGAACCAACTCCCCCCAGAGACCCGAACCATCCCCACTCTGCTGGCCTTCCGAAAGGCCGTTAAGACATGGCTCTTCCTGCAGGTGGGGGGGACAGCTTAACCATTTGAGATTACCCCCCAAGTATGTATGTGGTTGAATGGATGGATGTCGTTGTTGTTTTTATACTGCCTTTTTAAATTTTGTACCGTTTTTAAATTGTTGAAATTTTGTTTATTCTTGTATTTCTTATGTTGTACGCCGCCCTGAGTCCTTCGGGAGTTGGGCGGCATATAAGAATAACAAAATAAATAAATAAATAAATAAATAAAATGGTGGCATCCGGGCAGGTGGGCAGATCCTCGCGCTGCCGCCGCTACCGGTTCTCCGAACCACCGCTGGCAGCCGCTACTGGTACGCCCGAACCGGGCCGAATTGGTATCATTTCACCCCTGCTGCTAGCTCAGTTCTAAATCCCGACCAGTTCCTAATTTCATGCCAGCACTGGCAACTCAAATGTCCAAGATGCCTGCCAGTCGACGAGTAGACCAGACCAGGGAATCAAATCTGCAGGCAGGCTAAAACTTATTTTATTAACTTAGTTTATTAAGAGACTCTTGCAATTCTGATTCTCCTCCACTCTTTCCGTACAATGAGAACAACTATCCAGTGGAACAACTTGCCTCCAGAAGTTGTGGGTGCTCCATTATTGGAGGCTTTTAAAATTTAAGCGATTGGACAGCCACCTGTCTGAAATGGTGGAGTCTCCTGCTCAAGCAGGGGGTTGGACTAGAAGACCTTCAAGGTCCCTTCCAGCTCTGTTATTCTATGTTTTTTATGTTTCAAACAACAACAACAACAACAACAACAACAACAACAACAGAGTTGGAAAGCACCTTGGAGGTCTTCTAGTCCAACCCCCTGCTTAGGCAGGAAACCCTACATTACTTCAGACAACATCTTCTTTAAAACATCCAGTGTTGGAGCATTCACAACTTCTGGAGGCAGGCTGTTCCACGGATTAACCATTCTAACTGTCAGGAAATTTCTCCTTAGTTCTAAGTTGCTTCTCTCCTTGTTTAGTTTCCACCCATTGCTTCTTGTCCTATCCTCAGGTGCTTTGGAGAATAGCTTGACTCCCTCTTCTTTGTGGCAACCCCTGAGATATTGGAACACTGCTATCATGTCTCCCCTGGTCTTTCTTTTCATTAAACTAGACATACCCAGTTCCAACAACCGTTCTTCATGTGTTTTAGCCTCCAGTCCCCTAATCATCTTTGTTGCTCTTCTCTGCACTCTTTCTAGAGTCTCAACATCCTTTTTGCATTGTGTCGACCAAAACTGAATGCAGTATTCCAAGTGTGGCCTTACCAAGGCATTATAAAGCAGTATTAACACTTCACGTGATCTTGATTCCATCCCTCTGTTAATGCAGCCTAGAACTGTGTTGGCTTTTTTGGCAGCTGCTGCACACTGCTGGTATTTTAAGTGTTTGAAGTGTTTATGGGGCATGTCTGAGAGCAATACAACTTAGAGATTGCTCCGGTGCTTCAAAAGAGGAGAATAAAGCTTTGGAAAAGAAAAGGGAGGGGGGAGAACCGCAGAAACAGCATTTTTCTAATATTATCCCCAATAAATGCAGCACCAACGGACCCCCTTGATGCTCCATAGGAGCGCCCCGTTAACATTTTGAAGCTGAAGAAAACCTCTGAGCCAGAAAATATTTAATATTTACATATTTAAAAAGTCTGAGTTGAGAAATATTTAATACTTCTAATAGTGTATTGAAGTTCAGAAGAAAAACTACACTACAGAGTACAAAAGAATTTCTCCTAGTTAAACAGCTCCAAGCCAAATAGAGGATACTTCAGAGAGAGGGTTCCTGGCGTATTCCCCATTTCCTCCTCAAGAACTGCTCTTCCAAGGGTGGTTGAAAGAAGGAAAGAGATCCTTCTGGACTCAAAGTCACTTTTGGTTTTCCTTACCTTTCCTGCTCCAGATGTGTTACCAGATGTGCCCATCCCTCAAATTGAACACATTGAGGTGGAGATTGTAAGCAAAAATTTTATTGTGTAGAAAAAGTGGTGCACAAAGATCTCTCTCAAAGCCTGTATATCCCACCAACATCCACCGGTGGGTTTTACAAAGCATTTCCCACAGTTTACAAGTCAAGAGTCAGAAGGTATTTCCTCAACTCCCTTTACAGTAATTCCTGCCTGTTTTGCACTAACATTTTAGCCATAGTGTACATAATACAAAGCTCAGCCAAGTTATTTATAACAGATAATAATAACAGATCAACAGAGTTGGAAGGGACCTTGTAGGTCATCTAGTCCAACCTCCCGCTCAAACAGGAGACCCTACACCATTTCCGACAAATGGCTGTCCAACTTCTTCTTGAAAGTCTCAAGTGTTGGAGCTCTCACAACCTCCGAAGGCAAGCTGTTCCACTGGTTGATAGCTCTCACTGTCAGAAAGTTTCTCCTTATTTCCAGATTGAATCTCTCCTTGGTCAGTTTCCATCCATTATTCCTGGTCTGGCCTTCTGGTGCCTTGGAAAATAGCCTGACCCCCTCCTCTCTGTGGCAGCCCCTCAAGTATTGGAACATTGTTATCAGGTCTTCCCTGGTCCTTCTCTTCGCTAGACTAGCCATGCCCAGTTCTTGTAACCGCTTTGTATGTTTTCGTTTCCAGTCCACTAATCATCCTAGTTGCTCTCCTCTGCACTTTCTCTAGAGTCTCAACGTCTTTTTTGTAGTGTGGTGACCAAAACTGGATGCAGTACTCTAGGTGTGGTCTAACTAAGGCTTTATAGAGTGGTATTGCTACCTCCCTAGACCTAGTGTATTCATTCATGCAGTTTAGGATTGTATTGGCTTTTTCGGCTGCCGCTGCACACTGCTGGCTCATGTTTAGCTGGTTGTCCACTAAGACGCCAAGATCCCTCTCACAGTCACTGCTATTGAGTCTGGTTTCACCCAGTTTATATGTATATTTTTGGTTTTTCTTACCTAAGTGTAGGACTTTACTTTTCTCTGCATTCAATTTCATTTTGTTAGATAGGGCCCAGTGTTCAAATCTGTCAAGATCCATCTGGATCTTGAGCCTGTCCTCTAGGCTGTTAGCTATTCCTGCCAGCTTAGTATCATCTGCAAATTCGGTTAGTTCCCCTTCTATTCCCTCATCTGGGTCATTTATGAAGATATTAAAGAGTACTGGGCCTAAGGCGGAACCTTGTGGTATCCCACTGCTTACTTCTCTCCACGTAGATTTATACCCATTGAGGACTACTTGTTGAGTACGGTTAGTCAGCCAGTTGTGAATCCATCTGATTTAAAGCTATGCTAATGTGTACACAGAGTAACCGCAACACTTTCATAAATGTCGCTTCAGCAGTACTCTAGCCAGGGGTGGAGTTCAAAATTTTTAGCAAGGGGTTCTCTGCCTGGTTGCTGGGTGGGCGTGGCCATGGTGGATGTGGCCTAGTCGGCCTCCTGCACCACAGCAGGGGGGATGTTTTTGCCCTCCCCAGGCTCTGGAGGCTTTCCTCGAGCCTCCGGGGGGGGGACAAAAATGGTCTCCCCAGGCTCCGGAGGCCAGAAACGGGTCTGTTTCTGGCCTTTCAAAACTCCCGATAGGTCCGTTTTTCACCCTCTCCGAGCCTCCAAGCGCACCCTGCACTTACCTGAATCCCAAATGGGCGCGTGGGGACTCCTCGAAGGGGTGTGGTGTGGTGTGGTGGGCGGGGCCAGCCAGGAGTGGGATTTGGAGGTTCTCCAAACTGCAGAATCTTAGCTAGAGGTTCTCCCGAACCCCTGCGAACCACCAGCAGCCCTGACTATAGCATAGCTTTCCATGATACTTCCTATTTTTCTAACAACATACTTCTTCTTTTTAGAGGTGTACAGGTGCAAATCTTTCCTGTTCGTGCCTTTTGTCTTGTCCCGTAGAACATTTGGGGTTCTGATTTAGCAAGCCAAAGCATTTACGCCTCTATTCTAAGTTTAACCTGAATCTCCAAGGATCCTTCTATTTAGACCAGGGATGGTGAACCTTGGCCCTTTTATGATTTGTAGGATTCAAGTTCCAGAATTCCTGAACCGGCATATCTCAGATGTGTAAGCTAAGCCTTTAGATACTGTACAAGTTAGGGCAGGGGTAGGCAAAGTTGGCTCTTCTATGACTCATGGACTTCAACTCCCAGACTTTCTGAGCCAATCATGCTAGCTCAGGAATTCCATTTTGAAGTCCATGAGTCATAGAAGAGCCAACTTTGCCTACCCCTGAGTTAGGGCATTAACAGAAAACAAACACAATCAATACTTTGTATCTCAGATTAGAAATCAGTTGAACGCAACCAATTTTAGATGGTGCAGACACAACGCCAACCATCTAGTGTTTAGTTTTAACAAAAAACTTGAGTCTTGTATTAGTTCAATGATTCATTCTTTTGCGTCTCTTTCTCCCAGTGAAGGGCTCACTGAAGATTCTATTTCTCTTTGTTCTGGCGTGACTTAAACATACAACACAACTCTTAATTTTAATGGGTCGAGAAGCTTCTGTTGCTTTGGAAGCCCTTCCCATATGCCATGTATTTCTACAGATTCTCCTGGGACACTTCTGTGGGGATAGAGCAAATTTTGAGAATCAACACGAACCAATTAACGTTGTCTATTCCTGCTGTGCGTCTTCTTATGGTAACTAAAGTCACTCCAGGTTCTGGATTTCTTTCCACACTCCACACACTGATATGGCTTCTCCCCTGTGTGGATTCTTTTATGGAGCATAAGATTACTCCCGTCTTTGAAACTCTTTCCACAGTCGAGGCATTTAAACGGCTTCTCTCCTGTGTGCATCCTATTGTGGGAGGTAAGCTGGCCACTCGCACTATAACATTTTCCACACTCCAGGCATTTATAGGGTTTCTTCCCTGAGTGAAGCCTTCTATGGAACCTGAGTGAATTATTATGTCTAAAGCTTTTTCCGCACTCATGACATGTATATGGTTTCTCCCCTGTGTGGATCCTCTTGTGGACACAAAGGTAACTACTTCTCCTGAAACTCATGCCACACTCCGTGCACTTATATGGTTTCTCCCCTGTGTGAATCCTTTTATGAATCGTCAGTTCTCGAGAATCACTGAAGCATTTTCCACACTCCTGGCACTGATATGGTTTCTCCCCAGTGTGGGTTCTGCTGTGTATGATATAGCTATTTTTTGTATTGAAACTCTTTCCACATGTGCGGCATTCAAATGGTTTCTCCCCAGTGTGGAGCCTTTTGTGACGAGAGAGAGCCCCCAAATCAGTGAAGCATTTGTCACATTCTGTGCACTTATAAGGCTTTTCACCTGTGTGGGTCCTTTTATGGACAGTAAGATGCCGAAGGCTACTAAAGCACTTCTTACACTTGGTGCATTGATACGGTTTCTCTCCACTGTGGATTCTTTTATGAGAAGTTAGGTGGCCGGATGTACGGAAGCTCTTTCCACACTCCAGGCATTTGTATGGTCTCTCCCCTGTGTGGGTCCGTTCATGGGCACGAAGGCTATCAGAATGGGCAAAGCACTTTCCACACTGCAGGCAGTGAAAGGGTTTCTCCCCTGTGTGGATTCTCTGATGGGCAGAAAGGCTTGTTGAGACACAGAAGCTCTTTCCACACTCGATGCATTGAAATGGTTTTTCCCCTGTGTGGATTCTCTTGTGTGACTTAAGATGACCTTTTTGACTGAAGCTCTTTCCACATTGCAGGCATTTATATGGTTTCTCCCCTTTATGCATCATATTATGTTTAGTTAGCGTATCACGTCTATTGAAGCTTTTTCCACACTCCAAGCATTCATAGGGTTTCTCTCCTGTGTGAATCCTCTTATGGCAAGTAAGGTTATCTCGGGCACTGAAGCATTTTCCACACTCTGTGCATTTATACGGCTTCTCTCCAGTGTGGATCCTCTTATGTATATTGAAATTGCCTTTTTGGGTGAAGTCCTTTCCACACACCAGGCAATGATATGGCTTTTCCCCTGTATGGGTCCTATTATGGCAAGAGAGATCACTTGCAGAGCGGAAGCTCTTTCCACATTCCAGGCATTTACATGAATTATTCCCAGCGGGGCTTTTTTTTCGGGAATTTGGTTCCTTGCTCCGAGTAAACCTCGTTCTCCCCTCCCTGCGTTGATGCAACCTCTCCTCTCTGTGGATGCTTTGGTGGGAAGTAAGGGCTGCGCTGCTTCCGAAGCTCTTTCCACAGTTGATGCATTGATGCTGCTTCCTCTCTTCGTGGACCCTCTTATGTGAACTAAGGTGACTTTTCTGCCTGAAGGACCTTCCACAATCGAGACATTTGTGTGGATCCTCTGCTTTATGAATCTTTTTATGCAATGCGAGAGAGCGGCTTGTAACAAAGCTTTCTGCACACTCTGTACATTTGTACGATTTCCCTCCTTCTTGAATTCTTTCATGTAAAGGAGTTGGAAGGGTCCTTCTGGAGCGTTGCCTGCTTTCAGCTTGTTTCTCTCCAGCAGGGCTTTGGGAACAGTCACATAATCCAGATTCATCTTGGAGTATTTTCCCACACCTTGAACACATTTCTTTTTCTTCGCAATCATCTGTGTCCAATAAGACATTGGTATCTGGACATGGTGAACTAGTGCAATTCTCCAGCTCAGCCGTTAACTGGTTTTGCTCAGAACTTGGCTTTCCATACATCTTTTCTGCAACTTCCTTTTTGTCTTTTGGCAAAGGTGATGCTGCCTCTTGGCCTGAATCCTCCATCTCCCATTTGTCACCTGCTTGCAACAGAAAGAATAGAAAAGTTAACACAAACTTAGGTGCAAAAGGGATCAAGCACTGTTACTGTATTTGAACAATATCAAACTTCCTCCCAAACCCCATTGGTTTCAAATATGGTGATACGTTAAGTTTACTTTATTGTCATTGCACCTCGTACAATGAAATTAAATGCCATCTTCAGTGTACAGTGTAAGTATAAAAATAAAACACAAACACACATCCTTTGCATTCTATACAATTGAACTGAAAACCCCTGATAATGCATTAGTATTGCACTATACAGTAGAATTCAACATAGTTACTGCTTGGGGATAGAAGCTGTTTTTCAACCTATTTGTCCTTGTTTTTATTATCCAGATGGTAATAGTTCAAAAAAAAAGGGTGCCCAGGATGAGACGGATCTTTAAGAATGTTTTGAACTTTCTTAAGGCAGCGGGAGCTATAAAGCTCTTCCAAAGAGGGCATAGGGCAACCAATGATCCTCTGGGCAATGATGTTAACCCTCTGGAGTGCTGTCCCATCTGCCACTGTGCAATTGGCAAACCATACACAGGTGCAGTAAGTTAAGATACTCTCTATGGTGCAGCGGTAGAAGGTCACCAGCAGTTTTTCATTCAGTTGTTGTTTCCTGAGAAGTCTCAGGTGGTGTAATCTCTGCTGGGCCCTATGCTTGGTATTAAATTGATATAAGATTTGGCCTTTGGGTCTCTCTTGTTCTCAATGGTACAGAATAAAAACCTGAAGATTTTGGATAAGATCATTGAACTTTTTTGGGGTGAGTGGGGGGGGGGGAACCATCCACTCAATTGCTTCATATTTAGTTTAGGCAGCAGAAGGGACACTTAAAAGTGGCCTATGTTCATTCATTTGTTCTGTCATTCATTAATTTATTGGCCTCTCAGCTTGCCATACGAAAACCCTGGATGGCTTATGATATTAAAAGGATAAAAACTACATAAAACCTATACACAATAAAGTAAAATATTATAAAAATACAAATACTCAATCCTAACTAAAAAAATAATAGATTTGATGATGGAGAACCTATTGGTTTAATTTTAATCTGAGAAGGTAGAAAATTTGAGGGACTTAAATAGCAATAGCACTTAGACTTATATACCGCTTCATAGTGCTTTACAGCCCTCTCTAAGCAGTTTACAGAGTTCAGAATATTGCCCCCAACAATCTGGGTCCTCATTTTACCGACCTCAGAAGGATGGAAGGCTGAGTCAACCTTGAGCCGGTGAGATATGAACAGCTGAACAGCTGAACTGCAGTGCTGCACTTTAACCACTGTGCTACCTTGGCTCATGGAACTAAACCTGGAACTGAGCTTCAGCCTCACATCCATTGAAGAGGTTTTCCCTTGGGGGAAAAAAACTGGTTGTCACTCTGGTGTGTTCATTCATCTTTATCCCACAGGTGCTTTTTTTTTCCCTTTGAAGACATTTTGGTTCTCATCCAAGAAGCTTCTTCAGTTCTGACTGAATGGTGGAGGATGGAAGGACTGATATTCCTTGCAGTCAATTGGTCGTTAGCACTGTTTCGGACCAGATGACTGCAAGGAATATAAATCCTTCCATTCTCCACCATTCAGTCAGAACTGGAGAAGCTCCTTGGATAAGAATTGAAATGTCTTCAAGCAAAAACCAATAAAGTCCAGTTGCGATTTGAAAAAGCTCCTATGGGCCACCAAGACCTGGATGACTGAAAATCTTCATAAACATTCATTTCATCTGTAGTTGTTTCTGCATTTGCAGGTAGCACTAATAAAAGGGAAGCATTGGAGAAAATGGGAGGGGTTACAGTTAGAAGATCCCATCTGCAGAGGATCCGGCAGATCAGACTTCTCTAGTACCCATGTTTCCCTGAAAATAAGACCCTGTCTTATTTTTTTTCCCGCCAAAAAAAGCACCAGGTCTTATTTTCCTAGGATGTTGTCCACTAACTCACCTCACACCCCCAGCCTCCTTTTTGCTGTCAGAGGCCTTCAGGAACTTCTTCTGCAGCCGGCAAGGCCAGCAAGGCTTTCCTGAAGGCCTATGAAGGCAATAACAGAGCTCAGGATTGATCCAGAGCTCTATTATCGGCTACAGAGGCCTCCAAGAAAGTCTTGCTGGCTGCAGAAGAAATGGGCCGGCAAGGCAAGGGGTCGGGGTGTGCGAGGTCTGGCTGCAACTGTCCGAAGGTAAGTTATAGGGCAGCTCCACCCCCCCATCCCCACCATAGCTTAATTTTTACCCGTGCACCCTGGAGTGAGTGGGGTCTTAATTAGGGCTTATTTGGGAGGGTAGGGTTATATTGGGCGCACGTGTAAAGATCAAGCTAGGATTTACTTTCGGGGTAGGTCGTATTTTCAGGAAAACATGGTAGTTACATCCTTGTGATAAACCTATGGATTCTCATCGGGCTCTCAAGTGTCATCATTATAGACCAAAAAACAACAAAATGAAAGCAACTTCTAAAAAATATCTGTACAAAGTGGGAAAGGCAGGATCAGAAACAGGCTAGAATGGGAAACTTCATGGAGATAGTGTGGAGGTTTTAGGCCATTTTATCAGACTAAGTAGGAGTAGATAAGGACACTCTTATCCATTACATACAGCGAACAAATGAGCATTTTTTTCCTGAGAAACAGATCAGCTGCTCACAGCCACAACCCTTTCAGTCCAGAGGAAAGAGAACCTGACAGGGAATTGCGCAGCAGGTATCCAAAAAGGTCAGAAATGCTGACACAAGCTTATAGTTTTATGTAAATTAATATACAGTAGTTTACATCAATGCTTACAGTAAACAAGGAAGTCAGGCTAACAGGAGCATCATGAGGTAAAATAACAGATCACACAGAGGAAAAAAGGCGGGAAATAAGGAAACTCCCCCTTTACACTCACATTAACCAATCACAGCATCGACTGCCTCACGCAGGAGACAGCTCTCTCCAACCAATGAGCTATAGCTGTATGTTCTTACTCCTTATACAACACCACTGTTCCAGCTACTAAATTTCAATATCATAACAGAATCCCTTACCTAAGGAGGCCATATTCCTTTCAATTTCCAGCATGACCTCTTGGTACAGGGCTTTTTGCTCAGAATCCAGCAGGGCCCATTCCTCCACGGAGAAAAACACAGCTACATCCTCAAGCGATACCAAATCCTGTCACAGGAAGGCGGGAGGAAACACAACATTATTCCATGAACATTCCTAACAATAAACACTTCAATGAATTACAT
The DNA here is from genome assembly GCA_023053685.1 of Diadophis punctatus similis. Classification (NCBI taxonomy): domain Eukaryota; kingdom Metazoa; phylum Chordata; class Lepidosauria; order Squamata; family Dipsadidae; genus Diadophis; species Diadophis punctatus. The sequence continues at coordinate 236,130,691 of JALIGW010000002.1, forward strand.
GCAAGTCCTCTTCCTAATGAACACAATGCAGTTTCCAAGTAGGGCAAATGAGCATGGTAGGATATTGAATTTAGTAGCTGGAAAAGTAAAGTGTACAACAGGCCGCAGCACAATTGTAATTGATAAGTTAGAGAGTGCTGACTCATGCATAATGCAAGCTACACTATGATTGGTTGCTGTAAGTATAAACAGGGAGTTTCCCTTTTTCCCCTCCTTTTTTTCTTCTGTGTATTCTGTTGCAGATTTACCTCATGATGTAGACTGAGCTTCTCCGCAGTAGGTCCGTCCCCCATCCCCGAGTTTTTTGTGGTATTTTTATTCCTGGAGCCTGACTTTCTTAAAGATTGTTAAAGGGATGTTTTAAGCTTTTTGCAGTATACTTCCAACATGGCTGGAACATTTTCGCTCTCCCCAGGCTTCAGGAAAGCCTCCGGAGCCTGTGGATGGCAAAAAACCGCACCCAACAGGCCTACCGGAAGTTTGGAAATGAACTTCTGGTAGGCCCGTTGGGCTCTTTTTCGTCCTCCCCAGACTTCAGGAAAGCATGTGCGGGAGGGCAGCAGGGGGGGTTATGCGCGCATACGTGGGGGGGAGGGCATTGTATTATGGGTGTGGGGAAGCATGCACACGCTATCTCTCTCGCGCGCACCCTTTGGGCTCCCGAGCAAAAGAAGGTTCACCATCACTGCCCTATACCAGGGGTAGGCAAAGTTGGCTCTTCTATGACTCGTGGATTTCAACTCCCAGAATTTCTGAGCCAATCATGCTAGCTCAGGAATTCTGGGAGTTGAAGTCCACGCGTCATAGAAGAGCCAACTTTGCTTACCCCTGCCCTATACCATTCCAGACAAATGGCTGTCCAGTCTCTTCTTAAAAGCCTCCAGTGATGGAGCACCCAAAACCTCTGAAGGCAAGCCATTCTACTGGTTAATTGTTTTCACTATTGCAAACATTTTCCTTAGTTCTAGGTTGCTTCTCTCCTTGGTTAGTTTCTATCCATTCTTTCTTGTTTTGTCTTCTGTTATTGGTGGCTTCTCCCATAGATCAGACTGGCACTCTAAGGGAGTCTGTAGAGATTCTCGATCATCCAGGTCACGGTTGTCCCGAAGTTGCTTTTTCAGGAGGCAACTGGATTTTCTTGTTTTTTTTTTCTTTGAAAACATTTCGCTTCTCATCCAAGAAGCTTCTTCAGCTCTGACAGGATAGTGGGGAATGGAAGGATTTATATTCCTTGCAGACAGCTGATTGAATTGCAGACTACAGGAACCAGGAGCACTACTCAGGTGACCCTGAGGACACAGCTAAACCTCCAAGTGTTTCAAGAACCCTCTAAAAGGATGCAAATGACCAGCTGTCTGCAAGGAATATAAATCCTTCCATTCCTCATTATCCTGTTAGAGCTGAAGAAGCTTCTTGGATGAGAAGCAAAATGTCTTCAAAGAAAAAAAAACAAGAAAGTCCAGTTATCTCCTGAAAAAGCAACTTCGGGACACTTTAAGGGAGGGGAGAATCCTCCTACCTGAGTTGGAAGCTCAACCACTGTTAATCCTCCACTACAAAGACCTGAGCTTTCAGGAGATGAAGACAAGGCCATGGGAGGATCTAGGAGTGAAGAAAACACAGCAAAGGAATAATTGGCTATCAAGCATCCCAACCATACTCTTGAAGCTACAGTCAGAAGGGCGATTCTACATATCTTTATGCTAACTAGGGAATCAGTTTATTTGAGTACTTTGCAGGCAGACCATCAATACATAGAAGCTGCTAACATTGGGTGAGAGGAAAACTGAAAGGTGTGGAAGGACCAGGGATTGGATTCAGAGGCAGCTCTCTCAGCCATGAAGTTTACCCATTAAAAGACCACAGAGCTGGACTCTGGTGGCCTCAAGCAGATCCTATCCCATATCCAGGGAATTCTGCTGAGTTGTTCATCAGGAATACTAAGTCAAGCCTGGCATTAACAAAAAGACAGAGTCCAATTCTCTCTGAGTCACACATATACAGGTAGTCCCCGAATTACAGCCATTCATTTAGTGACTATTCAAAGTTACAATGGCACTGAAAACAATGACATGATTGCTTTTCACACTTTTGACCATTGACAGCATCCCCATGGTCTTTGGCCACCTAATGAGAAGAAAGGACTCACTGGAGAAGAGCCTAATGCTGGGAAAGATTGAGGGCAAAAGAAGGGACAACAGAGAACGAGGTGGCTGGATGGAGTCACTGAAGCAGTAGGTGTGAGCTTAAATGGACTCCAGAGGATGGTAGAGGACAGGAAGGCCTGGAGGAACGCTGTCCATGGGGTCGCGATGGGTTGGATACGACTTCGCAACTAACAACAACATTGAAAATGTGCTTTGCAAGCAGGATAGCTGCTTAGCTGGCAAGATGGTGGTGGGCTAAGATCCTGGGGAAAATGTATGTTGGTCACATACATTTATGTTGTGATATTTAGGTGATGAGCAACTGCCCTGTTGCTATGGCAAGGTGGCAGAATCCTGAAAATCCTGTGCATTTGTGGACTTAAGGTATATAAGGCAAGAGTGAAGAATGAGAGGTGTTCAATTAGTCTCAAGCCATTTCCTTGACTGCTTGTCTGATTGACCCTCATTGCAATGCGATTAATGTAAGGGCTTTATGTTTATTATGCTCTAAATTCTAATAAACCTCTGGATCCTAAAGCGAAAACTTTTTGTGGTGTGCTGTCTGTTCAATTGTTATTGAGTGCAGCTATGCTCATAATCAGGTTTTTTCCCCCTGACAAGCAAAGCCACTAGAGAAGACTGATTCCCTGAACCACCATGTTACTAACTCAACAACTGCAGTGTGGCTCACTTAACAACTGGGGCAAGAAAGGTCGTAGAAGGGGGCAAAACTCACTTAGCAACTGTCTCGCTTAGCAACATAAATTTTGGGCTCTGGCACCTCCCACCCACAAGGATAGCCAAAAAGACTCAAAAATTTTCAGTATTATGTTGGAAATGCAAAAGGTTACCTGGGACATACTATCATATGTGGTGGGAGTGCCGAAAAACACATGAATACTGGGGGGAAATAAGGCAATGGTTGGAAGAAATACTGAAAAGAAAACGAGATTTAAAACCAGAACTCGTCCTGCTGGGAATAACTATTGATAAATATGGAAAAAAACACATTATACCTTATGTTACATACCTTGACCGCCGCGAGATTAGTATTTGCCCAAAAATGGAAAAATAAAGACATCCCTACAGAGGAAGAAATTTTGGATAAAATACTAATGTGTGCAGAGATGGATAGACTAACGCTAGAGTTGAAGGACAAATCTGATACAGAGTATTATGAAACCTGGGGACAAATTATATGATTGGTGGGAAAAAAGGAAAGCCAAGACTATGTGTTAGCGGAAAGGTTGGAAAGGTTTAGAAATAGTATTAAAACTTGATTTTATACGATAAGAACGATGATACAAAAAGAAATGACCAAATGTAAATATGTAAACTGGATAATCCGTCATGTACTCACTTTTATGTATTTTGGTCTTTGTTTGTCTTGTTGTTTGTATGTTTTGTTTTTAATTGTACCATAAATAAAAAACTTTTAAAAAGAAAAAAGAAAAGAAATTTTGATTGCGGTCGTAAATCCAGGAATACCTGTATTCAGATTTGGACAAAGGTGGGTCCTCCCATAAGGCTGAGAAAGAGCCTGAATAACGTTTTTCAGCACACTTGTATATTTACTAAGCAGGAAATGCAGCTGCTTGTTTGACAGTTAAGACACAGGAAGGAAAGTACCAAGGTAGCTATGCCCACATCCTGTAGCGATGTATTTTTAGCAAGCCTGGTGTGGTTTCCATATCTCCCTTCCCCACACAGGTCCTTTATTTCAGCCATTTCAGAATACAAAATAACGGGGTTGCTAGAGGCTGTTGTCAGGCTGTTCTCTATGGCACCAGAAAGCCAAACAAGGAATAACGGATGGAAGCTGACCAAGGAGAGATTCAACCTGGAAGTGAGGAGAAACTTTCTGACGGTGAGAGCGATCAACCAGTGGAACAGCTTGCCAGCGGAGGTTGTGAGAGCCCCAACACTTTCGACCTTCAAGGAGAGACTGGAGTGTCATCTGTCTCAAATGGTGTAGGACCGTGGTGGCGAACCTATGGCACGGGTGCCACAGGTGGCACGCGGAGCCATAGCAGACGGCACGTGAGCGTTGCCCACCGGCAAACCGGAAGTGCAGAAAAATGCACTTCCAGTTTGCCAGTGAGCTGTTTTTTGCACTCCGGAGGGTTCAGGGAAGCTCTCTGAAGCTCCGGAATGCAAAAAACTACAAAACGGACAAACCGGAAGTGAGTTTTTCCGCACTTCCGGTTTGCCCGTTTCGTTGTCCCAGGCTCCGGTAAGGCCTTTGCGCGGGGGTGGGGGGTGTGTGCGCATGCGCAGGGGGCAGCACGGGGGGGTGTTGTGCGCATGCGTGGGGGGGAGGGAATGGGTGTGGGTATGCGAGCGCACGCTAGCGCGCGCACAAACACCCTTTTTGGCACGCGAACCTAAAAAGGTTCGCCACCACTGGTGTAGGAACTCCTGCTTGAGCAGGGGGTTGGACTAGATGACCTACAAGGTCCGTTCCAACTCTAATAATAAATCTAAATCTAGAGACCTTGGAGGTCTTCTAACCCCCTGCTCAGGCAGGAAACCCTCTACCACAGGTGTCAAACTCACCGTGTCACGCTGCAGTCACGTGACTTTTCACGACTTTTTTTCCCTTTGCGGAGCTGGGGTGGGTATGGCCTGCGCATGATGCATCCGGCCCGTGAGCTGCCAGTTTGACACCCCTGCTATACCACTTCAGACAAATGGTTGTCCAGTCTCTTCTTAAAAACCTCCAGTGTTGGAGCAGTCACAACTTCTGGAGGCAAGCTGTTCTCACTTGCCAGGAAATTTCTCCTTAGTTCTAAGTTGCTTTTCTCCTTGATTAGTTTCCATCCATTGCTTTTTATCCTGCCTTCAGGGACTTTGGAGAATAGCTTGACTCTCTCTTCCTTGTGGCAACCTCTCAAACACTGGAATATTGCTATCATGTCATTCCTAGTACTTCTTTTCATTAAACCAGTGTGAGGGGAAATTAATCATAATGTAGGCCTTTGCTTCTTGATAGAATAGAATAGAATAGAATAGAATAGAATAGAATAGAATAGAATAGAATAGAATAGAATAGAATAGAATAGAATTCTTTATTGGCCAAGTGTGATTGGACACACTAGGAATTTGTCATTGGTGCAGATGAGGTGCATTGGTGCAAATGAGGACCCAGATTGTTGGGGACAATATAAATATACATTGCTTAATGGTGTAAACCGCTTAGAGAGTGCTTGCACTATGAGGCGGTATAAGTCTCACAAATAAATAAATAAATAAATAAATAAATAAATAAATAAATAAATAAATAAATGAATGAATGAATGAATGAATGAATGAATGAATAAATAAATAAATATGCTCTCAGTGTACATAAAAGAAAAGATACATTTGTCAAGAATCATGAGGTACAGCACTTAATGATTGTCATAAGGTACAAATAAGCAATCAGGAAACAATCAATATTAATATTAATATAAATAGATGCCTATTGACCTGATATTTCCTTGGCAAGGTTTATTGTATTCAATATTAATCTGTATAATCTGTTTAAAATCATTGTATTCAATACTAATGTGTCTATACAAAAGTTGTAACCTGCAAGTATGTCGAAATAGTATGTCTCAATACTGTTGGTAGCTGAGTTTGCAGGGTGAGGCGAGCTGAGATGGAGGGAAAAGAGGAACTATCAGGGTGCGATGCATGTAAAAATAACAACGTCGTGACATTCTGGTTATAGGAAGAACAAACATTATATACTTTGTGGTATATAATGGCGTGTTGGACAGTGAGTCGGGGCCAACCAGCCACAAGCTGTACCTTTTGACTGCTTGCCTGATTGACACTCATTGCAATGTGGTTATTGTGCAAGTACTTGCTGTTTGTCATAATTTGAAATGTAATAAACCACTTAGGATCCTTAATAAATTATTATCCTTAATAAAGGATCCTAAGTGAGATGCCTTATGGTGTGCTGTCTGTTCAATTCCTTACAAGTGGCAGCTATGCTCATAATCAGGTTTTTTCCCCTGACACCAGACATACCCAATTCCAACAACCGTTCTTTATGTGTGTTAGTCTCCACTCCCTTAATTATCTTTGTTGCTCTTCTGTGCAATCTTGATCATCAGAATCCCCCCCCCACATCAGACCATCTGAGGAGAAACAAAAAACTATTTTCATAGGTGGGATTTGCCCTTTGAAATAGCCTACAGCAACGTTTCTCAGCCATAGCAGTTTTAAAACACGTGGGCCTTCAACTCCCAGAATTCCCCAGCCGGTTATCCCTATGCTGGCTGGAGAATTCTGGGAGTTGAAGTCCACATAGCTTAAAAGTCACCAAGGTCTGGCCTATAGGAAAAGGGTTGAAACCTGTTTAAACCTGTTGCACACAAGACTTTAAAAACACGGTTAAATTAAACAAGGAAAAAGAATTCACGAATGAAATTAAGTCACGAATGAAATTAACTCGGGCAAAGTCAATCCTGAGGATTAAAGGGCATCAGAAGGAGCCTTTACCTGATGCTCTGTCCTGAGGTGGCTCGTTCAGAGCAACTCCCCGAAACAGCGGTTCCTGGGAGGGATCGCCCCCTTTCCCTCCGGCCGGGTTAGCAGCCATTCAACCCCAAGCCTTCTGGATCTGAAACGGCACCAGAGAGGGAAAAAAGGAAGTTACGACAAACGATCGGGAAAGAGCCTGCAGAACAATCCCCCCAGGGAGAAAATAGGGACTGCAGAAGCGATCTTAGGAGCGCGGCGAGCGCCACAAGCTGCATTGAAGGGTCACCTGTCCAGGCATTTCCCCAGGTGGGAAAAAGGAGGGAGGGAGGGAGGGAGTTTCTTACCTGGCGCTCGATAGGAAAGAGGCGGCTCTCTTGCTCGCCCGGACTCCGCTTCCCAAAAGATGCGCGCAGGAAAAGATCCGCGATCGGCTTTCCTCGCAGCCCCCACCGGCCACGCTCCCTTCCTTCCTTCCCTCCCGGCCACGCACGTGGATTCCCCCTTCTCGGAACGGCCCCAGCCAGGACTTTGCGGAGCCCAAGCACGGAATGTGTACAGTTCCTCCCTCCCCGTCCGGCTCCTCCCATTCTCGGCAGGGCCGAAGGGGCTGTCCACTAAGGCAGGGGTCTCCAACCTTGGCCACTTTAAGACTTGTGGACTTCAACTCCCAGAATTCCTCAGCCAGCTTTGTTGGAAGCTTTGCTGGCTGTGGAATTCTGGGAATTGAAGTCCACAAGTCTTAAAGTTGCCAAGGTTGGAGACCCCTGCACTAAGGGACTTCCCCTGCCTGCCCCCTACCTTCTGCCGCGGGGAAGCCGTGCCCAGTGGGACGGTCAGCTAGGGAAGGAGTTCAGGGTTGCTTTCTCCCGAGGAAGTCAAGGAAACAGGGGAGAGAGGGAGGGGAGAGAGGGAGGGGAGGAGGGAAGGGAAGGGGATGTGGAGCAGCAAAGTTAGAGGGGAATCGCCCTTTCCACAGAATAATAGAGCTAGCAGGAACCTTGGAGGTCTTCTAGTCCAACCCCGAAGCAGTCAGAGAAACAGGGGAGAGAGGGAGGGGGCGAAGGCCAGGGATGGGAGGAGGGAAGGGAAGGGAATGCGGAGCAGCAAAGTTAGAGGGCAATCGCCCTTTCCACAGAATAATAGAGCTAGCGGGTACCTTAGAGGTCTTCTAGTGACTAGAAGACCTCCAAGGACCCTCCCAACTCTTTAGTTTAGTTTAGTTTAGAATTGGAAGGGACCTTGTAGGTCATCTAGTCCACCATCACCCCGCTGGAGCAGGAGTCCCTACACCATTTCGGATAAATGGCAGTCCAATCTCCCTTTGAAAGTCTCAAGTGTTGGAGCTCTCACAACCTCCGCAGGCAAGCTGTTCCACTGCTTGATCGCTCTCGCTGTCAGAAAGTTCTTCCTCATTTCCAAGTTTTTTAGATTTATTATTAGAGTTGGAAGGGACCTTGTAGGTCATCTAGTCCAACCCACTGCTCAAGCAGGAGTTCCTGCACCATTTGAGCCGAGGTGGCACACTGCAGGCTACTTCAGCTGACTGCTAGGTGCAGTTCAGCTATTCAAATCTCACCGGCTCAAGGTTGACTCAGCCTTCCATCCTTCTGAGGTCGGTAAACTGAGGACCCAGATTGTTGGGGGCAATATGCTGACTCTGTAAACCGCTTAGAGAGGGCCGTAAAGCACTATGAAGCGGTATATAAGTCTAAGTGCTATTTCTATTGCTATTTGAGACAGATGGCAGTCCAGTCTCCCCTTGAAGGTCGCAAGTGTTGGGGCTCTCACAACCTCCGCTGGCAAGCTGTTCCACTGGTTGATCGCTCTCACCATCAGAAAGTTTCTCCTCACTTCCAGGTTGAATCTCTGTTTGGTCAGCTTCCATCCGTTATTCCTTGTTTGGCTTTCTGGTGCCATAGAGAACAGCCTGACCCCCTCCTCTCTGTGGCAGCCCCTCAAGTATTGGAACACTGCTATCATGTCACCCCTGGTCCTTCTCTTCGCTAGACTGGCCAAGCTCAGTTCCTGCAACCGCTGTTCATATGTTTTAGTTTCCAGACCCTTTATCATCCTGGTTGCTCTCATCTGCACTTTCTTTAGAGTTTCAATGTCTTTTTTGTAGTGTGGTGACCAAAACTGGATGCAGTACTCCAGTTGTGGTCTAACTAAGGCTTTATAGAGTGGTATTAGTACCTCCCTAGTCCTAGATTCTCTTAAAGGGCGATTCCCTTCTAACTTTGCTGCTCCGCTTCCCTTTCCCTCCCCTCTTCCCGTCCCTGGGTTTCACCTTTCGTCCCCTCCCTCTCTCCCCCCTTTCTCTGACTGCCTGGGACGAAGCAGCTCTGGACTCGCTGCCCCGCTGACCATCCCACCCTCAGGAGAGGGGGGGAGAGGGAGGGGCAGGCAGGGGGACCTCCGAGTGGGCGGCGCTCTCCGACCTTTAGAGAATGGGAGGAGCTGGACGGAGAGGGGAGGAGCTATAAGCGCTTCCAGCTTGGGCTCTGCAAACTCCTGGCTGGGGTCGTTCCGGGGAGGAGGGATCCACGTGCGTGGCCGGGAAGGAAGGGAGCTTAGCCGGCGGGGCTGCGAGGAAAGCGGATCTTTTCCTGGGCGCATCTCTTGGAACGAGGAACAGAGCCGCCTTTCCCTGCGGGCGCCAAGTAAGAAACTCCCTCCCTCCCTCCCTCCCTCCTTCCTTCCTTCCTTCCTTCCTTCCTCCCTTCCTTCCCCCACCTGGGGAAATGCTTGGACAGGTGACCCTTCAATGAAGCTTCTTGGGGCGCTGCTAAGATCTCTCCTGCAGTCCCCACTTTCTCCTTGGGAGATTATTATCATTTTTTTTCCTGGCCCTTCCTGATCGTTTCCCGTCACTTCCTTTTCTCTGGTGCCGTTTCAGATCCAGGAGGCTTGGAGTTCAATGGCTGCGAAATCGGCGGGGGGAAAAGGGGGCGATCCCTCCCAGGAGCCGCTGTTTCGGGGAGTTGCTCAAGAGGAGCCTCCTCCGGAGAGAGCATCGGGTAAAGTGTTCTTCTGATGCCTTTTAATCTCTTTGCCCTCGTTTCTTTCATCCCTGAATTCGTGTTTATTGTTCAATTGAACTGCGTTTTTAAAGTCTTGTTTGCATTTAAAAAGGTGTCGCCTTTCCTTCGGGCAGCTCCCAAGATTGAGAAACATTGCTCTAGCCCAGGGGTGAGGAAGGAAGGTCCTTTTATGACTGGTGGATTTCAACTCCCAGAATTCCTCAGCCAGCTGTGTCAGGAATTCTGGGAGTTGAAGTCCAACAGCCATAAAAGGGCCATACTTCCCCACTTCTGCAATAGAATAGAATAGAATAGAATAGAATAGAATAGAATAGAATAGAATAGAATAGAATTCTTTATTGGCCAAGTGTGATTGGACACACAAGGAATTTGTTTTTGGTGCATATGCTCTCAGTGTACATAAAAGAAAAGATACATTTGTCAAGAATGGTTGTCATAGGGTTCAAGTAAGCAATCAGGAAACAATCAATATGAATATAAATTGTAAGGGTACAAGCAACAAGTTACAGTCATACAGTCATAAGTGGGAGGAGATGGGTGATAGGAACGATGAGAAAAACTAATAGTAATAGTAATGCAGCCTAGTGACTAGTTTGACAGTGGTGAGGGAATTATTTGTTTAGCAGAGTGATGGCGTTCGGGGAAAAAACTGTTCTTGTGTCTAGTTGTCTTGGTGTGCAGTGCTCTATAGCGACGTTTTGAGGGTAGGAGTTGAAGCAATTTATGTCCAGGATGCGAGGGGACAGTAAATATTTTCACGGCCCTCTTTTTGATTCCTGCAGTATACAGGTCCTCAATGGAAGGCAGGTTGGCAGTAATTGTTTTTTCTGCAGTTCTGATTATCCTCTGAAGTCTGTGTCTGTCTTGTTGGGTTGCAGAACCAAACCAGACAGTTATAGAGGTGCAGATGACAGACTCAATGATTCCTCTGTAGAACTGTATCAGCAGCTCCTTGGGAAGTTTGAGCTTCTTGAGTTGGCGCAGAAAGAACATTCTTTGTTGTGCTTTTTTGATGACGTTTTTGATGTTAGATGACCATTTTAGGTCTTGAGATATGATGGAACCTAGAAATTTGAAGGTCTCTACTGTTGATACTGTGTTGTCTAGTATTGTAAGAGGTGGTAGGATGGGAGGGTTTCTCCTAAAGTCTACCACCATTTCTACGGTTTTGAGTGTGTTCAGTTCCAGATTGTTCCGGTCGCACCACGAGGCTAGTTGTTCAACCTCCCGTCTGTATACGGTTTCATAATTGTCTCGAATGAGGCCAATCACTGTTGTATCATCTGCAAACCTCAGTAGTTTAACAGATGAATCGTTTGAGATGCAGTCATTGGTATATATAGAGAAGTGGTGAGAGCACACAGCCTTGGGGGCCCCCTGTGCTAATTGTACAGGTATCTGATGTGATTTTGCCTAGCTTCACCTGCTGCTTCCTTTCTGTTAGGAAGCTTGTGATCCACTTACAAGTGTGTTCAGGTACCGCTAGCTGATTTAGTTTAGTTAGAAGAATGTCCGGTATGATGGTGTTGAATGCTGAACTAAAGTCTACAAAGAGGACCCTTGCGTAGGTATTTGGAGATTCAAGATGTTGTAGGATGAAGTGCAGAGCCATATTAACAGCATCATCTGTCGATCTATTTGCTTGGTATGCAAATTGCAGGGGATCTAATGGTGGTTTTCAAGTGGGACATTACTAGTCTTTCAAAGGTTTTCATAACTACAGATGTTAGAGCAACTGGTCTGTAGTCATTCAGTTCCTTGATGGAGGGCTTCTTCGGCACTGGGCTGATAGTGGAGCGTTTGAAGCAAGAAGGAACATGGCATATCTCTAGTGATTTGTTGAAGATTTGGGTGAAGATGGGGGCCAATTGGTCAGCACAGACTTTTAAGCAAGAAGAAGTTATCTTGTCTGGACCTGGTGCTTTTCCCGGCTTCTGTCTGTGAAATAGATCTTGCTACTATGAAATAGATCTTGCTACTGTGAAATAGATCTGGCTACTTCAAAAGGCAAGCCCCAGCTGTGAAAAGAGTTTTTCTCATCTTTCCTGATTTTCTGATGAGGGAAGGTGAAAATTCTAGAATAACAGATTTGGAAGGGACCTTGGAGGTCTTCTAGTCCAACCCCCTGCTTGAGGAGGAGGAATTTATACCATTTGAGACAGGTAGCTGTCCAGTCTCTTATTCAAAGCCTCCAGTGATGGAGCCCTTGAGTCAGGAGTCTGATAATCAATATCTTACGTTCAAATGGATGAATATAGGTAGTCCTTGATTTAGGACCCCAAATTTATGTTGCTTGGCGAGAGAGTTGCCCCGTTTTTTGCCCCCTTTTACGACCGTTCTTGCTACAGTTATTAAGTGCAGTTGTTGAGTTAGGAACACGGTGGTGAAGGGAAACTGGCTTCTCTATTGACTTTGCTTGTCATAAGGTCGCAAAAGGGGATCACATGACCCCGGGACACTGCAACTATCATAAATGTGAGCCAGTTGCCCAGTGTCCAAATTTTGATAGGTGACCGTGGGGATATTGCAACGGTTGTGTGAAAAGTTGTCAGGAATCACTTTTTTCAGTGCTGTGGTAACTCTGAAAGGTTACTAATGAATGTCTATAATTCGAGGACTACCTGTATACGTGAGAGAGAATTGGACTCTGTCTCTTTGTTGGTGCCAGGCCAGACCTACAACTCCTGACTAACAACTCAGCATGACTCCCTGGATATGGGATGGGATCTTCTTGAGGCAGCCAGAGTAAAGCTCTGTGGTCTTTTAATGCATACATTCATGGCTGAGAGAGCTGCCTCTGAATCCAATCCCTGTTCCTTCCACACACCTCAGTTTTCTTCTCACCCAATGTATTGTTGCTGTGGCTGCAAGGCACTCACATAAAGAGGTTCCCTAGTTAGCCTAGAAATTGGCTAAAATCAGCCTTCTGCACTGTATGCTCAAGAATATCTTTAGGATGTTTGATAGCAAATTATTCCCTTGCTGTTTTTTTTCTTCACTCCTAGACACTCTCATGGCCTTGTCTTCATCTCCTGGAACCTCGGTTCTTTTTAATGGAGGATTAACAGTGGTTGAACTTCCAACACAGGTAGGAGTATTCTCCCCTCCCCTGATGTGCCAATCTCCCAATAACAGAATAACACAATTGGAAGGGATCTTGGAGCTCTTGTAGTCCAACCCAATTTCAAGTAGGAGACCCTATACCATTTCTTGTCTTGCCTTCTGGTGCTTTGGAAGAGACCCCCCCTCTTCTTTATGGCAGCCTCTTAAATATTGTAATACAGTTGTCATGTCACCCCTTTTCATCCAGAAAAGAAGAACATAGGATAGTCAGGAACACAGGAACATCATGAGGTAAATTTAAAACATGCAGAACACACAGAAGGAAAAAAGGAGGGGAAAAAGGGAAACTCCCCCTTTATACTTAGAGCAACCAATCATAGCGTAGATTGCATCATGCATGAGTCAGCACTCTCCAACTAATTACAATTGTGTTACGGCCAATTGTAGACTTTACTGTTCCAGCTATTAAATTCAATATCCTGCATGCTCTTTTGCCCTACTTGGAAACTCTGCAGTTTGTTCTTTAAGAAGAGGAATCGCATGTCATTCATTGAAGTGTTCATTGTTAGGAATGTTCATGGAATACATATTGTTTTTTCCCTCTCCCTGTGTCAGGATTTGGTATCGCTTGAGGATGTAGTTGTGTTTTTCTCTGTGGAGGAGTGGGCCCTGCTGGATTCTAAGCAAAAAGCCCTGTACCAAGAGGTTATGCTGGAAAATAAGAGGAACATGGCCTCCTTAGGTAAGGGATTATGTTAAGATATTGAAATTTAGTAGCAAAAGGTCAAATCTTATATCAAATTAATGTCTGATTTGTTGTCTAGTTTGGAAATAAACAATCACGAGCCAAAACTTCCAAGAGAAAACAATGGTAATTTTATTCACCTTGCAACCTGGGTGGACCACACACATGCAGGTACCCTAAATCATCAATACATTTGCCTTATATTCTCTAGTACCTTTACAAATTTACTTCCCACCTCTTCTTCATTGGCTTAGCAATAATGATGTCACAACCTATCCAAAGTGTCTAATGTGAATACATTATCTCCGTCCCTGATTACATCATCCACTATTCTAATTCTATCTCCCCCTGCCATTATTTACAAATTTCCTTTTATGGTCCCAGTTCCTAGGCGTTGTCTCTTGAGTAACTATCATATCAGTAAATTCTGGTTATGGCTGATTTCTAGCAGAGTAGCGGCCTGCGATTGTAGCTCCTACGTACAATTCTCAAGCTTCAGCCTAGCTAATGAGATTAGAAACATATACAATGTATTTTGTTCACAGGCCAACATGTCGTCTTACAATTCTGTAAAAACAACACAACTCTGTTTCCACATTAATAACAAGCATAGCATCATGTTTTCAAGAAATGGGGGTTTGGAAGAATATCGATAGTGTTCAAATACAGCAATGGTGCTCGATCCCTTTTGCACCTAAGTTTGTGTTAACTTTTCTTTTTTTCTTTCTTTTTTCTGTTGCAAGCAGGTGACAAATGGGAGATGGAGGATTCTGGCCAAGAGACAGCAGCACCTTTGCCAAAAGACAAAAAGGAAGTTGCAGAAAAGATGTATGGAAAGGAAAGTTCTGAGCAAAACCAGTTAACGGCTGAGCTGGAGAATTGCTCTAGTTCACCATGTCCAGATACCAATATCCTATTGGACGCAGATGATTGCGAAGAAAAAGAAGTGTGTTCAAGGTGTGGGAAAACACTCCAAGATGAATCAGGATTATGTGACTGTTGTCAAAGCCCTGCTGGAGAGAAACAAGCTGAAAGCAGGCAAAGCTCCAAAAGGACCCTTCCTCCTCCTTTACATGAAATAATACAAGAAGAAAGGAAATCGTACAAATGTACGGAGTGTGCAGAAAGCTTTGGTACAAACCGCTCTCTTGCACTGCATAAAAAGATTCATAAAGCAGAGGATCCACACAAATGTCTGGATTGTGGAAGGTCCTTCAGGCAGAAAAATCATCTTAGTTCACATAAGAGGGTCCACGAAGAGAGGAAGCAGCATCAATGCATCACCTGCGGAAAGAGCTTCAGAAGCAGCGCAGCCCTTACTTCCCACCAAAGCATCCACAGAGAGGAGAGGTTGCATCAACGCAGGGAGGGGAGAACGAGGTTTACTCAGAGCAAGGAACCGAATTCCCGAGAAAAAAGCCCCACTGGGGATAATTCATATAAATGCCTGGAATGTGGGAAGAGCTTCTGCTCTGCAAGTGATCTCACTTACCATAATAGGATCCATACAGGGGAAAAGCCGTATCATTGCACGGTGTGCGGAAAGAGCTTCGCACAAAAAGGCAGTTACAATATACATAAGAGGGTCCACACCGGAGAGAAGCCGTATAAATGCACAGAGTGTGGAAAATGCTTCAAAGCCTCCAGTGCCCTTACTTGCCATAAGAGGATTCACACAGGGGAGAAACCCTATGAATGCTTGGAGTGTGGAAAAAGTTTCAACAGACGTGATACTCTAACCATACATAACAGGATACATAACGGTGAGAAACCTTATAAATGCATGAACTGTGGAAAAAGCTTCAGTCAAAAAGTTCATCTTAAGTCACACGAGAGAATCCACACGGGGGAAAAACCATTTCAATGCATGGAGTGTGGAAAGAGCTTCCATTTCTCAGCAAGCCTTACTGCCCATCACAGAATCCATACAGGGGAGAAGCCCTTTCAATGCCTGCAGTGTGGAAAGTGCTTTGCCCATTTTGGTGGCTTTCATGCCCACAAACGGACCCACACAGGGGAGAAACCGTACAAATGCCTGGAGTGTGGAAAGAGCTTCCGTGATTCCGGCCACTTAACGTCTCATAAAAGTATCCACAGTGGAGAGAAACCGTATCAATGCACCGAGTGTGGGAAGTGCTTCAGTCAAACAAGTGGCCTTACTCGCCATAAAAGGATCCACACAGGTGAAAAGCCTTATAAGTGCGCTGAATGTGACAAATGCTTCACTAAATTGGGGTCTCTCTCTCAACACAAAAAGCTCCACACCGGGGAGAAACCATATGAATGCCGCACGTGTGGAAAGAGCTTCAATACAAAAAATAGCTATATCATACACAGCAGAACCCACACTGGGGAGAAACCATATCAGTGCCAGGAGTGTGGAAAATGCTTCAGTAATTCTGGAGAACTGACGATTCATAAAAGGATTCACACAGGGGAGAAACCCTATAAGTGCACGGAGTGTGGCATGAGTTTCAGACAAAGTAGTGGCCTTGGTATCCACAAGAGGATCCACACTGGGGAGAAACCGTATACATGTCATGAGTGCGGAAAAAGCTTTAGACATAATAGTTCACTCACATTCCATAGAAGACTTCACTCAGGGAAGAAACCCTATAAATGCCTGGAGTGTGGAAAATGTTATAGTGCGAGTGGCCGTCTTACCTCCCACAATAGGATGCACACAGGAGAGAAACCGTTTAAATGCATCGACTGTGGAAAGAATTTCAAAGACGGGAGGAATCTTTCGCTGCATAAAAGAATCCACATAGGGGAGAAGCCGTATTAGTGTGTCTAGTGTGGAAAGAAATTCAGAAATGGGAGTGTCTTTAATTGCCATAAGAAGAGGCACAGCAAGAAATGGCCAAGATTTCATCATATCTTAAGGACCACTCAAATGAAAGATATATATTGGAATGGAGTAGGTGGACTGAATATATTCAGAAAAAGTATCAGATTAAGATAACCCAAACAGTTTATTAATGTTAGATGTTTGAGAAATTTTAGATTATACTTTCAAGTCTTTGGAGTAACAAAGAGTTAAGAATGGATAAGATATTTTTGAACTAATTTTTTTTTTAGTATTTTGTAGTTTTATACTTTTCGTTTTGAAATTATACCTTGTGCTTTTTCTGGGAAGTCCGGGGGGTGGGTGGGTGGGAGGGCAAGTGGGGGGGGGGAAGAGTGGAGGGTGGAAGGGGGGAGAGAAGATAAAAATGTATGTACTTTGTACTTTTAAAACTTTTCAATAAAAAAAAGAGGCACAGCAAGAAAAGATGATGTAAGGTGTAAAAATCAAGCTAGGATGGGGGAGGGGGAGGTGTGTCACGCGCCTTGCACCCGCTTATCTGAGGACTGCCACAGTCAGGCCTCCCATGCCCCAGCACCTGGCTGCGCGAACTCCTGATTTCTCCTGTTTAACTGATTTCTAGTCTGAGATACGATATTGATTGTGTTTTTTTAAATTAATGCCCTAACTTATACAGTAGTTAAAGGCTTAGCTTATACATCTCAGATATTGGCTGTTTTTGGTCAATAAATTGGACAATTTAGGGAACCAGCTTTAGAAAATACAGGAGCCCTTGACTTATGACCACAATTAAAGCCCAAATTTTCCATTGCTAAGCAAGACAATTGTTAAGTGAGTCTGAAACCCATCTTGGAAAACAGGGAAGGAATTTCTTAACATCAAAATGGGTCAGTGCCTAGATCAGTGGTGGCCAACCTTAAGCATACCATCCGCCAAATTTTTTCGCAGACGAGTTCCAATCCGCCATTTATTATTTATTTATTTATTTTGGTGGTTTTTGTATGCTGCCCCACTCCCACAGGACTCAGGGCGGCCGTACAACTTTCTTTCTCTCTCTCTCTCTCTCTTCCTCCTTCCTTCCTTCCTTCCTTGTCCTTTCTCCTTCCTTCCTTCCTCCCTCCCTTCCTTCTTTCTTTGTCTTCCTTCCTTCCTAACTTTTCTTTCTTTCTTTCTTTCTTCTTTCTTTGTCTTTCCTCCTTCCTTCCTTCTTTTTTTCTTTGTCCTTTCTCCTTCCTTCCTTCCTTCTTTGTCTTTCTTCCTTCCTAACTTTTCTTTCTTTCTTTCTTTCTCTTCCTTCCTTCTTTCTTTCTTTCTTTTCTGTCTTCCTTCCTTCCTAACCTTTCTTTCTTTCTTCCTTCCTTCCTTCCTAACCTTTCTTTCTTTCTTTCTTTCTTTCTTTCTTTCTTTCTTTCTTTCTTTCTTTCTTTCTTTCTTTCTTTCTTTCTTTCTTTCTTTCTTTCTTTCTTTGTCTTCCTTCCTTCCTAACTTTTCTTGCTTCCTTCCTAACTTTTCCTCCTTCCTTCCTAACTTTTCTTTCTTTCTTTCTTTCTTTCTTTCTTTCTTTCTTTCTGTCTTTCTTTCTGTCTGTCTGTCTTTCTCTTTCTTTCTTTCTTTCTTTCTTTCTTTCCCTTCCTAACTTTTCTTCCTTCCTTACTTTTCTTCCTTCCTTCCTTCCTAACCTTTCTTTCTTTCTTTCTTTCTTTTTTCTCTTTCTTTCTCTCTCTTTCTTCTTTCTTTCTTTCTCTTTCTCCCTCCCTCCCTCCTCCTTCCTTCTTTCTTTCTCTTCCTTCTTAACCTTCCTCCCTCCCTCCCTCCCTCTGTCTTTTCTCCTTCCTTCCTTCTTTCTTTGTCTTCCTTCCTTCCTAACTTCTTTCTTTCTTTCTTTCTTTCTTTCTTTCTTTCTTTCTTTCTTTCTTTCTTTCTTTCTTTCTTTCTTCCTTCCTTCCTTCCTTCCTTCCTTCCTTCCTTCTTTCTTTCTTTGTCTTCATTCCTTCCTAACTTTTCTTCCTTCCTTCCTTCCTTCCTTCCTTTTTCCCTGCAAAGCAATCCCCACCGTGGCTCCTTTCTCCCTCTCCCAGCCCTCTTCCAAGATGCCAAGTCCTGATGCCGCCACTTCTGGCATCCCTGCGCCTCTTTCAGAAGGGAGGGAAAGAGGGCGCTTCCCCCCTCCCCCTGGAAATAAGAACCCCCCCGCAGGAGTAACAATCACAACAACCAGGGCTGGCAAAGCACCTCACCAGCACCAGCAGCCGGCAGGAACAAAAGCAAGCGTGGGGCGATGAGAAGGCTCGCCCCGGGCGGAGCTTCCACACAGCTTCTGCATTCTGAGAAGCAGCAGCAGCAGCGTAGGCTGCGACAGCGGCCCCCCTCCTCAGAGCCTTGCTGTCCTCCATTTCCCAATGGAGCTGTGGAGTCCCGCACCTCAGGGCGTGTGGGCAACAGGCAATTGCTTAGCTTTGGGGTGAAGCCTCGGATTGCTGCCTCCACCTCCGCCTCCTTCTCCTCTCCCCCCTCTCCCCCCCCGCTTCCTTTGCTCTGAAGTAACGAAACACGAGCAGCGGGGCCGGCGCTTGTGACTGACTACTTCCTCCTCTGCCCTGCTAGCTCAGGAATTCTGGGAGTTGGAAGTCCACGAGTCACAGAAGAGCCAACTTTGCTCGTTTCGTCATTGCCGGAGTTTGACTTCGAACTGCGCGCTCTCTCTTCAGAATTATGCAGGAAGAAAGAGATCAGACAATAAGAAGGTCAGAATCACTTTCGCTCGCTAAAACCTTCTTATTGTCCGATCCCCTTCTTCCTGCATAATTGTTATCCACTGACCAAATTTCTCTGTACATTTTTCTTCATGGTTGTAAAACAGCGTCACCTTTTCTGTCTGTTGGATGATTGCAATGCGCCACTTGCAATCATCCAATGCGCCACGTTTGGCGCATGCGCCACGGTTTGGCCACCCCTGGCCTAGATTGAAAGGTAAAGGTAGAGGTTCCCCTTGCACACATGTGCTAGTCGTTCCCGACTTTAGAGGGCGGTGGTCATCTCCATTTCAAAGCCAAAAAGCCAGTGCTATCCGAAGACATCTCCGTGGTCATGTGGCCGTGGTCACATGACTAAACACATGGCTAGTCATGTGGTCATGACTAAATGCTGAAGTCCTACGGAACGCTGTTACCTTCCCACCAAAGGTGGTCCCTATTTTTCTACTTGCATTTTTTACATGCTTTCGATCTGCTAGGTTGGAAGAAGCTAGGACAAGTAACGGGAGCTCACACCAATACGCGGCACTAGGGGTTTGAACTGCTGAACCGTCGACCTTTCTGATTGACAAGCTCAGCGTCTTAGCCACTGAGCCACCGCATCCCTTTCAAGGGCCTAGATCAGTGGTTCCCAAACTTTTTCAGTCCACCGCCCCCTTGGTGCTACAAACTCATCCTCACCGCCCCCCACCCCACCCCCTCAGGTGGGCGTGGCTTAGTGGTCAGGTGACCAGGTGGGCATGGCCAACTTGTAAAATGTGGTGAAACTCACTTAACAACGCTCTTGCTTAGCAACCAAAATGTTATGCTCAATTGTGGTCATCATTCTTTCTTTCTTTCTTTCTTTCTTTTTTTCTTTCTTTCTCTTTCTTTCTTCTTTCTTCTTTCTTTCTTTCTTTCTTTCTCTTTCTTTCTTTTTCTCTTTCTTTCTTTCCTCCCTTCCCCTTCTTTCTCTTTTTCTTTCTTCCTTCCTTCCTTCCTTCCTACCATCTTTCTTTCTGTCTTCCTTCCTCCCTCCCTCCCTCTTTCTTTCCTTTTTCTTTCCTTCTTCCCTCCCTTCCCTTCCCTCTTTTCTTTTTGACTGTCTTCCTTCCTTCCTACCATCTTTTTCTTTCTTTCTGTCTACATTCCTACCTACCATCTTTCTTTCTTTCTTTTTCTTTCTTTCTTTCCTTTTTCTTTGCTACATCCCTCCCTTCCCTTCCCTTCCCTCCCTCCTTTCTTTTTCTGTCTGCCTTCCTTCCTACCATCTTTTTTCTTTCTTTCTTTCTGTCTTCCTTCCTTCCTACCATCTTTCTTTCCTTTTTCTTTCCTTCTTCCCTCCCTTCCCTCCTTTCTTTTTCTGTCTGTCTTCCTTCCTTCCTACCATCTTTTTCTTTCTTTCTGTCTTCCTTCCTACCTACCTACCATCTTTCTTTCTTTTTCTTTCTCTTTCTTTCTTTTTCTCTCTCTCTCTCTTTCTTTCTTTCTTTCTTTCTTTCTTTCTTTCTTTCTTTCTTTCTTTCTTTCTTTCTTTCTTTCTTTCTTTCTTTCTTTCTTTCTTTCTTTCTTTCTTTCTTCCTTTCCTTCCTTCCTTCCTTCCTTCCTTTTTCTTTCCTTATTTTCTCTCTCTCTCTATATGTGTGTGTGTGTGTGTGTGTGTGTGTGTGTGTGTGTGTGTGTGTGTGTGTGTCGCACACACCGCGGGACTACATTGCCTCCTCTGGGCTCTGCCTATGGCAATTTAAAATGTGCTTCTGTCTGCGAGGAAGAGGGGCATGTTTGAAAAGAGGGGCTGGAGGTGGGTGGGAAATCTATCCCACATTGAGCCACTGGGTGTGTGTGAGTGTGTGTGTGCGTGCGTGCGTGGCCGAAAATGTCCAGGTTTGGGAAACTGGGAGGTTTTGAAACCGGTTCCCCCAAACATGGTTTGTATTTGGTTGCAAAAACAAACAAACAAACACACAAGCCATTTTGGTTCCTCGCCAAGGCTGGCTCAACTGGATGACCAAACAGAGCCTGGAAAGGAAAGAAAACTGCAGAAGTGGTCAATGGAGGGGGTGGGTGGGACAGATGCACATGGGGGAGGGTCTTCTCCCCCTCCCCCCACACTGGCACATTCAAGGGGCTTCCTGGAAATACACCCCCTCCCCCGTGGGAAGCGCTGGCACCCTCTGAATTGCCTTCCTTGGCACAGAGGCCGGGTGGAGGGGGGGACTGCTGTACCCAGCAGGCACAGCTAGAAAGCCCCCTCCTCACCTGGTGGTGTGTCGTGCCTGCCTAAATTGCTATCCATCCGGGGGCAGGGGAAGATGGCATCGCAGGGACGAACGAGAGCAGTGTGGTAGGTGGGCAGAGGAGGCGAGGCCAAAGGCCACATCGTGAGACGGGCATGCGGAGAGGTTGCGGGGGGGGGGCGCAGGAGGCTGGGCACCTGTGATCATCAGTGGGATGGAGAAGGGGATGGTATTGGGTGTTTGGGGTGGGGTGGGGAGTTATGATTTTTAGAAGATGAGACACACATGTACGCACAATGGCCAAGGGGAGGATTTAACTTGGGGTTGTTTGGGAGAGAAAAATAGAGGGAGGGAGGGAAGAAAGGAAAGGAAAAGAAAGGAAAGAGAAAGAAAAGGAAGGAATGAGAGGGAAGGAAATGGAAGGAGGAAGGAAGGGAGGAAAGGAGGGAGGGAGGAAAGAAAGTAGGAAGGAAAGAGGGAGGGAAATTAAAGGTGAAAAGGAGAGGGAGGGAGGAAAAGGAAGGGAAGGTGGAAGGAAGGGAAGGGAAGTAGGAAGGAAAAAGGGGGAAGGGAAGGAAGGAAAGTAGGAAGGAAAAGGAGGGAAGGAAGGGAAAGAGACAGAAGGAAGGGAAGGGAAGGAATGGAGGAAGGAAAAAGGGAAGGAAAAAGGGAAGGAAAGGGAGGAAGGAAGGAAGGAAAGGAAAGGAAAGGAAAAAGGAAAGGAAAGGGAGGCAGGCGAAGGCGGCAGAAACTCTGGCGGGCAACTGTTCCTGATCTCCCCCGCCATCACTGCCCTCTTTCTGGACCGACTTTCCGGCCACGTTGCCTCTTGGCCGAAGGAGTGGAAAAGAGGCAGCTGCGATTTCCCCACAAGGTCTCCCTCCTCCTCCTCCTCCTCCTCCTGCCCCCCCAACCTAACCCCCCAACCCCTGCCCGCCCCCCCGCCCCCAATCCCGTGTCTTACAGGTTTAACAGCTCCGTGTTTCTGTCGGCTAGTCTCTAGGGAAAAAAGCTTGCAAAATACAGAAACTCTTCTCACTGCAAGTTGTTAATTGTTTCTGTATTTTGCAAGCTTTCCA
The DNA here is from genome assembly GCA_023053685.1 of Diadophis punctatus similis. Lineage (NCBI taxonomy): Eukaryota > Metazoa > Chordata > Lepidosauria > Squamata > Dipsadidae > Diadophis > Diadophis punctatus. The sequence continues at coordinate 236,153,017 of JALIGW010000002.1, forward strand.
GGGGTCTCCAACCTTGGCAACTTTAAGACTTGTGGACTTCAACTCCCAGAATTCCTCAGCCAGCTTTGCTGGGAGTTGAAGTCCACAAGTCTTAAAGTTGCCAAGGTTGGAGACCAGTGCAAAGAGACCAGACGACAGATACACAGAGCTGTTAAAAGTCCAGTAAGATGCCCGTCTCACGGCCCGCCCAGTCCCCACCGGGAAAAGAGTGGCGGGAAAAGCGGCAGCAGGCGATTGGGTGGACATGGGTGGCGGCACGGGGACAGGACCGGCGAACCACCTACCGCCCCCATGGACCCTCTCACCGCCCCCCTGTCGCCACCCTTACCTCTCACCGCCCCCCTAAGGGTTCTCACCGCCCCCTGGGGGGCGGTACCGCCCCCTTTTGGAACCACTGGCCTAGATTATGGGTCTCCAAACTTGGCAACTTTAAGACTTGTTGATTTCAACTCCCAGAATTCCTCTAGCACACATGTTAGTATGCTGTCTGTGGGATTCTGGGAGTTGAAGTCGTCAAGTCTTAAAGTTGCCAAGTTTGGAAACCCCTGGCCTAGACTTATGGAATTATGGTCTGTTGTTGTTTCTAGTGCCTTCCTACTGTAAAGTCTTTTAAGTGTCCAGTATATTGAAAATGGAGAAAGAATTATAGTCAATATTTCCTTGCTCTTCAAGAAAAGGATTACAAGCATGATGAGACACCTCAATATTCACAATGAAAGTTAAAATCTCAAAAGGGGGAAGATGGCGAAGAGGCCTAAGATTACGTGGCTCAGTTTTGCCAGTGAACAAGGCCAGATGCAGAGTTTGGCTTCTGACAATTGGACGGCCAGAGTCTCATCAGGGGTGGGGAATCTTGGTTCTCTTTTGACTTATGGACTTCGACTTCCAGAATTCTGTAAGTTGAAGTCCCACAAGTAATAAATGGCCAATAGTTTCCCACCCCTGGACTATAGCAATGTTTCTCAACCTTCTCAAATTCTAGCAGTTGAAGGCAACAAATGATAAAAAGACCAAGGTTCCCCATCCCTGGTCTAAATAGAAGGATCCGTGGAGATTCAGGTTAAACTTAGAATAAAGGCGTAAATTAAGGTGACCAGATTTTAACATTGGTAAAGAGGGACACCATTGACCGGGGTGGGTGGGCTCCTGATTAAAAATTATTTATTTATTTATTTTGGTCGTTTTTGTATGCTGCCCCACTCCCATAGGACTCAGGGCGGCCATACAACTTTCTTTCTTTCTTTCTTTCTTTCTTTCTTTCTTTCTTTCTTTCTTTCTTTCTTTCTTTCTTTCTTTCTTTCTTTCTTTCTTTCTTTCTTTCTTTTTCTTCCTTCCTTCCTTCCTTCCTTCCTTCTTTCCTAACTTTTCTTTCTTTCTTTCTGTCTTCTTTCTTCTTCCTTCCTTCCTTTCTTTCATCTTTCTTCTTTCCTAACATCTTTCTCTCTCTCTCTCTCTCTTTCTTTGTCTGTCTGTCTTCTTTCTTCTTCCTTCCTTTCATCTTTCTTCTTTCCTAACATCTCTCTCTCTCTCTCTCTCTCTCTCTCTCTTTCTGTCTGTCTTCTTTCTTCTTCCTTCCTTCCTAACTTCTTTCTTTCTTTCTTTCTTTCTTTCTTTCTTTCTTTCTTTCTTTCTTTCTTTCTTTCTTTCTTTCTTTCTTTCTTTCTTTCTTTCTTTCTTTTTTATGCAGCTATTAGTTCTTGGAGGGATTTGGCTGGGTAAACTTGGCCAATCTGACTAATCCATTCCTTTGGCATCTTCCTTTTCTCCACTTTTCTCTTTCTCTCTTTCTCTTTCTCTTTCTCTTTCTCTTTCTCTTTCTCTTTCTCTTTCTCTCTCTCTCTCTCTCTCTCTCTCTCTCTCTCTCTCCGCGTATATGTGTGTGTTTACTAATCCCCTTTCTGTTCCTCCTGGCTCTAGTCTGTCTCACTTGAATGTTACACCTCTTTCATAGTGTTCCTAGCTCTATTCCTCCTTTCCTTCTCCATCATCTCTGCCCTTTCTCCGCACTTCTCATCCATTCGCTCTTCTTGCTTCTCCCATCATGCCAGATGGTCTCCTAAGACTAAGGGCCCTGAGAATTATAAGAGTTACAGGGCAACCTGAACACCGCCCAGTTTCGCTCCTGAGCAGGAAATTCGAAATAGCGGAGCTTTCCTGGCAAGCCTCGCTGTCCACAGAACCGGCGGGGGGGGGGGGGAGTGGGGCGGGGGGAGGCGCGGCAGGTGCAGCCGCTAACGAAAGTAGCTCTTTCGCCTCACAGGGATTGGGAGGCTGAAATCCTGCAGGGGCGTCGAGTGGATCCCGCCTCGGGGACTGATTCTTGGGTGCTTGAAGGCGGCGGCCGGCGGAGGGCAGGGCAGGCGGGCAATAGGGCAGGCACCCCCGAAGCCCCAGGCGAGTCTTTCCTCCGCGCGTCCCCCGACCGCCCCGCTTCCCAGCAACTTTCGCCCCCCACGAGCCGCGGCCATCCGTCCCTGCAGGGGAGAGACCCCCGCACGCCCCCCTCGCCTTTGAAGACGTAGTCGTCATCCGGCACCGCCACCTTCGCCATGGCTGGACACGCCGCTGCTGCTCTGTGAGCGATGCGGAGGCGGCGGCGGCGGCCGGGACTCACCTGCGAGGGCGGGGCTGGGTAAACGGGCTGGCGGCATCGGGGGCTGCCGCTTCCTTGGCTCCGCCGATGCACTTTCGCCGACCGCGGCTCGGGCACTCCTTTGCGACCGCCAAGCGGAGCAAGGCTGGTTGGCGGCGCCTCGGTCTCCAAAGCCGGGGAGGCGAGGCGGGCTGTGGCCAAAGGAGCCCCGGCGTTTTTAGCCTTACCAAAACGGTCGGCGCCGGTCGGAGAGCAGTCCTGACTCGCTCCGGGCAGCCGCAGACGGCGAGCGCGGTTCTTGGGTGGACCGGGGTCGCCGGCGGAGGGCATGGGTGCTGAGCGGCTCGGAGGGAGAGGGCGGCAGCGGCCCGCAGCTGAGCTCCTCCTGCGACCCTCGCCGTGGGGCTGGGTGACACCCAGGGTGGGGCTCCAGTCAGGGGGAGGGTCCTCTGGCTGTCGTTACAACCAGCTTGCCATCCCCGCGCCTTTCCTGTCCATTGGATGATTGCAATGCGCCACTTCCAATCATCCAATGTGTGACGTTTGGCGCATGCGCCATGGTTTGGCCACCACGGAGCCCGACATGGCTGCCTTCCCCGAGTTTTAACTCCCCCCAATCTCGCACGCCGCCCTTTCAGGCCGATTTTTGGAAAGAATGCCCTAGTCGTGCATTCTTTCAAAAAATCGGACTTTTTAGAAACGAGGCGGGACGCGGGACAAATCATTAAAAAGCGGGTCTGTCCCGCCAAAATCAGGACGTCTGGTCACCTTAGCGTAAATGCTTCAGCTTGCTAAACCAGAGGTCAAAATGTACTAAGGGACAAAACAAAAGGCACGAATAGGAAAGATTTGCACCTATACACTTCTAAAAAGAAGTACACTGTTAGAAAAACTGGAAGTAACACTGAAAGCTATGCTATATTACTGCTGAAGCGACATTTACGAAAGTGTTGAGGTTTCCCTGTGTACACGTTAGGATAGCTTTAAGTAGCTTGGCTGAGCTCTGGATTACATGTATGCAGGAAGGCTAATTTATGAAAGTGTTGAGGTTTCCCTCTCACCGTCATAAAGTTTCTCCTCACTTCCAGGTTGAATCTCTCCTTGGTCAGCTTCCATCCATTATTCCTTGTTTGGCTTTCTGGTGCCATAGAGAACAGCCTGACCCCCTCCTGTTGTTGTAGAGCAGTGCTCCCCAACCACTGTGCCGCGGCACACTGGTGTGCCGTGAGGCCATGCCAAGTGTGCCGCGGCAAAAGCTTGCGTCATTCAGGGGTGACCAAACCGTGGCGCATGCACCAAATGTGGCGCATTGGATGATTGCAAGTGGCACATTGCAATCATCCAATGGCTGATGCCTCTCCCGCCCGCGTGACTTGCTGTCTTTTAAAACTCAAGCCGCCTCAGCTTGAGTTTTAAAAGACAGCAAGAGGCAGGGCGGGAGAGGCAGGTCTGGTCATTAAGCCTGCTGGCTGCTGCAGCGAGGCTTAATGAGCAGACCTGCTGCCCTGGACACAACAGCGAGGAACGCGAGGAGGAGGTATCGGGGCATGTCTCAGGTAGGACACGCGACTCGCGCTGGGGGTTGGCAGGACGGGTGGGGCAGGACTGGCGGGCGGGACGGGGTGCACGTCCTACCTGGGACTTTTCCCGGTAGCTCCAGTCGCGTTCCTTGCTAATAGCGTCCAGAGCAGAGCAGCCCCTTCCAAAAGATAACGTCTCGCGAGACGTTATCTTTTGGAAGGGGCTGCTCTGCTCTGGACGCTATTACGGTAGCAAGGAACGCGACTGGAGCTACCGGGAAAAGTCCCAGGTAGGACATGCGTCTCGCACTGGGGGTTGGCAGGGCGGGCGGGGCAGGACTGGCGGGCGGGACGGGGCGCGTGTCCTACCTGGGACTTTTCCCGGTAGCTCCAGTCGCGGGCTGGCTTGATTTGAGGCTTGGCAGGGGGGCGGGGCGGGGGGCGAGTCCTCCTCCCTGCCGCTTCTGTTTGTGGAAGCCGAAGAGCCTTACCAGTAGTTTGGGAGAAAGAAAAAGCTTTTTGCTGCTTTCCTTCAGTGCACTCAAAAGCAGAAGCAGCAAAAAACTTTCTTTCTCCCAAACTACCGGTAAGGCTCTTCAGCTTCCACATACAGCCTGGAATGCAGTCTCACGTGTCTCGCGCTAGGGCTGGCTTGATTTGGGGCTTGGCAGGGCGTGAGTGAGGAAGGCGTCGGCAAGAGGCGGAGCCGAAAGGGAGGGCGACAGGGATGTCTGCTTAAGCCAGCAAACTTCCTTGTCGCCAAGCTCCGCCTCTTGCCAACGCCTCCTCACTTGCTGGATTGACTCACCTGCTCTGGGCTGCCTTGGGCGGCTTGAGTTATAAAAGACAGCAAAACGTGGGCGGGAGAGGCAGGTCTTGCTCATTAAGCCTCGCTGGCCGCTGCAGTGAGGCTTAATGAGCAAGACCTGCCTCTCCTGCCCACGTTTTGCTTTCTTTTAAAACTCAAGCCGAAGAAGCAGGTGGGGGAAGTGGCCCCCGGCCGCTTCCCCTGCCCACCTGGACGCCGACATTTGCGGTCTTTTGCCCTCTGCGCATGTGCACAGCGTTCTGCGCATGCGCAGAGGGCAAAACTCAAATGGCGGCATCCAGGCAGGCCCGCCCACCCGGGACGCCTGGGCCAATTGGCGCATGGTATCATTAAGGTTGGCCACCACTGACCTACCTAATTATCAAATAAAATAATAAATCAAGTAATTCTGTTATGCCCAGTTTGACATTCCTATACTATTATACTCTTCAAAACAATATTTTGAAGATTATATTTGTTTTTATCCAATTTTTGTATGTGGTGTGCCGTGGAATTTTGGGAGAGGCTCTGGTGTGCCGAGGGTGACAAAAGGTTGGGGAGCACTGTTGTAGAGGACTACTTGTAAGGCAGGCGTTGATTATTTGTTTTTACGGCACAATCATGAATATTAGTCATCGGAGAGATGTTGTTAGTTGAGGACTGCCCTGTTAGAATCAATGGATAAGGCAGCCTCCTTTTCCTGCCTACCCCAGTTTTCTTCCAAAAGGGTGATTCCCTTTGAAATGTGCTGCTCCGCATCCCTTTCCCTCCTCCCGTCCCTGGGCTTCGTCCCCTCCCTCTCTCCCCTCTTTCTCTGACTGCCTGGGGCAAAGAAGCAAGGGACTCGCTGCCCAGCTGACCATCCCACACGGGACAGGGGGGGGGAGGGAGGGAGGGAGGGGGGGCAGGAAGGGGAACCTCCGAGTGGGCGGCGCTCCCTGCTCTTTAGAGAATGGGAGGAGCTGGACGGAGAGGGGAGGAGCTATAAGCGCTTCCAGTTTAGGCTCTGCAAACTCCTGGCTGGGGTCGTTCCGGGAAGGAAGGAAGGGAGCTTAGCCGGCGGGGCTGCGAGGAAAGCGGGCCTTTTCCTGGGCGCATCTCTTGGAACGAGGAACAGAGCCTCCTTTCCCTGCGGGCGTCAAGTAAGAAGCTCCCTCTTCCTTCTTTTCTTCCTTCCTTCTTTCTTTCCTTTCCTTTTTCCTACCTGGCAATCCTGGAGAAAAATACTTGGCTGGGGTCGTTCCGGGGAGGGGAATCCGCGTGCGTGGCCGGCGACGATCGCGGATCTTTTCTTGCGCGCATCTCTTGGGGAGCGGATTCAGGGCGAGGAAGAGAACCGCCTCTTTCCAATCGGGCGCCAAGTAAGAAGCTCCTTCCTTCCTTCCTTCCTTCCTTCCTTCCTTCCTTCCTTCCTTCCTTCCTTCCTTCCCCCACCTGGGGAAATGCTTGGCCCTTAAATGAAGCTTCTTGGGGCCGCTGCTAACATCGTTTCTGCAGATCCCACTTTCTCCTTGGGGAGATGATGATGATTTTTCTGGCCCTTCCTGATCGTTTGCCGTCACTTCCTTTTCTCTGGCGCCGTTTCAGATCCAGGAGGCTTGGAGTTCAATGGCTGCGAAATCGGCGGGGGAAAAAGGGGGCGACCCCTCCCAGGAGCCGTTGTTTCGGGGAGTTGCTCAAGAGGAGCCTCCTCCGGAGAGAGCATCGGGTAAAGTCTCCTTCTGATGCCCTTTAATCTCTTTGCCCTCCTTTCTTTCACCCCTGAATTCGTGTTCATTGTTTAATTTAACTGCGTTTCTGAAGTCTTGTTTGCATTTAAAAAGTCTTGTTTCCATTTGTTTGTTTGCATTTAAAAACGTATGGCCTTTCTTTCGGGCAGCTCCCAAGATTGAGAAACATTGCTGTAGGCCAGGGGTGATGAACTGGACCCTTTTATGACTGGTGGACTTCAACTCCCAGAATTCCTCAGCCAGCTGTGTCAGGAATTCTGGGAGTTGAAGTCCAACAGCCATAAAAGGGCCATACTTCCCCACTTCTATTCCAAAAGGCAAGCCCCAGCTGTGAAAAGAATTTTTCTCATCTTCCCTGATTATCTGATGAGGGAAGGTGAACATTATAGAAAGATAGAATAACAGAGTTGGAAAGGACCTTAGAGGTCTTCTAGTCCAACCCCCTGCTTGAGGAGAAGGAGTTGATACCATTTGAGACAGGTAGCGCTATCGGATGTCGGCATGGCTACTTTGATACCTTCCTTACTGTATCTACTATCAATCAATAAGAGCCGAGGTGGCACAGCAGTTAGAGGCAGTATTGCAGGCCACTTTAGCTGACTATGATCCGTAGGTCAGCGGTTCAAATCTCACCGGCTCAAGGTTGACTCAGCCTTCCATCCTTCCGAGGTACGTAAAATGAGGACCCAGATTGTTGGGGGCAATATAAATATACATTGCTTACTGGTGTAAACCGCTTAGAGAGTGCTTGCACTGTGAGCTGGTATATAAATCTCACAAAATAAATAAATAAATAAATCAAAGAGGTGTATTTCCTGCTGATGTCACATAAATATAAAAGCATTAAAAAAATCCTTCCGGGACTTTCCCAGCCTTTGTCGAAATCTGAATACAGGTAATCCTTGAGTTAGGATAACAATTGAGCCCAAAATTTATCTTGCTTGCCAAGATAGTTGCTGAGTGAATTTTTCCCTGTTTTACGACCTTTCTTGCTACAGTTGTTAAGTGAACCACACTGCCGTTGTTGAGTTAGTAATATGGTGGTGAAGGGAATCTGGCTTCTCTACTGACTTTTCTTGTCGAAGGTCGCAAAAGGAGAACACATGACCCCGGGACACTGCAACCGTCATAAATATGAGCCAGTTTCCCAGTGTCCAAATTTTGATAGGTGACCATGGGGATATTACAATGGTTGTGTGAAAAGCTGTCAGGAGTCACTTTTTTCAGTGCTGTGGTAACTCTGAAAGGTTACTAAATGAATGTCTATAATTCGTGAGAGAGAATTGGACTCTGTCTCTTTGTTGGTGCCAGGCCAGACCTACAACTCCTGACTAACAACTCAGCAGGATTCCCTGGATATGGGATGGGATCTGCTTGAGGCCGCCAGAGTCCAGCTCTGTGGTCCTTTAATGCATAAATTCATGGCTGAGAGAGCTGCCTCTGAATCCAATCCCTGTTCCTTCCACACCTTTCAGTTTTCTTCTCACCCAATGTATTGTTGCTGTGGCTGCAAGGCACTGACATAAAGGGTTTCCCTAGTTAGCCTAGAAATAGGCTAAAATCAGCCTTCAGCACTGTATGCTCAAGAATATCCTTAGCATGTTTTATAGCAAATTATTCCCTTGCTGTTTTTTTCCCCACTCCTAGACACTCTCATGGCCTTGTCTTCATCTCCTGGAACCTCGGTTCTTTCTAGTGGAGGATTAACAGCGGTTGAGCTTCCAACGCAGGTAGGAGCATTCTCCCCTCCCCTCCGCAGATCTAATAATAATAATAACAACAACAGAGTTGGAAGGGACCTTGGAGGTCTTCTAGTCCAACCCCCTGCCTAGGCAGGAAACCCTACACTACTTCAGACAAATGGTTATCCATCCTCTTAAAAACTTCCAGTGTTGGAGCATTCACAACTTCTGGAGGCAAGCTGTTCCACTGATTAATTGTCCTAACTGTCAGGAAATTTCTCCTTAGTTCTAAGTTGCTTCTCTCCTTGTTTAGTTTCCACCCATTACTTCTTGTTCTACCTTCAGGTGCTTTGGAGAATAATTTGACTCCCTCTTCTTTGTGGCAACCCCTGAGATATTGGAACACTGCTATCATGTCTCCCCTGATCCTTCTTTTCATTAAACTAGACATACCCAGTTCCTGCAACCGTTCTTCATGTGTTTTAGCCTCCAGTCCCCTAATCATCTTTGTTGCTCTTCTCTGCACTCCTTTTTACATCGTGGCGACCAAAACTGAATGCAGTATTCCAAGTGTGGCCTTACCAAGGCATTATAAAGTGGTATTAACACTTCGCGTGATCTTGATTCTATCCCTCTGTTAATGCAGCCTAGAACTGTGTTGGCTTTTTTGGGAGCTGCTGCACACTGCTGTCTCATATTTAAATGGTTGTCCACTAGGACTCCAAGATCCCTCTCACAGTTACTACTGTTGAGCAAGGTACCATATATACTGTATCTGTGCATTTTGTTTTTCTTGCCTAAATGTAGAACCTTACTTTTTTCACCATTGAATTTCATTTTGTTTGATAGCGCCCAATGTTCAAGTCTGTCAAGATCCTTCTGTATCTTGAGCCTATCTTCTGGACAGTTGGCTATTCCTGCAAGTTTGGTGTCATCTGCAAATTTGATGAGTTCCCCATCTACCCCCTCGTCCAAGTCATTGATAAAGATGTTGAAGAGTACTGGGCCTAAAACAGAGCCTTGGGGTACTCCACTGCATATTTCCCTCCATGTAGATGCAGTTCCATTGAGCACTACACATTGAGTGCGGTTGGTTAGCCAGTTTTGAATCCATCTGGTGGTGTTGCTGTCCATCTATTGCCAATCTCCCAATAACAGAATAACACAATTGGAAGGGATCTTGGAGATCTTGTAGTCCAACCCCATTTCAAATAGGAGACCTTATACCATTTCTTCTCCTGCCTTCTGGTGCTTTGGAAGAGACCCCCCCCTTCTTTATGGCAGCCCCTCAAATATTGAAATACAGCTGTCATGTCACCCCTTTTCATCCAGAAAAGAAGAACATAGGATAGTCAGGAACACAGGAACATCATGAGGTAAATCTAAAACATGCAGAACACACAGAAATAAAAAAGGAGGGAAAAAAGGGAAACACCCCCTTTATACTTAAAGCAACCAATCATAGCGTAGATTGCATCATGCATGAGTCAGCACTCTCTAACTAATTACAATTGTGTTACAGCCAATTGTAGACTTTACTGTTCCAGCTATTAAATTCAATATCCTGCATGCTCGTTTGCCCTACTTGGAAACTCTGCAGTTTGTTCTTTAAGAAGAGGAATGGCATGTCATTCATTGAAGTGTTCATTGTTAGGAATGTTCATGGAATACATTTTGTTTTTTTCCCTCTCCCTGTGTCAGGATTTGGTATCGCTTGAGGATGTAGTTGTGTTTTTCTCCGTGGAGGAGTGGGCCCTGCTGGATTCTAAGCAAAAAGCCCTGTACCAAGAGGTTATGCTGGAAAACAAGAGGAACATGGCCTCCTTAGGTAAGGGATTCTGTTAAGATATTGAAATTTAGTAGCAAAAGGTCAAATCTTATATCAAATTAATATCTGATTCGTTCTCTAGTTTGGAAATAAACAATCACGAGCTAAAACTTCCAAGAGAAAACAATGGTAATTTTATTCACCTTGCAACCTGGGTGGACCACACACATGCAGGTAGCCTAAATCATCAATACATTTGCCTTATATTCTCTAGTACCTTTTCAAATTTACTTCCCACCTCTTCTTCATTGGCTTAGCAATAATGATGTCACAACCTATCCAAAGTGTCTAAAGTGAATACATTATCTCCGCCCCTGATTACATCATCCACTATTCTAATTCTATCTCCCCCTGCCCTTATTTACAAATTTCCTTTTATGGTCCCAGTTCCTAGGCGTTGTCTCTTGAGTAACTATCATATCAGTAAATTCTGGTTATGGCTGATTTCTAGCAGAGTAGCGGCCTCCGATTGTAGCTCCTACATACAATTCTCAAGCTTCAGCCTAGCTAATGAGATTAGAAACATATACAATGTATTTTGTTCACAAGCCAACATGTCCTCTTACAATTCTGTAAAAACAATACAACTCTGTTTCCACATTAATAACAAGCATAGCAACATGTTTTGATCAAATGGGGGTTTGGAACAATATCGATACTGTTCAAATGCAGCAATGGTGCTCGATCCCTTTTGCACCTAAGTTTGTGTTAACTTTTTCTTTCTTTCTTTCTTTCTTTTTTCTGTTGCAAGCAGGTGACAAATGGGAGATGGAGGATTCTGGCCAAGAGACAGCAGCACCTTTGCCAAAAGACAAAAAGGAAGTTGCAGAAAAGATGTATGGAAAGGAAAGTTCTGAGCAAAACCAGTTAACGGCTGAGCTGGAGAATTGCTCTAGTTCACCATTTCCAGATACCAATATCCTATTGGACGCAGATGATTGCGAAGAAAAAGAAGTGTGCTCAAGGTGTGGGAAAACACTCCAAGATGAATCAGGATTATGTGACTGTTGTCAAAGCCCTGCTGGAGAGAAACAAGCTGAAAGCAGGCAATGCTCCAAAAGGACCCTTCCTCCTCCTTTACATGAAAGAATACAAGAAGGAGGGAAATCGTACAAATATACGGAGTGTGCAGAAAGCTTTGGTACAAGCCGCTCTCTTGCATTGCATAAAAAGATTCATAAAGCAGAGGATCCACACAAATGTCTGGATTGTGGAAGGTCCTTCAGGCAGAAAAATCATCTTAGTTCACATAAGAGGGTCCATGAAGAGAGGAAGCAGCATCAATGCATCACCTGCGGAAAGAGCTTCAGAAGCAGCGCAGCCCTTACTTCCCACCAAAGCATCCACAGAGAGGAGAGGTTGCATCAACGCAGGGAGGGGAGAACGAGGTTTACTCAGAGCAAGGAACCGAATTCCCGAGAAAAAAGCCCCACTGGGGATAATTCATATAAATGCCTGGAATGTGGGAAGAGCTTCTGCTCTGCACGTGACCTCACTTACCATAATAGGATCCATACAGAGAAAAAGCCGTATCATTGCACGGTGTGCGGAAAGAGCTTCGCACAAAAAGGCAATTACAATATACATAAGAGGATCCACACTGGAGAGAAGCCGTATAAATGCACAGAGTGTGGAAAATGCTTCAATGCCTCCGGTGCCCTTACTTCCCATAAGAGGATTCACACAGGGGAGAAACCTTATGAATGCTTGGAGTGTGGAAAAAGCTTCAACAGACGTGATACTCTAACCATACATAACAGGATGCATAAAGGGGAGAAACCTTATAAATGCCTGCAATGTGGAAAAAGCTTCAGTCAAAAAGTTCATCTTAAGTCACACGAGAGGATCCACACGGGGGAAAAACCATTTCAATGCATGGAGTGTGGAAAGAGCTTCCATTTCTCAGCAAACCTTACTTCCCATCAAAGAATCCACATAGGGGAGAAGCCCTTTCAATGCCTGCAGTGTGGAAAGTGTTTTGCCCATTCTGCTGGCTTTCATGCCCACGAACGGACCCACACAGGGGAGAAACCATACAAATGCCTGGAGTGTGGAAAGAGCTTCCGTGATTCCGGCCACTTAACGTCCCATAGAAGAATCCACAGTGGAGAGAAACCGTGTCAATGCACCGAGTGTGGGAAGTGCTTCAGTCAAACAAGTTACCTTACTCTCCATAAAAGGATCCACACAGGTGAAAAGCCTTATAAGTGCACTGAATGTGGCAAATGCTTCACTAAATCGGGGGCTCTCTCTCGTCACAAAATGCTCCACACCAGGGAGAAACCATATGAATGCCACACATGTGGAAAGAGCTTCAATGAAAAAAATAGCTATATCGTACATAGCAGAACCCACACTGGGGAGAAACCATATCCGTGCCAGAAGTGTGGAAAATGCTTCAGTGATTCTCGACAACTGACGGTCCATAAAAGGATTCACACAGGGGAGAAACCCTATAAGTGCACGGAGTGTGGCATGAGTTTCAGACAATGTAGTCACCTTACTATCCACAAGAGGATCCACACTGGGGAGAAACCATTCACATGTCATGAGTGCGGAAAAAGCTTTAGTCAAAATAATTCACTCAAGGCGCATAGAAGGCTTCACTCAGGGAAGAAACCCTATAAATGCCTGGAGTGTGGAAAATGTTTTAATGATAGTAGCAGTCTTACCTCCCACAATAGGATCCACACAGGGGAGAAGCCGTTTAAATGCCTCGACTGTGGAAAGAGCTTCAAAGACGGGAAGACTCTTACACGCCATAAAAGAATCCACACAGGGGAGAAGCCGTTTAAATGCCTCGACTGTGGAAAGAGTTTCAAAGACGGGAGGAATCTTACACGCCATAAAAGAATCCACACAGGGGAGAAGCCGTATCAGTGTGTGGAGTGTGGAAAGAAATCCAGAACCTGGAGTGACTTTAATCGACATAAGAAGACGCACAGCAGGAATAGACAACGCTAATTGGTTTGTGTTGATTCTCAAAATTTGCTTCATGAAAATTTTCGGGGAAACACAGTATTAAATCTCTTTGCTTGAATAGAATAGAGAGCAGAACAGAAGAGAAGTTTTTATTGGCCAAGTGTGGCCAAGGATATATAAGGAATGGTTTGATGGTTGTGTTTTTCTTTTTCTTTGTCTTTGTCTTTCCTTCTTCTTCTTTTTATTACTATATTTTAAAATAATTAAAGATTTAGAATTTTTGTGAAATTAGTAACTTGATATATTGTAACGTTAGGTTATTAATAATGTGTTTGACTTTAAGATTAAGTTTAAAATTTTCTGAGTTATAAGGGCTTAAAGGAATCTAGAAATATTGGAAGTAACATTTTGTTAGAATATTTTAAATCTTTATGTATATTGATGGGATATAATGAGGAAATGATGTTGATGGTTATAACTGAATGAAATGGTAAAAGAAAGATTTCTTCTTTTTTTTCTTTTTTCTTTTTATTATTATACTAGATTATACAAAGATTATATAAAGGAAAGATATTTAGTGGAATAAATTAGCAGCCTGAGATATCGAAATCATGTTTGATTAACAATATGCTTGATTTTTATCTTATGCTTAAAAAGTTTTGAACAACATGGAGTTAAAGATTTAAAGAAATGTGGAAATTAAGAATTTTTTAGTATAATTTAAATTTATTTTAATGAATAATATGCCCTGTGCTTTTTTTGGGAAGTCGGGGGGGGGGGAGAGGGGGGGGAAGGGGGGAATAAAAGCGAAAAATGTTTGTACTTTGTACTAATAAAACTTTTTGAATTTAAGAAAAAGGATATATAAGGAATGTGTCTGCAATGTATTCGCTCTCAATGTTCATATATACAAGAAGGGATCAAGTTTTGTCAATGAGAACAGAAAAGATAGGTAACGATTTGGAAACTAGCACATCCAGATGTCTATGGAGATTCTCCGTCATCCATGTTGCAGTTGTCCCAAAGGTACTTTTTTCAAAAGCCAACTGTATTTTCTTTGTTTTTCCTTGAAGAAGTTTCGCTTCTCATCCAAGAGGTTTCTTCAGTTCTATCCTGATCAGAAGCGAAACGTCTTTGAGGAAAAACAAAAAATTCCAGTTTCCTTTTGAAAAAAGCATCTTTTGGATAGGACATTCAGACAACATTAGGGTGCAGAAAGCTGGCAACTCCCAGAATTCCTCTGGCACACATGTTACCAATGCTGGCTGGGGGATTCTGGGAGTTGAAGCCTACAAGTCTTAAAGTTGCCAATTTTAGAAACCCCTGGCCTAGACTTATGGAATTATGGTCTGTTGTTGTTTCTAGTACCTTTCTACTGTAAAGTCTTTTAAGTGTCCAGTACATTGAAAATGGAGAAAGAATTATAGTCAACATTTCCTTTCTCTTCAAGTAAAGGATTACAAGCATGATCAGACACCTGAATATTCACCTTAAAAGGCCAAATGCACAGTATGGCCACTGACAATGGGAAGGCCAGAGTCTCATCAGGGGTGGGGAATCTTGGTCCTCTTTTCACTTGCGGACTTCAACTCCCAGAATTCCTGAGCCAACAGGCTGAGGAATTCTGGGAGTTGAAGTCCACAAGTTATAAATGGGCAATAGTTTCCCACCCCTATACTATAGCAATGTTTCTCAACCTTCTCAAATTCTAGAAGTTGAAGTCCACAAATGATTAAAACAACCAAGATTACCCACCCCTGGTCTAAATAGAAGAATCCCTGGAGATTCAGGTAAACTTAGAATAAAGGCGTAAATGCTTGAGCTCGCTAAACCGGAAACCCAAATGTACTAAGGGACAAGACAAAAGGCACGAATAGGAAAGATATGCACCTGTACACCTCTAAAAAGAAGTACACTATTAAAAAAACTGGAAGTATCACGGAAAGCTATCCTATATTACTGCTGAAGCGACATTTATGAAAGCGTTGAGGTTTCCCTGTGTACACGTTTGGATAGCTTTAAATAACTTGGCTGAGCTCTGGATTCCATGTATGCAGGAAGGCTAAGATGTTAGTGTAAAACAGGCCGGGATTACTGTAAAGGGAGATGAGACAATTCCTTCGGACTCTTGAGTTGTAAAGTGTGTGGCAAATGCTGTGTAAAGCTCTCCAGTGGACGTTGGTGGGGTACAAAGGCTTTGAGGGAGGTTTCCTTGTGTTACTTTTTCTGCACAATAAAGTTGTTGCTTACAATCTCCACCTCAATGTGTTCAATTGGAGGCATGGGCACATCTGGTAACGCGGCTGGAGCAGGAAAGGTAAGGAAATCCAAAAGTGCCTTTGAGTCCGGAAGGATCTCTTTCCTTCTTTCAACCAGATGGCAAGAGCAATTCTTCAGGAGGAAATGGAGAATTCGCCAGGAATCTCTCTCTGCAAACTTGAAGCAGGCTCTGTTAGGCTTGGAGCTGTTTTAACTGTAGGAGAAATATTTTGTACAGGTAGTCCTCAAATTACGACCACAAGTGAGCCCAAAACTTTTCTTGTTAAGTGAGACGTTTGGTAAGTGAATTTTTCTCCATTTTGTGACCTTTCTTGTTGCGGTTCTTAAGCGAATCACCGCGGTTGTTGAATTAGTAACGTGGTTTTTAAGCAAATCTGATTTTTCCCATTGACTTTGCTCGTCAGAGGTCGCAAGAGGCGATCATGTGACCCCTGGACACTACAACGGTCATAAATGTGATTCAGTTCCCAGGTGTCTGAATTTTGATCACGTGACCATGGGATGCTGCAGCAGCCGTAAGTGTGAAAAAGGGTCGTGAGTGCCGTTGAAACTTTGAACGGTCGCTAAAACAACTATTGTAAGATGAGGACTCGCTGTACTGTGTACTAGCAGTTTTTGTTCTGAATGCCATATACCTTTAAATGGAGGGATTACATCTTTCTAGCTCAGGCCTTTTAAATAGTTAAATATTTCCTAGCCGAGAGGTTTTCTTCTGCTTCAGAATGGAATGATTAATGGGACCCCCTTATGGAGCATTAGTGGGGTCTTTTGACTCTATTTATTGGGGATAAATAAAGGTTGACTCAGCCTTCCATCCTTCCGAGGTGGGTAAAATGAGGACCCAGATTGTTGGGGGCAATATGCTGAACTCTCTAAACCGCTTAGAGAGGGCTGGAAAGCACTATGAAGCGGTATATAAGTCTAAGTGCTATTGCTATTGCTATAATATCAAAAGAAAGCAGTTTTTGTTGTTTTCCCCCCTCTTTTATCTTTATTCTCCCCTTTTGGGGGAAGACATTTTGGACAGAACAATGGTTGTCCAATACATCTCAAAGTCCTATTGCTCTCAGTTCATGCCGCATAAACACTTCGAACACAGGTTGTCCTCGACTAACAACCACCATTCAGCCCAAAATTTCTGCAGCAAAGTGAGAAATTTGTTAAGTCGATTTTGTCCCATTTTACGATATTTCTTGCCATAGTTACGCGAATCACCCCAGTTGTTAACATTAGTAACACGGTTGTGAAACAAATCTGGCTTCCCCGTTGACTTTGCTTGTCAGAAGGTTTACATGACCGTTAGACACGGCAACCGTCATAAATATGAATCAGTGGTCAAGCAGCTGAATTTGGATTACGTGACCATGGGGACTCTGCAACAGTCTTCAGCGCAAGCGACGGACATAAATCACTTTTTTGGGGGGGGGCATTGCAGCTTAGAATGGCCACTAAACAAATGCTTGTTGCTGAGGACTCTTTGGAAAGCAGCCATTGTTTGTTATTACGGCACAATCGCGGATGTTGGTCATTGTAGGAGATATGTTGTTAGTTGAGGACTGCCCTGTTAGCATCAGTGGATAAGGCAGCCTCCTTTTCCCTGCCTACTCCAGTTTTCTTCCCAAAGGGTGATTCCCTTCTAAATGTGCTGCTCGGCATCCCATTCTCTCCTCCCGTCCCTGGGCTTCGTCCCCTCCCTCTCTCCCCTCTTTCTCTGACTGTGGGGCAAAGAAGCAAGGGACTCGCTGCCCAGCTGCCCATCCCACCCTCGGGAGGGGGGGAAGAGGGAGGGGCAGGAAGGGGGACCCCCGAGTGGGCGGCTCTCCCCGCTCTTTAGAGAATGGGAGGAGCTTGACGGAGAGGGGAGGAGCTATAAGCGCTTCCAGCTTGGGCTCTGCAAACTCCTGGCTGGGGTCGTTCCGGGGAGGGGGATCTACGTGCGTGGCCGGCGGCGATCTTGGATCTTTTCCTGCGCGTATCTCTTGGGGGAAGAAGAGAGCCGCCTTTTTCCTATCAAGCGCCAGGTAAGAATCTCGCTCCTTCCTTCCTTCCTTCTTCACATCTGGGGAAATGCTTGGACAGGAGACCCTTCAATGAAGCTTCTTGGGGCGCTGCTAACATCGCTCCTGCAGTCCCCACTTTCTCCTTGGGGAGATTATTTTTTTTTTCCCCTGGCCCTTCCTGATCGTTTCCCGTCACTTCCTTTTCTCTGGTGCCGTTTCAGATCCAGGCGGCTTGGAGTTCAATGGGTGGGAAACCGGCGGGAAATAAAGGGGGCGACCCCACCCTGGAGCCGCTGTTTCGGGGAGTTGCTCAAGAGGAGCCTCCTCCGGAGAGAGCATCGGGTAAAGGCTCCTTCTGATGCCTTTTAATCTCTTTGCCCTCGTTTCTTTCATCCCTGAATTCGTGTTAATTGTTCAATTTAACTGCGTTTTTAAAATCTTTTGTGCATTTAAAATTTTTTGTGTGCATTTAAAAAGGTATCGCCCTTTTCCTGTGGGCCATTGTTTCTCAACCTTGGCAACTTTGTGATATGTGGATTTCAACTCCCAGAATTTCCCATGTGTGTTGAAGTCCAGTATCTTACAGTTGCCAAGGTTGATAAACATTGCTGTAGGCCAGGGGTGGGGAACTAGGGCCCTTTTAGGATTGGTGGACTTCAACTCCCAGAATTCCTGAGCCAGCTGTGTCAGGTATTCTGGGCATTTAGTTTTAGATCCGGGGTCCCCAAACCTGGCAGCTTTAAGACTTGTGGACTTCAACTCCCAGAATTCTCCAGCCAGCATAGCTGGCTGGAGAATTCTGGGAGTTGAAGTTCACAAGTCTTAAAGTTGCCAAGTTTGAAGACCACTGATTTAGATTTATTATTAGAGTTGGAAGGGACCTTGTAGGTCATCTAGTCCAACCCCCTGCTCAAGCAGGAGTTCCTACACCATTTGAGACAGATGGCAGTCCAGTCTCTCCTTGAAGGTCACAAGTGTTGGGGCTCTCACAACCTGGGCTGGCAAGCTGTTCCACTGGTTGATCGCTCTCACCGTTAGAAAGTTTCTACTCACTTCCAGGTTGAATCTCTGTTTGGTCAGCTTCAATCCCTTATTCCTTGTCTGGCCTTCTGGTGCTTTGGAAAACAGCCTGACCCCCTCCTCTCTGTGGCATCCCCTAAAATATTAGAATACTGCTATTATGTCACCCCTGGTCCTTCTCTTCGCCAGACTGGCCAAGCTCAGTTCCTGCAACCGCTCTTGAATTGAAGTCCACCAGCCATAAAACGGCCATACTTCCCCACTTCTGCTGTAGGCCAGTGACGACTAACTTTTTCAGCACTGACTGCACAAAGTGCACCCATGCGCATCCCCAAAATGAATGTGTAGGTGCCCCTGTGCATGCGTCCTGCGCATGCAGTCATCCCCATAATGTATTTCTTGTCCTTCCTTCTGGTGCTTTGGAAAATATGTTGAGCCCCTCTTGTTTGTGGCAGCCCCACAAATACTGGAACACTGCTATCATGTATCCCCTAGTCCAGTGATGGCGAACCTTTTTTTCCTCGGGTGCCGAAAGCGCATGCGTGGGCACTATCACACACGCGCGAGTGCCCACACCCATAATTCAATGCCTGGGGAGGGCGAAAGCGGCCTCCCCCGCCCCCCGGAAGCCCTCTGGAGGCTGGAAATGGCCCTTTTCCCGACTTCTGGTGGGCCCAGTAGGCTTCCCTGGAGCTTGGGGAGGGCGAAAACGCCCTCTCCCACCCCCCCAGAGGCCCTCCGGAAACCAAAAATGCCCTCCCAGAGCCGCCTCGTGAGCCGAAAATCAGCTGCCCGGCGTGCACAGGCGTGTTGGAGCTAAGCTAGAGCAATGGCTCGCGTGCCGGCAGATATGGCTCCGCGTGCCACCTGTGGCACGCGTGCCGTAGGTTCGCCATCACTGCCCTAGTCCTTCTTTTCTCTAGACTAGCCATATCCAGTTTCTGCCACCGTTTTCAATATGTTTTAGTCTCAAGGCCTTTAATCCTTAGCTGCTCTTTGCACTTTTCCAAAAGTCTCCACATCTTTTTTTGTAATTTGGTGACCAGAACTGAACTCCGTATTCCAGGTGTGGTCTTTACTCAGGCTTTTTTTAAAATGGTGCAGATGAGAGCCCAAAGTAAAAAGTAAAGTCCAAGGTTGACTTTTGTAGAGAAATTAAATATTGAACCCCACTTTCCTTGATTTGGCATGATTCATCGGCTCACCACAGTGGGTACAATTAACCCAGTGTTGGATTCGGCCAACATATCCAAGGTCAAGCCCACCAGTGGTCAAGAAAGGAATATGGGGTTGCTGCTCTTGTGGAATGTTTTATTGGCCAAACAAATAAAACATTAACTAGATGTATCTCTACCCAGAGGCACTTTTATGTTTTTGGAAAGGTTCTCCAGGGAAGATGTTCGGTCATGAAATTGCGCAGCATCTGTCCAGATAAAGTCAGAGACACCGACATAGTCTTGTGGACTTTTATATAGATATAAATATATTTAACCTACAAGTTTACAGCAGTCTTTGTCGTCATAGTCAGGAACACAAGAATATCGTGAGGTAAATACTCTAAAGCATCATGGAGAACACAGAGAAGAAAAAAAGGAGGGAAAAAAGAGAAACTCCCCTTTATACTTACAGCAACCAATCACAGCGTAGATTGCATCATGCATGAGTCAGCACTCTCTAACTCGGGTCCTCAAACTTTTTGAACAGGGGGCCACTTCACGGTCCCTCAGATTGTTGGGGGGGCGGACTGGCTGGGTGGGTGTAGCTAGGTGGTCATTTGACTGGGTGGGTGTGGCTAGGTGGGCATGGCTGGGTGGTCATGTGATTGGGTGGGCGTGGCTGGGGTGTGTGTTGCCAATTTTAGCAGTCCATTAAATAATACACACAAATTAAACTTTATTTTGTTTTATTTTGCAGTAGTGGTGGGTTCCTGCTGGAGCTGTCTGGTGCGTAGCTCCGGTAGGGAGCGGCCGATTGCGCAATTTGCACGCGACCGCTCCGGAGCCCTCTCTGTTGGAGAATTCTGAGAATTTTTGGGTGATTCTGCTTCCGCGCATGCGCAGAAGCAAAATCGCGCCAAAATCTTGCGAGGGACGTGTGTGTGTGTGTGAGAGAGAGATTTTGGCGCAATTTTGCTTCTGCGCATGCGTGGAAGCAAAATCTCACCAAAATCTCGCACTCGTGAACAGGACATTTGAGGACATAATAGCTTTAACCCACCACCATTTAGCAAAAGACACAAGCCCCTTCATTGTACAATCAGTTCAAACTTCAAAGTCACAAAAACCTATAAAGATCCATCCACTCATTCAACCATTTGGTCAGCTGCCCCATCACAGGCTGGTTCTGCTTATCAATAAACAGAATCTATCTTTCCAATCAGCCTCCATTTTATTTCCAGCCCCTTTCTCCCAGCTTGGAACTGAACCAGAGGAATTTTTCTTCCAACAGCCCTAATATAAATTTTCTAATAAATAAATAAATCTTTGTTCTTAACCTTAGACATTTTTTCCCTTCATGCACAGCATGTGCAAGATTGAATCTGATTCTTAACAAACTTGAGAGAGTGAATCGTAAAGGCTCCATACTGTCCATTTCTGAAGAAAAGGCAGAGTTCATAGAAAAGGATGAAAACAATAGCACTTAGCCTTATATACTGCTTCATAGTGCTTTACAGCCCTCTCTAAGCGGTTTACAGAGTTCAGCATATTGCCCCCAACAATCTGGGTCCTCATTTTACCGACCTCAGAAGGATGGAAGGCTGAGTCAACCTTGAGCAAGTGAGATTTGAACTGCTGAACTACAGTGCTGCACTTTAACCACTGCACCACCTCGGCTCTAAAACCTCAGATAAATAGCTTGCAAATTTGAAAATCAGTAGTTTAGAGAAGAATACAGCACCACCACCACCCAAAAAAAACGCCAATGCTGGAGGACTTTATTATTTATTTTATTTATTTATTGGAACTTGTCAAACAAAAACAAGAACAAGAATAAGAGAATAAAAATACAATGACAGGGTTGATAGGCATGTTAGTGCACTTATGCACGCCCCTTCTACTGATCACTTACCTTATGTTCCGGCGTATAAGATGACTTTTTACCTCTTGAAAATCTTCTCAAAAGGTGAGGGTCGTCTTATACGCCGGGTACTAAAACTTCTGAGCCGGGGGGAGCTCAAAAACGGCTGCGGCCGCATCCCTGCTGTTCTCTGGCCAAGCAGCCGAAGGAGCCCCGGAGCCCCGACACCGCCCTGCGTCTTGGTCTTCTCGGTCTTGTCCAGCAGCCTGCTGGGAAGGCTGCGGCGCATGGGAGGGAAGGAGAGTGCGCGCTACTGCCGCCGCCGCTGCTATTGCCGCTCCGGCGTGTCTCCCCGGTCGCTGTGGCTGCACCGGGGAGCCCGCGTCCTTGTCAACAATGGAGACGCTGCGTGCACAAGAGGGACCGCGGAGCAGAGGCGCCTGGCAAGCGAGGCGAGTGGCGGCATTGGCGGCAGGCTCCTGCCCGCATCTCCCGCCTGCTCACCTCTCATTCTTTTAAATGCTAAGGTAATAGGCGGGCAGGCGGGCGGGAGACGCGGGCAGGAGCCTGCCGCCGATGCCGCCACTCGACTTGCTCGCCAGGCGCCTCTGCTCCGTGGACCCTCCCACGCGCGCAGCGTCTCCATTGTTGACAAGGACACGGGCTCCCCGGTGCAGCCACAGCAACCGGGGAGACACGCCGGAGAGGCAATAGCAGCAGCAGCAGTAGTAGCGCGCGCTCTCCTTCCCTCCCATGCACATTAACCCTGGCGGTGGCGCGGTCGGGGACTCAGTTGGGTGGCTGGAGCCCCGCGGGAGACGGCGACAGAGGCTCCTTCTTCCTCCTGCAGGAAGAAAGAAAGAAAGAAAGAAAGAAGGGAGGGAGAGAGAGAGAGAGAGAGAGAGAAAGAAAGAAAAAAGATAGATAGATAGATAGATAGATAGATAGATAGATAGATAGATAGATAGATAGATAGATAGATAGATAGATAGATAGATAGATAGATAGATAGATAGATAGAAGTTAGGAAGGAAGGAAGACAGAAAGAAAGAAAAAGAAAGATGTTAGGAAGGAAGATGAAAGAAAGAAAGAAAGAAGGAAGAAGAAGAAAGAAGACAGAAAGAACGAAAGAAAGAAGTTAGGAAGGAAGGAAGGAAGACAGACAGAAAGAAAGAAAAAGAAAGAAAAAGAAAGAAAGAAAGAAACAACGAACGAAAGAAAGAAAGAAAGATGTTAGGAAGGAAGAAAGACAGAAAGAAAAGAAAGATGGTAGGAGGGGTAGTCTTATATGGCGAGTATATCCCAAACTCTATATTTTAATTGGAAAAGTTGGGGGTCGTCTTATACGCCCAGTCGTCTTATACGCTGGAACATACGGTAAGTATGAAATATGACTTCATTTGCATTATTTTTTTTAAAAAAATTATTGTGCACTATAGTATCTTAACAGAATCCCTTACCTAAGGAGGCCATGTCCCTCTTGTTTTCCAGCATAACCTCTTGGTACAGGGCTTTTTGCTTTGAATCCAGCAGGGTCCACTCCTCCACAGAGAAAAACACAGCTACATCCTCAAGCGATACCAAATCGTGACATAGGGAGAGGAAAAAAATACAACATATTTCATGATCATTTCTAACTATGAACACTTCAATGGATTACATGCATGTCCTCTTCTTAAAGAACAAACTGCAGAGTTTGTTGGGCAAATGAGCATGTTAGGATATTGAATTTTGTGGCTGGAACAGCAAAGTCTACAACAGGACAGGTTTATGCTGATCTAAGGCAGTGATTTTTTAAAAAGAGGTTTTAAATTTAAATTGCCTACAGAAATTGTGGGTGCCCCATCACTGGAGGCTTTTAAGAAGAGACTGGATAGGCATTTATGAGAGATACTCTCTTGTGAAAGCAGTGGGTTTGACTAGATGACCTCAAGGTCCCTCCCATCTCTGTTACTGTTGCAAGCCGAGTTCTGTAAATTGCTCCCCCATCTCCCTCTGGGTGCCTGGCTGGAGATTCTTAAGCTAATTAGTGGCAAAAAAATTTTTTTTAAAGCAACTGCAGTTGGAGAGCTCTGTGAGCCTGTTGGGTGGCAATTTAGTTCCTGAGCAAAGGCTGCACTGGAAACAGCTGTGGGGTGGTGGGTGGGTGGGTAAGCGTCTCAATAATGGCAGTGATCAATTAATGAATGGAGGAAATAGTCAGATCTTCTTTCATTTAATGACCCATTTGATTCAATTAACAAATTTGATTCTAAAAATTCATAAAACTGAGCCTGATTCTGTTGTGGAATTTTTTGACTTACTACCCTAATGGGCAGTCTCCATTAGGGTCATACCTCCAGGACTGCCTAGCTGGGACAGTGGAGTTGTTCAATGAGTCAGAACACACAGTTATAGCTGATTGATTGGAGAAAGCTGTCTCCTGCATGAGGCAATCTATGCTGTGATTGGTTAATGTGAGTATAAAGGGGGAGTGTCCTTGTTTCCCGCTTTTCTCCCGCTCTGGGCTCTGTAATTTTACCTCAGGATGATGCTGTAGGGTTGGTTTACCTCATGATGCTTCTGTTAGCTTCATTTTCTTGTGTGCTGTGAAGTTTCCCATCCCAGCCAGTTTCTGATCCTGCCTGTTGCACTTTGTAGATAGTTTTTGAGAAGTGGCTTTCATTTTGTTGTTATTTTGGTCTATAATGATGGCACTTAAAAGCCCCATAGAGTCCAGGGGTTTATCACAAGGATTTATAGTCCTTGCAGTCATCTGCTCGGAAAGAGTGCTAACCACTAGATGACTGCAAGGAATATCAATCCTTTCATCCTCTCATCTACTTCTTGGATGAGAAGCAAAATATGTGCAAGAAAAAAGAAAGTCCAGTTGTCTTTAGAAAGAGCACCTTTGGGGTAAAGATGAATGAACACACCAGAGTGAAAACTAGTTTTTTTTCAAAGGAAAACCTCTTCAAGGCAAAGAGGCAAGCTCAAAGGCCAATAAAATGAATGAATGAATGAACATACGCCTCTTTTAAGTGTCTCTTCTGCTTCCTTGGAACTAAATCTGAAGCAGTAGAGGTGATGGTTGCCCCACCCCTACCCCAAAGTTTAACAGATCTTATCCAAAATGTTCAGGTTTTCATTCTGTACCATTGAGGACAAGAGAGACCCAAAGGCCAAATCTTATATCAACTTAATACCAAGCATAGTACAATGTTTTGAATAAATGGGAGTTTGGAGGAAGTTTGATACTGTTTAAATACAGCAATGATGTTTGTATTAACTTTTCTTTTTTTCTGTTGCAAGCAGGTGACGGGTGGGAGATGGAGGACTCTGGCGAAGAGGCAGCAGCACCTTTGCCAAAAGAGGAAAAGGAAGTTGCAGAAAAGATGTATGGAAAGCAAAGTTTGAAGGAGAACCATTTAAAGGGGGAACTGGACAATTGCTCTAATTTACCATGTGCAGATATCAAAGTCTTATTGGATGCAGATGATTTCCAACAAGAAGGAGAATGTTCAAGGTGTGGGAAAATACTCCACGATGAATCAGGATTATGTGACTGTTGCGAAAACCCTCCTAGAGAGAAACAAGATGAAAGCAGGCAACGCTCCAGAAGGACCCTTCCCCCTCCTTTACATGAAAGAATACAAGAAGGAGGGAAATCGTACAAATGTACGGAGTGTGCAGAAAGCTTTGGTACAAGCCACTCCCTTGCATTGCATAAAAAGATTCACAAAGCAGAGGATCCACACAAATGTATGGATTGTGGAAAGACCTTCAGGCAGAAAAGTCATCTTAATTCACATAAGAGGGTCCACGAAGAGAGGAAGCAGCATCAATGCATCACCTGTGGAAAGAGTTTCGGAAACAGCACCTCTCTTACTTCCCATCAAAGCATCCACAGAGAGGAGAGGTTGCATCAATACAGGGAGGGTAGAATGGGGTTTACTTGGAGCAAGGAACCAAATTCCCAAAGAAAAAGCCCCACTGGGAATAAATCATGTAAATGCCTGGAATGTGGGAAGAGCTTCTGCTCTGCAAGTGACCTCACTTACCATAATAGGACCCATACAGGGGAAAAGCCATATCATTGCATGGTGTGTGGAAAGAACTTCACCCAAAAAGGCAATTTCAATTTACATAAGAGGATCCACACTGGAGAAAAGCCGTATAAATGCACAGAGTGTGGAAAATGCTTCAGGACCTCCGATGCCCTTACTTGCCATAAAAGGATTCACACAGGGGAGAAACCCTATGAATGCTTGGAGTGTGGAAAAAGCTTCAGCAGAAGTGGTACTCTAATTTTACATAATAGAATGCATAAAGGGGAGAAACCTTATAAATGCCTGTACTGTGAAAAAAACTTCAGTCAAAAAGGTTATCTTAAGTTACATGAGAGGATTCACACGGGGGAAAAACCATTTCAATGCATCGAGTGTGGAAAGAGCTTCCGTGCTTCAACAAGTCTTTCTGCCCATCACAGAATCCACACAGGGGAGAAGCCCTTTCAATGCCTGCAGTGTGGAAAGTGCTTTTCCAGTTCTGATGGCTTTCATACGCACAAACGGACCCACACAGGGGAGAAACCATACAAATGCCTGGAGTGTGGAAAGAGCTTCCGTAAATCCAGCCACTTAACGTTCCATAGAAGTGTCCACAATGGAGAGAAACCGTATCAATGCACTGAGTGTGGGAAGTGCTTCACTAATCCTTGGAGTCTTACTGTTCATAAAAGGACCCACACAGGTGAAAAGCCTTATAAGTGCACCGAATGTGACAAACGCTTCACCAGTTCGAGATCCCTCACTTGCCACAAAAGGCTTCACACCGGGGAGAAACCATATGAATGCCGCACGTGTGGAAAGAGCTACAATACAAAAAATAGCTATATTGTACATAGCAGAACCCACACTGGGGAGAAACCATATCAGTGCCAGGAGTGTGGAAAATGCTTCAGTGATTCTGGAGAACTGACGATCCATAAAAGGATTCACACAGGGGAGAAACCCTATAAGTGCACGGAGTGTGGCATGAGTTTCAGGAGAAGTAGTTACCTTGCTATCCACAAGAGGATCCACACTGGGGAGAAACCATATACATGTCATGAGTGCGGGAAAAGCTTTAGTCGAAATCATTCACTCAGGAGCCATAGAAGGCTTCACTCAGGGGAGAAACCCTATAAATGCCTGGAGTGTGGAAAATGTTATAATGAGAGTGGCAGTCTTACCTCCCACATGAGGATCCACACAGGAGAGAAGCCGTTTAAATGCATCGAGTGTGGAAAGAGTTTCAAAGACGGCAGGAATCTTACACTCCATAAAAGAATCCACACAGGGGAGAAACCGTTTAAATGCATTGAGTGTGGAAAGAGTTTCAAAGACGGGAGTTATCTCACACTCCATAAAAGAATCCACACAGGGGAGAAGCCGTATCAGTGTGTGGAGTGTGGCAAGAAATTCATAAGCTGTAGTGACTTTAATCGACATAAGAAGATGCACAGCAGGAAAAGAGTCATGTGAATTGGTTGTTGTTGATTCTCAAAATTTGCTTAATGCCCATAGAAGTTTTGCCCATAGAAGGAGAATCTGTAGAAATGCATGGAGCATTGGAACGGCTTCCAAAGCAGCAGAAATGTCTTGATCCATTAAAAAGAATTCCCTTGTAGAACTAGGAATTAACTTTTGGACATTAGATCTTTCTGCTACAGTCAAATAGAATAGAAATAGAATATAAATAATAATAATAGAGTAGAGTAGGGTATGGTAGAGTAAAGTAGAATAGAATAAAGTAGAAGAATAGAAAAAAATAGATTGCAATAATAGAATACAATAGAATAGTATTCTTTATTGGCCATATGTGATTGGGCATACAAGGAATTCGTTTGGAATTTGGTGCATAATCTCTGTAGTACATACATACATATAACAAGTGATTAGTATTTTGGTGGACATGTGACAAAGCAAAGAAATACTGAAGTGGGATTCATATTCTAATGCAGAGAATCCTTAAAGTGAATATCAAAATAAAACCAGAGACTTCTTTTGGGCTTAGTGGAAAAAAACCTTGGGAAAAAAATTTCAAACTTTGATGCTATACAGGTTAACGGCAGCAAGATTACTCAATGATCAAAAATGGAGGGACACTTTTACCCCCAACAATGGACAAATGGCTGCAAAAGTTGATGGAGTTAGCAGTGGCTAAATTGACTGGTTTGATCTGGGGAAAAAACACAAATACTTTTGTTTCTACCTGGAAATCACTTCTGGACTTTGTGCTTGAGGTAGAACAAAATGAAACTTTGATTTTGGGCTTTATCGATTAAATAGATATGGTGTTACGAAAATGTGTAGTTTAACCTACTACCATATTTCCCTGAAAATATGACCTATCCGAAAAACAAGTCCTAGCCCGATTTTCACACCTGCGCCTAATATAAGCCCTGCCCCCAAAATAAGCCCTAGTTAAGTTCCGCCCACTGTTGGGTGGTACGAGGTGGGGCGAGGTGCAGGCATAAAAATCAAGGTAGGGTGAGGGGGTGGATTGGTCAGGGCCTAGATTATGGGTCTCCAAACTTGGCAACTTAGACTTGTGGACTTCAACTCCCAGAATTCCTCTGGCACACATGTTACCATGCTGGCTGGGGGATTCTGGGAGTTGAAGTCTACAAGTCTTAAAGTTGCCAAGTTTGGAGAGCCCCGGCCTAGACTTATGGAATTATGGTCTGTTGTTTCTAGTGCCTTCCTACTGTAAAGTCTTTTAAGTGTCTACAATATATTGAAAATGGAGAAAGAATTATAGTCAATATTTCCTTGCTCTTCAAGAAAAGGATTACAAGCATGATGAGACAGCTGAATATTCACAATAAAAGGCCAAATGCACAGTATGGCCTCTGACAATTGGAAAGCCAGAGTCTTATCAGGAGTGGGGAATCTTGGTCCTCTTTTGACTTGTGGACTTCAACTCCCAGAATTCCGGAGCCAACAGCCTCAGGAATTCTGCGAGTTGAAGTCTACAAGTCATAAATGGGCAATAGTTCCCCAACCCTGGACTATAGCAATGTTTCTCAACCTTCTCAAATTCTAGAAGTTGAAGTCCACAAGTGATTAAAACAACCAAGATTACCCACCCCTGGTCTAAATAGAAAGATCCATGGAGATTCAGGTTAAACTTAGAATAAAGGCGTAAATGCTTCAACTTGCTAAACCAGAACCCCAAATGTACTAAGGGACAAGACAAAAGGCACGAATAGGAAAGATTTGCACCTGTACACCTCTAAAAAGAAGTACACTTAGAAAAACTGGAAGTATCAAGGAAAGCTATATTACTGCTGAAGTGACATTTACAAACATGTTGAGGTTTCCCTGTGTACACGTAAGGATAGCTTTAAATAGCTTGGCTGAGCTCTGGATTACATGTATGCAGGAAGGCTAAGATGTTAGTGTAAAACAGGCAAGAATTACTGTAAAGGAAAATGAGAAAATTCCTTCTGACTCAGTTGTAAACTGTGGCAAATGCTGCGTAAAGCTCTCCAGTGGACGTTGGTGGGGTACAAAGGCTTTGAGGGAGATTTCCTTGTGTTACTTTTTCTGCACAATAAAGTTGTTGCTTACAATCTTGTCTTCAATATGTTCAATTGGAGGCATGGGCACATCTGGTAACGCGCCTGGAGCAAGAAAGGTAATGAAAACGAAAAACGACTTTGAGTCCGGAAGGATCTCTTTCCTTCTTTCAACCAGATGGCAAGAGCAATTATTGAGGAGGAAATGGGGAATACGCCAGGAACCCTCTCTCTGCAAACTTAGGCTTGGAGCTGTTTTACTATAGGAGAAATATTTTGTAGAGGTAGTCCTCGACTTATGACCACAAATGAGCCCCAAATTTTTGTTAAGTGAGACGTTTGTTAAGACAATTTTGCTCCATTTCATGACCTTTCTTGCCTCAGTTGTTAAGTGAACCACCTCATTTGTTAAATTAGCAGCACGGTTGTTAAGTGAATCTGGTTTTCCCATTGACTTGTTGGAATGTTGCAAAAGGTGATCAACGGTCATAAATGCGAATTGGTTCCCAAGTGTCTGAATTTTGATCACATGACCATGGGAATGCTGCAAAGGTAAGTGCGAAAAAGGGAGATAAGTCACTTTTTTCAATGCCGTTGTAACTTTGAATGGTGACTAAATGAATGGCTGTAAGTCGAGGGCTACCTGTTTAGTAGTTTTTCTTCTGAAATTCATATACTTTTAAATATTTCTCATCTCAGACCTTTTAAATCTGGACTATTTGGACTATGTTTGGACTATTGCAACGCGCTCTACATGGGGCTACCCTTGAAGAGTATCCGGAGACTTCAGTTGGTGCAAAATGCGGCTGCACGTGCTGTGGTGGGTGTGCCAAGGTACACCCACGTGACACCTATACTCCACCAGCTGCATTGGTTGCCCATCGGTCTCCAGGTACAATTCAAGGTGTTGATCACCATCTTTAAAGCCCTTCATGGCTTAGGACCAGGTTACCTCCGGGACCGCATTCTGCCTCACACTTCCCTTCGACCGGTTAGGGCCCACAGAGTCGGCCTCCTCCAGGTCCCGTCAGCCAAGCAATGCCGGCTGGCGGGCCCCAGGGGGAGGGCCTTCTCTGTGGGGGGGGGGCGCTCTGGAACCAACTTCCCCCAGAGACCCGAACCATCCCCACCCTGCTGGCCTTCCGAAAAGCCGTCAAGACATGGCTTTGCCTGCAGGCAGGGGGTAGAGACTAATCCATCTGTCTCTCCCCCAGGTATGTCTGGTTGATGGATGCCTTTGAATATCAATTTTAACTTTTGTATTTGGTTTTTAATTATGTTTATTTACGGGTGTTCTTGTATTTTTGCTGTACGCCACCCTGAGTCCCTCGGGAGTAGGGCGGCATATAAGAACCAAGAAATAAATAAATAAATAAATAAATAGTTAAATATTAAACATTTCTTAGCTCAGAGGTTTTCTTCAGTTTCGGGGTGATAAAAGTTAATGGGATGCTCGAGAATTGACATGATATGGGCAAATAAAGAATTAAGTAAAATGATAGATAAGGTAGAGATCAGTCCGAACATATGGGGGGTACCATAATCCCCTGAAAATAATATGGAAGGTCAAAAAAAGAAAACTAAAAGGTGGACCATGAATCCGCAGATATTACAAAAACAGGAATCTCTTCAGAGAATTAAATAAAAAACAACACACCTCCCTACAGATCTTGTGGGACACATTGAAAGCATATACAAGAGGAATAACAATAGGTTATATATGTCAAAAAAGAAAAACAGAAACAACAGGATATATTATTGAAAGAAATAGGCCAATTGGAAAAACAACTTCAAACAAAACCAGGGGATGAACAAATTATTGAGATGTTATCACTAAACAAACAAATGAAACCTAACTGCTGCTCCGCATCCCCTTCCCTTCCCTCCTCCTATCCCTGGGCTTCATCCCCTCCCTCTCTCCCCTGTTTCTCTGACTGCCTGGGGCGAAGCAGCTGTGGACTCGCTGCCCAGCTGACCATCCCACGCGGGACCGATTCTCCCGTGGCAGAAGACAGGGGACAGGCAGGGACACCCCCGAGTGGGCGGCGCTTTCCGCTCTTTATCGAGAATGGGAGGAGCTGGACGGAGAGGGGAGGAGCCATAAGAGCTTCCAGCTTGGGATCTGCAAACTGCTGGCTGGGGTCGTTCCGGGGAGGGGGATCCACGTGCGTGGCCGGGAAGAAAGGAAGCGTGGCCGGCGGCGATCGCGGATCCTTTCCTGCGCGCATCTGTTGGGAAGCGGAGTCCGGGCGAGGAATTTAGCCCCCCGATTCCTATTGAGCGCCAGATAAAAAGCTCCTTCCCTCCCTCCTTCCTTCCTGGGAAATGCTCGGACAGATGAATGCAGCTTCTTCGGGCGCTGCTTAGGTCGCTCCTGCAGTCCCCATTTTCTCCTTGGGGAGATTATTATTATTATTATTTTTCTGGCCCTTCCTGATCGTTTCCAGTTCTTTTCCTTTTCTCTGGTGCCGTTTCAGATCCAGGAGGCTTGGAGTTCAATGGCTGCGAAATCGGCGGGGAAAAAAGGGGGCGATCCCTCCCAGGAGCCGCTGTTTCGAGGAGTTGCTCAAGAGGAGCCTCCTCCGGAGAGAGCATCGGGTAAAGTCTCCTTCTGATGCCTTTTAATCTCTTTGCCCTCGTTTCTTTCATCCCTGAATTCGTGTTCATTGTTCAATTTAACTGCGTTTTCAAAGCCTTTGGTGCATTTTAAAAGGTATCGCCGTTCCTGCGGGCAACTTTATGATGGGTGGACTTCAACTCCCAGAATTTCCCATGTGTGTTGAAGTCCACATATCTTACAGCTCCCAATATTGAGAAACGTTGCTGTAAACCAGGGGTGAGGAACGAAGGTCCTTTTATGACTGGTGGACTTCAACTCCCAGAATTCCTCAGCCAGCTGGCTCAGGTATTCTGGGAGTTGAAGTCCACCTGTCATAAAAGGGCCCCAGTTCCCCACTTCTGCCTTAGGCTAATCCAAAAGGCAAGTCCCAGCTGTGAAAAAGAGTTTTTGTAGTCTTCCTTGATTATCTGATAAGGGAAGGTGAACATTGTAGAAACATAATAACAGACTTGGTCCTTTAATGCATACATTCATGGCTGAGAGAGCTGCCTCTGAATCCAATCCCTGGTCCTTCCACACCTTTCCATTTTCTTCTCACCCAGGATGAGCTTCTATGTATTGTTGTGGCTGCAAAGCACTCACACAAAGTGCTACCTTAGCTAGCCTAGAAATAGGGTAAAATCAGCCTTTGGAATTGTATGCTGAAGAATATCAGTAGGATGTTTGATAGCAAATTATTCCTTTGGGTGTTTAATTTTTCTTCACTGCTAGACACTGTCATGGCCTTGTCTTCATATCCTGGAACCTCGGTTCTCTGTAGTGGAGGATTAACAGCGGTTGAGCTTCCAATCCAGGTAGGAGGATTCTCCCCTCTCCTCCCCAGATGTGTCCCAATAACAGAATAACACAATTAACTCTATACCAGTGATGGCTAACCTTTTTGGCACCGAGTGCCCAAAGCGCATAGGTATCCCCCACGCATTCGCCCCACCACACTCCCGTGCATGTGCGGTAGAGACCTAAAGACCAGCTGGCCGGCGGGTGGCGTGCGCGCATGTGCGGTGGAGCTGGGCTGGGGCGATGGCTGGCATGCCCACAGAGAGGGCTCTGTGTGCCACCTGTGGCATGTGTGCCATAGGTTCACCACCACGGCCTTATACCATTTCAGACAAGTGGGTGTCCAACAGGGCTGGGTTCCTACCGGTGCGGTCCAGTGCACAGCTCCGGTAGGGACCCGCCGATTGCCCAATTTGCGTGCATCGGATCTGGTACCGTCTTTGCCGGTCCGGCGCACGCTGCCATCTTTTTGGGGGGAATTTTTTGGTGATTTTTTGCTTCCGCGCATGCGCAAAAGCAAAATTTCGCCAAAATCTCACGAGGGGACACGCGTGAGATTTCGGCAAGATTTAGCTTCTGCGCATGCGCAGAAGCAAGAAATCGCCAAAATCACACACACACACACGTCCCCTCGTGAGATTTCGGCAAGATTTTGCTTCTGTGCATGCACAGGAAGCAAAATCGCACGAGGGGGGGCGCGCGCAACATGGCAGCGCACCGGTAGTGAGGTAAGTGCAATCCGGCCCTGGTGTCCAGTCTCTCCTTAAAAACCTCTAGCCCACAACTTATGAAGGCAAACCGTTCCATTAGTTAATTGTTTTCACTGTCAGGAAGTTTCTCCTTACTTCCAGATTGCATTTCTCCTTGATTAGTTTCCATCCATTGTTTCTTGTCTTGCCTTTTGGTGCTTTGGAAAATAAGTTGAGCCCCTCTTGTTTGTGGCAGCCCCACAAATACTGGAAAACTGCTATCATGTCTCCCCTAGTCCTTCTTTTCTCTACACTAGCCATAACCAATTTCCTGCAGCGTTTTTTGTACGATTTAATCTCAAAGCCTTTAATCCTTAGTTGCTCTTTGCACTTTTTCCAAAGTCTCCACATCTTTTTTTGTAATGTGGTGACCAAAACTGAACTCAGTATTCCAGGTGTGGTCTTTACTCTGGTTTTTTTTTAAAGCGGTGCAGATGAAAGCCCAAAGTAAAAAGTGAAGTCCAAGCTTGTCTTTTATAGACAGCGCAACAGCTGTCCAGATAAAGTTGGAGACACTGACATAGACAAGTAAACTTTTATATAAATATAAATATATTTAACCTACCAATTTACAGCAGTCTCTGTCAGCATCCAGTAAAGGAAGAACATAAGATAGTCAGAAACATCATGAGGTAAATCTAAAACATGCAGAACACACAGAAGAAAAAAAGGAGGGAAAAAAGGGAAACTCCCCTTTATACTTACAGCAACCAATCATAGCATAGATTGCATTCTGCATGAGTCAGCACTCTTTAACTAATCAATTACAATTGAGTTCCCGCCTGTTGTACGCTTTACTGTTCCAGATACTAAATTTAATATCCTACTTGTTCATTTCCCCTACTTGGAAGCTGTGGAGGTTTTTCATTAAGAAGAAGACTCTCATGTAATTCATTGAAGTGTTCATTGTTAGGAATGTTCATGGAATATGTTGTGATTTTTTCCTCTCCCTGTGTCAGAATTTGGTATCATTTGAGGATGTAGCTGTGTTTTTCTCCGTGGAAGAGTGGGCCCTGCTGGATCCTAAGCAAAAAGCCCTGTACCAAGAGGTAATGCTGGAAAACAAGAGGAACATGGCCTCCTTAGGTAAGGGATTCTGTTAAGATACTGTAGTGCAAATTTTTTTTTTAAATTAACGCATGTGAAGTCCTTCAGCATTATTATTTGTTTTTGTTGTTGTTGTATTATTCTCTAAACTGCTGATTTTCAAATTTGCAAGCTATTTATCTGAGCTTTTCATCCTTTTCTATGAAGCCTGGCTTTTTTTCACAAATGGACAGTAGAATAGATAGAATATAATTTTTTTTATTGGCCAAGTGTGATTGGACACACAAGGAATTTGTTTTGGTGCATATACTCTCAGTGTACATAAAAAAAGATACTTTCGTCAAGAATCATAAGGTACAACACTTAATGATAGTCCGGGTACAAATAAGCAATCAAATCATATTAGGAACCAGTCAATATAAATAGTAAGGATACAAGCAACAAAGTTACAGTCATACAGTCATTAGTGGGAGGAGATGGGTGATGGGAACGATGAGAAGATTAATAGTAGTGCAGACTTAGTAAATAGTTTGACAGTGTTGAGGAAATTATTTATTTAGCAGAGTGATGGCGTTTGGGAAAAAACTGTTCTTGTGTCTAGTTGTCTTGGTGTGCAGTGCTCTATAGCGTCATTTTGAGGGTAGGAGTTAAAACAGTTTGTGTCCAGGATGTGAGGGGTCTGTAAATATTTTCACAGCCCTCTTTTTTGACTCGTGCAATATACAGTAGAATAGGCAGGTTGGAGAGTACTGGCCTTCACAATTCACTCGCTCCCGTTTGTTAAGAATCAGATTCAATCTTGCACATGCTGTGCATGAAGGGAAAAAAATAACCAAGTGGAACAGGTTAACAACAAAGATGGAGTATATAAACCACAGTTTAATACAGTACTTTAAATAAAAGACTTTCAAATACTGTGCACTATATGGCTGCTAGAAGTGGCCATTTCTATGCTTTTGTCAAGGGAAAGAAATGGTCGACAGAGAAGGAAAACACATTCCTGCACTACAGTACTGCTTCCCCCCACCATAACATTAATCTTACTAAACAGCTCTGAGCCAGTCTCTCTCTCTCTACAGGACAAGATACTGTACTTTTCCATCAACTCTTTCTTAGGCTAGAAGTGTCTTCCCAAGGAAAGCGACCAAGCTCTACTCCGGCTCAAGATAGAGGTAAGAAACAAAGGAAAAGTATCAATTTTGACTTGAAAATGAAAATAATTAAAGCCCATGAGGAAGGGAAGAAGGTAAAGACCATAGGAGAAGAAGAAGGACTGGCCTGTTCCACCATATGCACGATCCTTAAGGGTAAAGAAAAGATAACAGGTGATTAAAGCAGCTCCAGGAACAGACGCCATAATCACAAGAAACAGGACAGGCCTCATTTCAAAAACAGAACAGTTCCTTGTGCTTTGGATTGACGGTCAGATCCCAAAAAAAGTCCCCTCAGTCTTCTCTGATTCAGGCAAAGGCAGGGAGCATTTTTGAAAGGCTAAAGCGAGGAGCGGGTGAGGAGTACATCTTTATATAGTTTTAATATCGTAATTCATCCCGGGTTGCCTTGTGGCAAGCTGAGAGGCCAATAAATTTAAGGAATGATTGAATGAATGAAGAAATGAATGAATGAATGAACAAATATAGGCCACTTTAAAGTGTCCTTTCTGCTTCCTTGGAACTAAATCTTTTCCTCTGTGTGGTCTGTAATTTTACCTCATGATGATCCCCTTAGCATGATCATCATACAACACACACACATACACTAATGTACTGTAAATATTGATGTAAATTATATTAATTTATATAAAGTTTGTGTCATCATCTCTGACTTCATTTGGATGCCTTCTGGGTAGGAGCCGAGGTGGCGCAGTGGTTAAAAGCAGCACTGCAACCTACTTCAGCTGACTGCTAGTTCAGCAGTTCAGCAAATCTCACCGGCTCAAGGTTGACTCAGCTTTCCATCCTTCTAAGGTTGGTAAAATGAGGACCCAGATTGTTGGGGGCAATATGCTGAACTCTGTAAACTGCTTAGAGAGGGCTGTAAAGCACTATGAAGCAGTATATAAGTCTAAGTGCTATTGCTATTGCTATTCCCTGACAGATTCTCTTTCCTCCAGACTGAAAGGGCGGTGTACATGAGCAGCTCAGATAAAGTGCTAGTTTGTTCGCTATATGCAGTAGATAAGAGTGTCCTTATCTACATTTCTACGGTACTACTACTTAGTCTGATAAAATGGCCTAAAACCCCCACACTGTCTCCGTGAAGTTTCCCATCCTAGCCAGTTTCCGATCCTGCCTCTCGCACTTCTTTTTTAGAAGTTGCTTTCATTTTGTTATTCTTTGGTCTATAACAGGGGTAGGCAAAGTTGGGTCTTCTATGACTCGTGGACTTCAACTCCCAGACTTTCTGAGCCAATCATGCTAGCTCAGGAATTCTGGGAGTTGAAGTCCACGAGCCATAGAAGAGCCAACTTTGCCTACCCCTGGTCTATAATGATGACACTTAAGAGCCCGATAAGAGGCCA
The DNA here is from genome assembly GCA_023053685.1 of Diadophis punctatus similis. Classification (NCBI taxonomy): domain Eukaryota; kingdom Metazoa; phylum Chordata; class Lepidosauria; order Squamata; family Dipsadidae; genus Diadophis; species Diadophis punctatus. The sequence continues at coordinate 236,189,675 of JALIGW010000002.1, forward strand.
TGGGTTTATCACAAGGATTTATACTCCCTGCAATTATGTGGTCGGAAAGAGTCAGAACTGAAGAAGCTTCTTAGATGAGAAGCAAAACATGTTCAAGCAAAAAAGAAAGTTCAGTTGCCTTTAGAACAGGAGTATCAAACTCAATTTCATCAAGGGTTTCCCTATGGCAAGCTAGAAGCCAATAAATTTAATGATTGAATGAATGAATGAAGAAATGAACAAATATAGGCCACTTTAAAGTGTCCCTCCTGCTTCTCCTTTCTTGGAACTAAATCTTTTCCTCTATGTGGTCTGTAATTTTACCTCATGATGATCCTCATAGCCTCTTATCCACACACACATACACTAATGTAGTGTAAATATTGATGTAAATTATATTCATTTATATAGTTTCTGTCATCATCTTTGACTTCCTTTGGATACCTGCTGCATGTTCCCTGACAGATTCTCTTTCCTCCGGACTGAAAGGGTGGTGGACATGAGCAACTGATCTGTTTCTCAGATAAATATGAGCCACAGTGGCACATTGGTTAGAGTGCAGTACTGTAGGCTACTTCTGCTGACTGCCGGCCGAGTGCAATTTGGCAGTTCAAATCTCACCAGGCTCCAGGTTGACTCAGCCTTCCATCCTTCCGAGGTGGGTAAAATGAGGACCCAGATTGTTGGGGCCAATATGCTAACTCTGTAAAACCGCTTAGAGAGAGCTGTAAAGCACTATATAAGTCTAAATGCTATTTCTATGATAAAATGCTACCGGTAGTTTGTTCGCTATATGCAGTAGATAAGAGTGTCCTTATCTATATTTCTACTCCTACTTAGTCTGATAAAATGGCCTAAAACCTACACACACTGTCTCCATGAAGTTTCCTAGCCAGTTTCTGGTCCTGGCTCTTGCACTTGTTTTTATTTATTTAATTTATTTAATAGATTTGTATCCCGTCCAACTCCCAAAGGGACTCTGTGTGGCTAGAAGTTGCTTTCATGTTGTTGTTCTTTGGTCTATAATGATGACACTTAAGAGCCCGATAAGAGTTCACGGGTTTATCACAAGGATTTATACTCCTGGTCGGAAAGAGTCAGAACTGAAGAAGCTCCTTGGATGAGAAGCGAAACATGTTCAAGGAAAAAAGAAAGTCCAGATGCCTTTAGAAAAAGCATCTTTGGGATAAAGAGGAATGAACACCCCAGAGCGAGAACCAGTTTTTTTCCGAGGAAAAACCTCTTCATGGAGATGAGGCTGAAGTTCAGTTTCCAGGTCTAAGTCCCAAAACATTTCTACCTTCTCAAATTGAAATTAAACCAATAGGTTCTCCATCATCATTGTCTTTTAGTTAGGACTGAGTATTTGTATTTTTGCACTATTTTATTGTGTATAGCTTTTATATAGTTTTTATCCTTTTAATATAATAAGGCATCAAGGGTTTCCCTATGGCAAGCTGGAGGCCAATAAATTGAATCTATGTATGTATGTATGTATGTATGTATGTATGTATGTATGTATGTATGTATGTATAATAATAATAATAATAATAATAATAATAATAATAATAATAATAATAATAATAATAATAATAATAATAATAATAACAACAGAGTTGGAAGGGACCTTGGAGGTCTTCTAGTCCAACCCCCTGCTTAGGCAGGAAACCCTACACTACTTCAGACAAATGATTATCCAACATCTTCTTAAAAACGTCCACTGTTGGAGCATTCACAACTTCTGGAGGCAAGTTGTTCCACTGATTAATTGTTCTAACTGTCAGGAAATTCCTCCTTAGTTCTAAGTTGCTTCTCTCCTTCACTAATTTCCACCCATTGCTTCTTGTTCTACCCTCGGGTACTTTGGAGAGTAGTTTGACTCCCTCTTCTTTGTGGCAACCCCTAAGATATTGGAACTCTGCTATCATATCTCCCCTAGTCCTTCTTTTCATTAAGCTAGACATACCCAGTTGCTGCAACCGTTCTTCATATGTTTTAGCCTCCAGTCCCCTAATCATCTTTGTTGCTCTTCTCTGCACTCTTTCCAGAGTCTCAACATCCTTTCTACATTGTGGCGACCAAAACTGAATGCAGTATTCCAAGTGTGGCCTTACCAAGGCATTGTAAAGTGGTATTATTACTTCACGTGATCTTGATTCTATCCCTCTGTTAATGCAGCCTAGAACTCTGTTGGCTTTTTTGGCAGCTGCTGCACACTGCTGGCTCATATTTAAACGGTTGTCCAGTAGGACTCCAAGATCCCTCTCACAGTTACTACTGTTGAGCAAGGTACCACATATGCTGTACCTGTGCATTTTGTTTTTCTTGCCTAAATGTAGAACCTTAGTTTTTTCACCATTGAATTTCATTTTGTTTGATAGCGCCCAATGTTCAAGTCTATCAAGATCCTTCTGTATCTTGAGCCTATCTTCTGAAGAGTTGGCTATTCCTGCCAGTTTGGTGTCATCTGCAAATTTGATGAGTTCCCCATCTATCCCCTCGTCCAAGTCATTGATGAAGATGTTGAAGAGTACTGGGCCTAAAACAGAGCCTTGGGGGACTCCACTGCATACTTCCCTCCATGTAGATGCAGTTCCATTGAGCACTACTCGTTGAGTGCGGTTGGTCAGCCAGTTTTGAATCCATCTGGTGGTGTTGCTGTCTAACCCACACTTTTCTACTTTTTCTAGTAGTAGGTTATGGTCTACTTTATCAAATGCCTTACTGAAGTCCAAGTAAATTATATCGACAGCATTCCTCTGGTCCACTAATTTTGTCACTTTGTCAAAGAATGCAATAAGATTAGTCTGGCATGATCTGTTTTTGACAATCCCATGTTGGCTTTTGGTTATTACTTTGTTTGCTTCTAGGTGTTCGTTGATTCATTGCTTGATTATCTTTTCCAGAATCTTCCCTGATATTGAGGTCAGGCTGCATACCAGGGAAGATTCTGGAAAAGATAATCAAGATAGATAAAAGATAATCAGTAATCTCTTCATGGAGATGAGGCTGAAGCTCAGTTTCCAGGTCCAAGTCCTTCAACGTTTCTGCCTTCTCAGATTGAAATTAAACCAATAGGTTCTCCATCATCATTGTCTTTTAGTTAGGACTGAGTATTTGTATTTTTGCACTATTTTATTCTGTATAGGTTTTATATAGCTTTTATCCTTTTAATATGATAAGGCATCAAGAGTTTCCCTATAGCAAGCTGGAGGCCAATAAATTGAATGAATGAATGAGTGAGTGAATGAATGAATGAATGAATGAACATAGGACCTTGTAAGGGTCCCTTCTGCTTCCTTGGAACTAAATCTGAAGCAGTAGATCTGATGGTTCTCGCCCCATAAATTATAAATGATCCTATCAACAATTTTCACGGTTTCATTTTGTACCATTGAGGACAAGAGAGAGCCAAAAGTCAAATCTTGTATCAACTTAATACCAAGCATAGCACCATGTGTCAGGGTTCCAGGTAACAGACCCAAAACAATCAAAAATCTGAGCTTGATAATTCCTCAAAGTATAGATTTATTAGGAAAGTCATATTGGCACAGCTGGTGAAAATGCAACTCTGAAGGTCCCGAGGTTTTCCCCACCCAATTCAAAGTTCTTCCCCGCAGTCCACTCATCCATCACATGGTCCAATCAGGTCACAGTCCGAGTCCAGTTGTTTTCCTCCTGTGCCTCACCAGCTGCTGATGAGAACATCCTTGGTTCCCAGGGGAAATAATTCTATTTTGGCTACACATACCCAGCTATCTCTACTCCCCTCTTCCATTCCCACAGCTCTACCCAGCCTCGCTGTGGCAACCCTGAACACGATCCAAAATGGCTTCAGGGTTGACACCAAGTTTTCAACCACTGGGATTTTGGAGGAAGTTTGATCCTGTTCAAATATAGCAATGGTGCTTTATCCATTTTGCACCTAAGTTTGTCTTAACTTTTCTTTTTTTTTTCTGTTGCAAGTAGGTGACGGATGGGAGACGGAGGATTCTGGCAAAGAGGCAGCAGCACCTTTGCCAAAAGACAAAAAGGAAGTTGTAGAAATGATATATGGAAAGCAAAGTTCTGAGGAAAACCAGTTAACGGCTGAGCTGGGGAATTGCTCTAGTTTACCTTGTCCAGATACCATTGTCTTATTGGACGCAGATGATTGCGAAGAAAAAGAAGTGTGTTCAAAGTGTGGGGAAACACTCCAAGTTGAATCAGGATTATGTGACTGTTGTGAAAGCCCTGCTGGAGAGAACCAAGATGAAAGCAGGCAACGCTCCAGAAGGACCCTTCCCCCTCCTTTACATGAAAGAATACCAGAAGGAGGGAAATTATACAAATGTTCGGAGTGTGCAGAAAGCTTCGGTACAAGCCGCTCTCTTGCATTGCATAAAAAGATTCATAAAGCAGAGGATCCACACAAATGTCTGGATTGTGGAAGGACCTTCAGGCAGAAAAGTCATCTTAGTTCACATAAGAGGGTCCACGAAGAGAGGAAGCAGCATCAATGCATCACCTGTGGAAAGACCTTCGGAAACAGCGCCTCCCTTAATTCCCATCAAAGCATTCACAGAGAGGAGAGGTTGCATCAATACAGGGAGGGGAGAACGAGGTTTACTCAGAGCAAGGAACCTAATTCCCGAAAAAAAAGCGCCACTGGGAATAAATCATGTAAATGCCTAGAATGTGGGAAGAGCTTCCGCTATGCAAGTGACCTCACTTACCATAATAGGATCCATACAGGGGAAAAGCCATATCATTGCCCAGTGTGCGGAAAGAGCTTCCTACACAAAGGGAATTTCAATTTACATAAGAGGATCCACACTGGAGAGAAGCTGTATAAATGCACAGAGTGTGGAAAATGCTTCAGTGCCCCCAGTGCCCTTACTTGCCATCAGAGGATTCACACCGGAGAGAAGCCGTATAAATGCACAGAGTGTGGAAAATGCTTCAGGACCTCTGGTGCCCTTACTTGCCATAAGAGGATTCACACAGGGGAGAAACTCTATGAATGCTTAGAGTGTGGAAAAAGCTTCAACAGAAGTCGTACTCTAATTTTACATAATAGGATGCATAAAGGGGAGAAACCTTATAAATGCCTGCACTGTGGAAAAAACTTCAGTCAAAAAAGTTATCTTAAGTTACACGAGAGGATCCACACGGGGGAAAAACCATTTCAATGCATGGAGTGTGGAAGGAGCTTCCGTGTCTCAACAAGCCTTACTGACCATCACAGAATCCATACAGGGGAGAAGCCCTTTCAATGCCCGCAGTGTGGAAAGCGCTTTGCCCATTCTGCTGGCTTTCATGCCCACGAACGGACCCACACAGGGGAGAGACCGTACAAATGCCAGGAGTGTGGAAAGAGCTTCTGTATATCCAGCACCTTAGCTTCCCATAGAAGAATCCACAGTGGAGAGAAACCGTATCAATGCACCGAGTGTGGGAAGCGCTTCACTCATCGACGGAGTCTTAGTCTGCATAAAAGGACCCACATAGGTGAAAAGCCTTATAAGTGCACCAAATGTGGCAAATGCTTCACTGAATTGGGGAATCTCTCTTGCCACAAAAGGCTCCATACCAGGGAGAAACCATATTAATGCCACACGTGTGGAAAAAGCTTCAATGCAAAAAATAGCTATATTTTACATAACAGAACCCACACTGGGGAGAAACCATATCAGTGCCAGGAGTGTGGAAAATGCTTCAGTGATTCTGGAGAACTGACGATCCATAAAAGGATTCACACAGGGGAGAAACCCTATAAGTGCACGGAGTGTGGCATGAGTTTCAGGAGAAGTAGTAACCTTCGTATCCACAAGAGGACCCACACTGGGGAGAAACCATACACATGTCATGAGTGCGGGAAAAGCTTTAGTCAAAATCATTCACTCAGGAGCCATAGAAGGTTTCACGGGGGAGAAACCCTATAAATGCCTGGAGTGTTATAGTGAGAGTGGCAGTCTTACCTCCCACATGAGGATTTACACAGGAGAAAAACCGTTTAAATGCATTGACTGTGGAAAGAATTTCTGACTGAGCAGTAATCTTACGGTCCGTAAAAGAATCCACACAGGGGAGAAGCCGTATTAGTGTGTGGAGTGTGGAAAAAAATTCAGAACTTGGAATCACTTTAATCAACATAAGGAAGACGAATAGCAGGAAAAGATCACGTGAATTGGTTTCTGTTGATTCTCAAAATTTGCTTCATGCCCAGGAGAATCTGTAAAAATGCATGGTGTATGTGAAAGGGGTTCCAAAGAAGTAGAAGGTTTTTGATCCATTAAAAAGAAGAGTTTCCTTGTATAATTAGGAATTAACCTTTGGATACTGTGTTTTCCCTCAAATAAGACCCGGACTTACATTTTTTTGGCCTCCAAAATAAGCACTAGGGCTTATTTTCGGGGAAACACGATTTCAGTATGAGCAGCCCAACTAGGCCCATCGTCCTCCCGGCACATGAACAAGAGGTGGCAAGTGTGCGGGGAATGACGGTATCTGGCAGTAGCTGCAGCCTGCTGGTCCCTTGCTCAGCACACTCTGGGGCTCGTCTTCGCATGGCGGCATCAGCAGCAGACAGAGGCAGTCGTATGGCGCAGAAGGCAGATGATCCCAATGTGCCACGCAGGCAAACCAAGAAACGCAATGACAAACCTGCGGCTGGCTGCCCGCTCCAGCCCACCGACTCAGCTTTCCTATGGCCCACACGTCGCATCCTGATTGCCTGCCTCCCCCCCCCCCGGTGCCTCAGCCTCCATCTGCTGCTTGGACATGTAATCAGCTCACCTGTGCTGGCGTGGGCGTGGGCTGTGGCTGGTGCTGGACACTGTTGCATGCACTTGCCACCTCCTTTGCTGGCCACACACAGCACCCTTCAGTATGGCTTTTTTTGGGGCAGGGCTTTAAAATCAGGGTAGGGTTTATTTTGGGGGCAGGGCTTATTTTTGGGGAAACACAGCATTAGATTTTTATGCTTGAATAGAGAGAGGGGGGACTGGAGAGGAGAGCAGAACAGAATAGAACAGTGTGATTGGACAGAAAGGAATTTGTTTGGAATTCGGTAAATAAGCTCTCAGTGTACATACATATAACAAATGATTAACTTTTGCCAATGTACATAGCAAAAGTAGGTAGGGATTTGGAAACTAACATATCCAGATGTCTGTGGAGATTCTCAGTCATCCAGGTTGTCCCAAAGGTCTTTTTTCAAAAGGCACCTGTATTTTCTTTGTTTTTCCTTGAAGTTCTGAACTGAAGAAGCTTCTTGAATGAAAAGCGAAACGCCCTCGAGGAAAAACAAAGTCCAGTTGACTGTTGAAAAAAAGCACCTTTGGGATAAGACTTTCAGACAACATTAGGGTGCAGAAAGCTGGCTTATAGGGAAGATGCTGAAATATTTCAAGAGGAAACATTGCATTCTAAGTGGTGAGGTCCATATTTCCCTAATGTTGGAAGGAATCAACCAGTGAATCTACTACACCAGTGATGGCGAACCTTTTTTTCTTCGGGTGCCGAAAGCACGTGCACATGCGCTATCTCACCCGCGCGAGTGCCCACACCCATAATTCAATGCCTGGGGAGGGCGAAAATGGCCTCCCCTGCCCCCCCAAAGCCCTCTGGAGGCTGGAAATGGCCCATTTCCTGACTTCCGATGGGCCCAGTAGGCTTCCCTGGAGCCTGGGGAGGGCGAAAATGCCCTCTCCCGGCCCCCTGGAGGCCCTCCGGAAGCTGAAAACGCCCTCCCAGAGCCTCCGCCTGAGCCGAAAATCAGCTGGCCGGCGTGCACATGGGCGTTGGAACTAAGCTAGGGCAACAGCTCGCGTGCCGGCAGATATGGCTTCGCGTGCCACCTGTGGCACGCGTGCCATAGGTTCGCCATCATTGTACTACACCCTTGTGGAGAAAGTCACGCCAGATCAAAGAGAAATAGGATCTTCAGTGAGCACTTCACTGGGAGAAAGTGACAGAAGAGAATGAACTATTGAACCAATTCGAGAGTTTTGTCAAAAGTAATAACTGGAGGGATGGCGCTGTGTCTGCACCACCTAACATTGGTTATCTTTAACTGATTTCTAGTCTGAGATACGATATTGATTGTGTTTGTTTTTTTATTAATGCCCTAACTTATACCGTAGTTTAAGGCTTAGCTTACACATCTCAGATATTGGCTGTTTTTGGTCAGTAAATTGGACAATTTAGGGAGCCAGCTTTAGAAAATATAGGCAGCCCTTAACTTATTATGACAATTAAGCCCCAAATTTCCATGGCTAAGCAAGACAGTGGTTAAGTGAGTTTTGTTCCACTTTACAACTTTTGCCACAGACATTCAGTTAGTAACAAGGTTTTTAAGTGAATCTGGTTTCCCCATTGACTTTGCTTGTCAGAAGGTCTCAAATGGTGATCACATGACCCTGGGACGCGCCAACTATCAAAAATACAGGTCAGTTGCCAAGTGTCCAAATTTTGATCACATGACACAGGGATGCTGCATCCGCCGTGTGAAAAAAAGTTCATAAATTGTTTTTTTCAATGCCGTTGTAATTTTGAAGGACCTCAGAACAAATGATTGTAAATTGAGGACTAATTGTAAAGCAGCAATTGATTATTTGTTATTCAGGCAGAATCATGAATGTTGTTTCAGTCTAACTGATAATTGCCAATTCATTGAAACCCACCTTGGAAAACATAGGGAAGGAATTTCTTAACATCAAAATCCGTCAGGGCCTAGACTAGGGATCTCCAAACTTCGCAATTGTAAGACTTGTGGACTTCAACTCCCAGAATTCCTCTGGGACATGTGTTACCATGCTGGCTGGGAGTTGAAGTCTACAAATCTCAAAGTTGCCAATTTTGGAGATCCCTGGCCTAATGAAATTATGGTATGCGGTTGTTTTTAGTGACTTCCTATTGTAAAGTCTTTCAATGTCCAACACACTGGAAATGGAGAAAGAATTATGGTGAATAGTTTCTTGCTTTTCAAAAAAGGGATTACAAGCATTGTGAGATACTTGAATCTTCACAACAAAAGTTAAAATTTCAAAAGGGGGAAGATGGCGAAGAGGCCTAAGATTCCTTGGAAAAGGCTCAGTTTTCCCAGGGAACAAGGCCAAATGCACAGTATGGCCTCCGGCAATTGGAAGGCCAGAGTCTAATCATGGATGGGGAACCTTGCTTCTTTTTTGACTTGTGGACTTCAACACCCAGAATTCTAGAACAGCCATGCTGTTGTGGCTTGCCCGCGTCCCGCGCAGCTGGTCATGGATCCGGAGGACCAAGAGCCGACTGTGGTGCAGCACTATCATCTCGTGCACCTGGCACCTGAGTCCGATAGCGAGGAGGACTCGGTGCCAGAGGATGAAAGCCAGCCAGGGCCTTCTGCACCTCCTCAGTTGGAGCTGAGTGACTCAGGAGAAGAGGAGGAGCCTTTGCTTGATGCTAGGGCAAGCAGGGCAGCTAGCACGCAAGAATGGCTCTGCAGGAGGAGGTCTCGCATGTAGAGCTGAGGGCTAATTGGCCACGCCCTAAGGCTATTTAAGGCTTCAGCACGCTGCTGACGTTGAGGCTGGAATCAACTCGTTGCATTCTTCTCACCACGTTCGTTGCTCTTGGACTTTCTACGCTTTGATTTCTGGATTTTTGGTTTGTGCAATACTTTATTCCGGGCTTTCTGCCAACTTTTGAGAGTTACTGATAACTGAGTACTAGTTGCTTGTTTTCTTTGGGGGTTTGAATTCTGGCCAATTCTTAAGAAGAAACAATATCGGACTTTCTGAAAGTGGGTTTTAAAACCTAGCTACTAAGAATCTTTATTAGTACTAAAGGAGTATTATTTGTAAACAGTTGTGTGTGCGTCATTTCTGAGGGGTCTCCGTGCTGGGACACAACACATGCCGACTCCGGAATTCTGGAAATTGAAGTCCACAAATCATAAAACAACCAAGGTTCCCCACGCCTGTCTAAATAGAAGGATCCATGGAGATTCAATTAACAGGTTAAACTTAGAATAAAGGCATAAATGTTTCAGCTTGCTAAACCAGAACCCCAAATGTACTATGGGACAAGGCAAAAGGCACAAATAGGAGAGATTTGAACACCTCGAAAAAGAAGAAGTATGCGGTAAATAGGATATTATCATGGAAAGCTATGCTATATTATTGCCGAAGCGACATTTACAAACATGTTGAGGTTTCCCTGTGCACACATTAGGAGAGATTTAAATAGCTTGGCTGAGCTTTGCATTACGTAGATGTAGGAAGGCTAAGATGTTAGTGTAAAACAGGCCTGGAATTATTGTAAAGGAAGATGAGAAAATTCCTTCGGACTCTTGAATTGTAAACTGTGTGGCAAATGTAAAAGCCCTCCAGTGGATGTTGAGGGAGATTTTCTTGTGTTACTTTTTCTGCACAATAAAGTTGTTGCTTACAATCTTGTCTTCAATGTATTCAATTGGAAGCGTGGGCACATCTGGTAACGCAGCTGGAGCAGGAAAAGTAAGGAAAACGAAAAACGACTTTGAGTCCGGAAGGATCTCTTTCCTTCTTTCAACCAGATGTCAAGAGCAATTCTTGAGGAGAAAATGGGGAATCCGCCAGGAACCCTCTCTCTGCAAACTTGAAGCATGCTCTGTTAGGCTTGGAGCTGTTTTACTATAGGAAAAATATTTTGTAGAGGTAGTCCTCGACTTACGACCACAAGTGAGCCCCAAATTTTTGTTGCTAAGTGAGACGTTAAGTCAATTTTGCTCCATTTTGTGACCTTTCTTGCCTCAGTTGTTAAGTGAATCACCAGAGTTGTTAAATTAGCCACACAGTTGTGAAGTGAATCTGGTTTTCCCATTGACATTGCTTGTCGGATGGTCGCAAAAGGTGATCACGTGACCTCAGGACACTACAACGGTCAAAAATGCGAATCAGTTCCCAAGTGTCTGATCACATAACCATGGGGATGCTGCAACGGTCGTAAGTGCGAAGAACGGACATAAGTCACTTTTTTCAGTGCCGTTATAACTTTGAATGGTCGCTAAATGAATGGCTGTACGTCGAGGGCTACCTGTAATGTTTAGTAGTTTTTCTTCTGAAATTCATATACTTTTAAATATTTCCCGCCTCAGACCTTTTAAATAGTTAAATATTAAACATTTCTTAGCTCAGAGGTTTTCTTCAGCTTCAGAGTGATAAAAGTTAATGGGATTCTCTTCTGGATCATCAAGAGGTCCTTTGGCTCGGCATTTATTGGGGATAATATTAGAAAAAAAGCAATTTCTCTTCGGGGATTTTTCTCCCCTTTTCTCTTTATTCTCTTTTGGGGCACGGGAGCCATCTCTAGGTTGTATTCCTCTCCGACATGCCCCATTGACACTTGAAATACAGGTAATCCTCGACTTATGACCATAATTCAGTCCAAATTTTTGTTGCTAAGTGAGACATTTGTGAAGTGAGTTTGGTCCCATTTTACAATATTTCTTGCCGTGGTTTGTTAAGCAGTTGCTACCTTAGTAACCCAGTTGTTAAATGAATCTGGCTTCCCCATTGATTTGCTTGTCAGAACGTTCCCATGACCGCGGGATATGGCAACCGTCATAAATATGAGTCGGTTGTCAAGCGTCTGAATTTTGATCACATGACCACGGGGATGCTGCACCGGTCTATAATGCGAAATACGGACATAAGCCACTTTTTTCAGGGCCATTGCAGCTTCGGCCACTAATCAAATGGTCATAAGTCGAGGACTATTTGTAAGGCAGCCATTGATTATTTGTTATAATGGCACAATCATGAATGTTAGTCATTTAAGGGAACAGGTTGTAAGTTGAGGACTACGCTAAGTGGATAAGGAGAGAGGCTCCTTTTCCTGCCAACTCGTTTTCTGTGGAAAGGGCGATTCCCTCCCAACTTTGCTGCTCCACATCCCCTTCCCTCCCCTCCTCCCATCCCTGGGCTTCCTCCCCTCCCTCCCTCCCTCCCCCTTCCTCTGACTGCCTCGGGGTTGGACTAGAAGACCTCCAAGGTTCCTCACACCTGTGTTATTCTGTTAAAGGGCGATTCCCTCCCAACTTTGCTGCTCCACATCCCCTTCCCTTCCCTCCTCCCGTCCCTGGGCTTCATCCTCTCCCTCTCTCCCCTGTTTCTCTGACTGCCTGGGACGAAGCACCCCTGGACTCGCTGCCCACCTCACATCCCACTCTGGACCAATTCCCCCGTGTCAGGAGGTAGAGATGTAAAATTTCTGGAAATTTTGAAGCTCAGAAAAAAACCCAGTTTTTTTCGGCGGAAAAACTGAATTTTTTGGAAAAATTGGAAAAAATGGTACATTAGCATTTTATTGTCTTTTTAAGATTGAAAGACATTCTGTTACTTTAGGAACATAAAATATGACTATGGACAATTTGACTTGGCATAAAATTATCACAACTAGCATATTAAAAATATAGTGTAGCCAAACAATTATCACAAACAGAATTTACTTTTTTATAATATTTATTTGTAACAAAGGGAGCAACAATCTCCTGAACTGCTTACTAGTTTATGTGGAACAGCCAAAAAGCCTCCACAAAACAATTTTCAAAACCAAAAGTAACAATTTTTCATATTTCCTCTCCATAGTATAAAATAAAAATAAAAATAAAAACCCCATTCTCATAAAAAGAATTGAAGATGGGGGAAGTGTTAAGAAGAGAGTGGGACTAAGTTTCAATGGACATTTAATCAGAATCATTTTCTGAGCTGAAATTGTTAGTATCCGTCTCTGCTTCTGCAGCTACTTTTTTTTGTCCGTCATCACAATTAGGAACTTCTAAAACTGAAGGTTTGAAACAAGCTTCTCTACCCTTTCACATGTCAGTTTATTTCTTGACTTAGTGTGAGTATTTCCAAACATAGACCAGATTCTTTCACATGCTGCAGAAGATGGAGGTATCTGGAGAAGGCGAGAAGCAATAGGAGTCAGAGGCTGTGTTGTGCAAAGACCTTCATCATGTTAAAATAAAATATTCCACAATGGTTTTTTTTCTTTTTTCAATTTTTCCAATTTTTTGGGGGAAAAAACAAAAAAGCCTTCAGGAAAAAAAACTGAAAAAAACCTGGTTTTCCCTGAATTTTTCCGATTTTTTCCCGGGCCTTGACATCTCTATCAGGAGGTAGGGGCCAGGGAGGGGGACTCCCGAGTGGGCGGCGCCCTCCCCCCCACTTTAGAGAATGGGAGGAGCTGGGACGGGAGTAGCTGTAAGGGCTTCCAGCTTCGGCTCTGCAAACTCCTGGCTGGGATCGTTCCGGGGAGGGGGATCCACGTGCGTGGCCGGGAAGGAAGGCGATCGCGGATCTTTTCCTGCGCACATCTATTGGGAAGCGGAGTCCAGGCGAGGAAGAGAGCCGCATGTTTCCTATTGAGAGCCAGGTAAAAAGCTCCTTCCTTCCTTCCTTGGGGCGCTGCTACGATCGCTTCTGCAGTCCCCATTTTTTCCTTGGGGAGATGATGATGATGATTTATTTATTTATTTATTTTGCTGGCCCTTCCTGGTCGTTTTCCGTCACTTCCTTTTCTCTGGTGCTGTTTCAGATCCAGGAGGCTTGAAGTTCAATGGCTGCGAAACCGGCGGGGGGAAAAGTGGGCGATCCCCCCCAGGAGCCGCTGTTTCGGGGAGTTGCTCAGGACGAGCCGTCTCCGGAGAGAGCATCGGGTAAAGTGTTCTTCTGATGCCTTTTAATCTCTTTGTCCTCCTTTCTTTCATCCCTGAATTCGTGTTCATTGTTTAATTTAACTGCGTTTTTAAAGCCTTTGGTGCATTTAAAACGGTACCGCCCTTTTCCTTGGCAACCTTGTGATATGTGGGCTTCAACTCCCAGAATTTCCCATGTGGGTTGAAGTCCACATATCTTACAGCTCCCAAGATTGCGAAACGTTGTTGTCAGCCGGAGGTGAGGAACTACGGCCCCTTTAAGACTGGTGGACTTCAACTCCCATAATTCCTCAGCCAGCTGTGTCAGGTATTCTGGGAGTTGAAGTCCAAACGTCATAAAAGGCCCCGTAGGCTATTCCAAAAGGCAAGTCCCAGCTGTGAAAAAAAGAGTTTTTGTAGTCTTCCTTGATTAACTGATAAGGGAAGATGAACATTATAGAAACATACAATAACAGAGTTGGTCCTTTAATGCATGGCTGTGATAATTTGCCTCTGAATCCAATCCCGGTTCTTCCACACCTTTCCTTTTTCTTCTCACCCAGGGTGAGCTTCTATGTATTGTTGCTGTGGCTGGAAGGGACTCGCATAAAGGGGTTCCCTAGTTAGCCTAGAAATAGGCTAAAATCAGCCTTCTGCACTGTAGCTTCAAGAATATCCTTAGGATGTTTGATAGCAAATTATTCCCTTCCTGTGTTTTTTTTCATTCCTAGACACTCTCATGGCCTTGTCTTCATCTCCAGGAACCTCGGTTCTTTGTAGTGGAGGATTAACAGCGGTTGAGCTTCCAATGCAGGTAGGAGCATTCTCCCATGCCCTCCCCAGATCTATTGCCAATCTCACAATAACAGAATAACACAATTGGAAGGGATCTTGGAGATCTTCTAGATCAGTGGTTCCCAAACTTTTTCAGTCCACCGCCCCCTTGGTGCTACAAACTCATCCTCACCGCCCCCCACCCCACCCCCTCAGGTGGGCATGGCTTAGTGGTCAGGTGACCGGGTAGGCGTGGCCAACTTGTAAAGTGTGGTGAAACTCACTTAACAATGCTCTTGCTTAGCAACCAAAATGTTAGGCTCAATTGTGGTCATAAGTCTTTCTTTCGTTCTTTCTTTCTTCTCTACCTTCCCCCTTCTTTCTTTCTTTTTCTTTCTGTCTTTCTTCCTACCATCTTTCTTTTTCTTTCTTTCTTTTCTTTCTTTCTGTCTGTCTTCCTTCCTTCCTACCATCATTTCTTTCTTTCTTTCTTTCTTTCTTTCTTTCTTTCTTTCTTTCTTTCTTTCTTTCTTTCTTTCTTTCTTTCTTTCTTTCTTTCTTTCTGTCTTCCTTCTTACCTACCATCTTTTTCTTTCTTTCTTTCTCCCTCCCTCCTTTCTTTTTCTGTCTGCCTTCTTTCCTTCCTACCATCTTTCTTTCTTTCTTTCTTTTTCTTTCTTTCCTTCTTCCCTCCCTCCTTTCTTTTTCTGTCTATCTTGCTTCCTTCCTTCCTACCATCGTTCTGTCTCTTTCTTTCTTTCTTTCTTTCTTTCTGTCTTCCTTCCTTCCTTCTCCCTCTCTCTTTCTTTCTTTCCTTTTTCTTTCCATCTTCCCTCCCTTCCCTTCCCTCCCGCCAGCCGTGACCAGGCCGCCGCCGCTGCTCACCCAGGCCGATGGCTTGGTAAGTGTTCTCCGGGTCGTGCACCAGGTCGCAGAGCGCCATCAAGGCCGGCTGTCGCGTCAGCAGCTCGGGGTGCTGCAGCTCTTCATTGAGCTTGGGGAGGCCTCGGCGGCTGAAGGCCACAGGCACCTTGGTGGGGTCGATGTCGGGGGGCAGCTGGGCTGAGATCCCTGGGTGCGCCATGCCAGAGGGGAGCCCGCTGAATTGCGTGCGCCGGCTTGCTAGGTGACAGGGACACCAGGCCGGAAAGTCCGCGCATGCGCAGGTTCCGCAATGGGGCCTTCCCGTGGGTCTACGAGCGCTCGCTCGAGCAGCTTCGGGAGCGGTCGGCTTCCCTCATCGCTGTGCCGCGCTCCGTACCTAGCACTTGTAACTCCGTCACATTCCACGCTCTTGGATGCAGGGCAGCCCATTCTGAAGAAAACATCTCGCATTTTCTTTCAGAATGGGCTGCCCTGCACACAAGAGCAAGGAACGCGAGAGAGCTTCAAGTGCTAGGTAGGAGTCGCGCGGTGAGACGCAGTTTGGGGTGACCAGTTGTGCGGGGCGGGGCGAGGCGGGGCTGGGTGGGGGCTGGGCGGGCCGCGAGACGGGCATCATACCTAGCACTTGTAACTCCATCGCATTCCACACTCTTGTATGCAGGGCAGCCCATTCTGAAAGAAAACATCTCGCGTTTTCTTTCAGAATGGGCTGCCCTGCACACAAGAGCGAGGAATGCGAGGGAGCTTCAAGTGCAAAAGCATGGCAAGCCACCTACCGCCCCCCTGGCCCCTGTCACCGCCCCCCTGTCACCACCCTTGCTTCTCACCGCCCCCCTAAGGGTTCCCACCGCCCCCTGGGGGGCAGTACCGCCCACTTTGGGAACCACTGTTCTAGATGGTGAACCTATGGCATGGCACGCGGAGCCATATCGGAGGGCACATGAGGCACTGCATTATGTCAGCTCCAGCGCGCGTATGATTTTCTGCCTTGGGGAAGGCCGTTTTCGCCCTCCAGAGACTTCAGGAGGCTTCCCTGAAGCCGCTGGAGTGCGAAAAACAGCCCAACGGGCAAACCGGAAGTCTGTTTTTCCGAACTTCCCTTTTGCCCATTTTTCACTGTCCCAGGCTTCAGTGTGGCCTGTGCGTATGTGCCGGAGCAGCAGGGGGGGTTGTGCGCATGCACGGGGGTGAAGGGCATGGGTGTGGGCACACTCTTTTGGCACGCGAACCAAAAAATGGTTCGCCATCACTGTTCTAGTCCATCCCCCTGTTTCAAGCAGGACCTTTTTGTTGTCTCGTGCCGAAAGCGCGCACACGCATCAGCGCCCGCGCACGCACTCATAATACAATGTGTGCGTGCCCCCACGCCCCGCCATCCTGCAAATGCGCGTGACCCCTCCCACATTCCCCCCACACAGGTGACTCCCCCCGTGCTCCCCCCATGCCCCATTTTGTCCTTGTAGGCCTCCCTGCAGCCTCCTGGGAGCATAAATGGGACGTGGGGGGGCGCCCCTGCACCCCGATTTGGGCCTAGTAGGCCTCCCTGCAGCCTCCTGGGAGCAAAGACAGGCTACGGGAGGGCCCACGCTGCACCTCCGCGCCCCATTTTGGGCCTAGTAGGCCTCCCTGCACTTACAACCCATAATGCAATGTGCGGGCAAAACCACAACGTGTGCCCCCCGCCTTCCCCCCTGTGCACCCCCCGCCCCCACACATGCGTCTCCCCCAGCGCCCTGTGCATGCGTGCCAGAGACCCGAAAATCACCTGGCCGACAGGAGGCGCACACGCATGTGCGCTGCAGCTGAGTTGGGGCAACGTCTTGCGTGCCCGCAGAGAAGGCTCTGCGTGCCACCTGTGGCATGCGTGCCATAGGTTTGCCATCACAGCCCTATACCATTTCAGACAAGTGAGTGTCCAGTCTCTTCTTAAAAACCTCCAGCACATAACTTCTGAAGCCAAACCGTTCCATTAGTTAATTGTTCTCACTGTCAGGAAGTTTCTCCTTAATTCCAGGTTGCCTTTCTCCTTGATTAATTTCCATCCATTGTTTCTTGTCCTGCCTTTTGGTGCTTTGGAAAATAAATTGACCCCCTCTTGTTTGTGGCAGCCCCTCAAATATTGAAACACTGTTATCATGTGTTCCCGAATCCTTCTTTTCTCTAGACTAGCCATATCTAGTTCCTGCAATCGTTCTTCATATGTTTTATGTTTTTTAATTTTAATTTTTATTGTTTTAATCTTTAAAAAACATACGTACAACTTTGAAACATATACATACATAAAGAAGAAAATTAAACATAAAGAGAAAAAAACCCACACAAAATAATTTACCAAAGTGCAACAATTCCGTATCAGTGATCCATATTTTTCATCTTCTCCCCTTTCTTATTTATATATACATATTTACGGTTCCCTTATTTATTTATATTTTCTTGTTCTCCTTCTTACATATTAAGTTTCTTATTTATATCGTTATCATGTTCTGCATACATTCCTACTCATCTCTATTATTTATTTTCTTACTCTTTATTCCTATCTTCTAGCCATTCATACCATTTATTCCACACCAAATAATATTCCGTTTCTTCTTTCTGTTTTATCTCTTTTGTTAGTTTGTCCATCTCCGCACAGTACAGAATTTTCCTTATTACTTCTTCTTTTGGTATAATTTGATTTTTCCAATTTTGGGCATAACTATCCGTGCTGCGGTTATTATATGAAGAATTAGGTAATAAATTTCTTTGTTATATCTTTTTGTAATTATCCCCAATAAAAATAATTCCGGTTTCCACTCCATCTCCTGCCCTATTATTTCCTCCAGCCATTTTTTTATTTTAGTCCAATAACTTTTTGCAATTGGACATGTCCATTATAGATGATAGTAAGACATATGCTTTCTTACATTTCCAACAGTTCGGTGTCATATTTGGGAACATTTTAGCTATTCTTGCTGGTGGAAGATGCCACCTATAAAACATTTTGTATTGGTTTTCCTTGTATGCTGTTGACATAGTCAATTTCAAATTTGTTTCCCATATTTTTTCCCAGTTTTCAAAATCTATACTATCACCAATTTTTTTTGCCCACCTGATCATTGTATCCTTGACCACCTCCTCTTCCATTTTATATCTTAACAAGAATTTGTATATTTTGCCTGATCTGTTTTTCATCCGTACCTTGCAAAATCCTATCTAGTTCCTGTTGCTCTTTTTGGAATTTGTATAGTTTTATATCTTTATTATATCTACTTTGAATTTGAGTATATGTCCACCAGTCTATGTCTACTTCCTGCTCTTTCAATTCTTGTTTGGTTTTCAGATTTCCTAATTCGTTTATCAGGCCCTTATACCTCATTGTTTTCTCTATATCCATTGAATTTGGTATTTCATTGCTTCTATTGTGGATAGCCAATTTGGAATTTTATTATAATGATTTTTCTTTATTTTTTTTTTGCCAAATCTGTAATAATGAGTTCCTGATTAAATGCCTTTAAAAATAGCTGTGGGCCTTGTTTTTCCCATCCCAGATAAATGTTTGGCAACCTAATTGTAAATAATGGCTCTCTAGTGTCAGGATCTAGTGTCAGGATGTTTTTTAATTCGATCCATTCCTTGATTCACGTTAGCGCTGCAGCCTGATAATACAATTCCCAGTTTGGGAGTGCAAAGCCCCCTTTTTCCCTGCTATCCTGCAATAGTTTTAATTTAATCCTTGGCTTTTTCCCTTGTCAAATATATTTTATCACTAATTTGTTTAAATTTTCAAAGAAGGGTTTCCCTAATTTTATTGGTATTACTTGGAATAGAAATAATAATCTTGGTAATATTTATTAGTGACATTTATATATCGCCTCACAGTGCAAGCACTCTCTAAGCGGTTTACACCAGTAAGCAATGTATATTTATATTGCCCCCAACAATCTGGGTCCTCATTTTACCTACCTCGGAAGGATGGAAGGCTGAGTCAACCTTGAGCCGGTGAGATTTGAACCGCTGAGCTGCGGATCACAGTCAGCTGAAGTGGCCTGCAGTACTGCCTCTAACCGCTGCGCCACCTCGGCTCTTCAAATATATTCATTTTAATGGAAGTTATCCTCCCTATGAATGACAGTTGGAGATTTTTCCAGCTTTCTAAATCTTTCTTTATTTGTTGTATTATTTTACTGTAATTGTCCTCCATAATTGAAGAGCACTTTGCCGACAAACAAATTCCTAAGTATTTTACTTTTTTGACTACTTGCATATCCGGTTTGTCTTCCAATTCTCTTGTTTTTTGGTAAGATTTTTGGTTATTATTTTTGTTTTATTTTTATTTATTTTGAGCCCCGCTCCTCTCTGAATTCTTTTATGTTTTGGATTAATTTAGGTCCAGATTCTATGGTTCTTCTACTATGAAAATTAGAGGCTTGCACTTTGTAGTCCTCTTTCTTAATTTTTAAACCTTTTATATCTTGGTCTTTTCTGATTTTTATCAAGAGTACTTCTAATGTTAGAATAAATAAAAGAGGAGAAAGCGGACACCCTTGTCTTACACCCTTCTTCATATGTTTTAGTCAGTGGTGGGATTCAAATATTTTAACAACCGGTTCTCTGCCCTAATGACCAGCTGGGTAGGCGTGGCTCGGTGGTCTTGTGACTGTGTGGGTGTGGCCAACTCAATGTCACTCACGTCGATGGGCGCTTCGCCTTAGCTGTTACAATAAGGCTTAACCGGACAGACAGTTTCTGTAAGCAGGGCAATAAAGATTAGGCTAGAAATGCCAGAATGTTTTCTCCCTGCCTTCTTTACAGGATTAGCCCTGTAAAGTGGAAAAAAACAAAATGAGATTTCTTCCAACAACCGGTTCTCCCGAATAGGTGCGAAGTGGCTGAATCCCACCACTGGTTTTAGTCTCCAGTTCCCTAATCATCCTGGTGCTCTTCTCTGCACTTTTTCCAAAGTTTCCGCATCTTTTTTTGTAATGTGGTGACCAAAACTAAACTCCGTATTCCAGGTGAGGTCTTTACTCAGGTTTTTTTAAAGCAGTGAACGTGAAAGCCCAAAGTAAAAAGTAAAGTCCAAGCTTGACTTTTGTAGACAACGCACCAGCTGTCAAGATAAAGTTGGAGACACTGACACCAATTTGTAGTCCTTTATATACAAATAAATATATATAATCTACAAATTTATAGCACTCATTGTAATCATCCAGAAAAGGAAGAACATAAGATAGTCAGAAACATCATGAGGTAAATCTAAAACATGCAGAACACACAGAAGGAAAAAAGGAGGGAAAAAGGGAAACTCCCCCTTTATACTTACAGCAACTAATCATAGTGTAGATTGCATCATGCATGAGTCAGCACTTTGTAACTAATCAATTACAATTGTGTTCCTGCCTGTTGTACCGCTTTACCAGCTACTAAATTCAGTATCCTAGTTGCTCATTTGCCCTACTTGGAAGCTGTGGGGGTTTTCCATTAAGAAGACGACTCACATGTAATCCATTGAAGTGTTCATTGTTAGGAATATTCATGGAATATGTTGTGGGTTTTTTCTCTCCCTGTGTCAGAAATTGGTATCATTTGAGGATGTGGCTGTGTTTTTCTCCGTGGAGGAGTGGGCCCTGCTGGATCCTAAGCAAAAAGCCCTGTACCAAGAGGTCATGCTGGAAAACAAGAGGAACATGGCCTCCTTAGGTAAGGGATTCTGTTAAGATACTGTAGTGCAAAATATTTTTTTTAAATTAATGCACGTGAAGCCCTCCAGCATTATTATTTGTTTTTTGTCACTGTATTCTTCTGTAAACTGCTGATTTTCAAATTTTTAAGCTATTTATCTGAGGTTTTCATCCTTTTCTAAGCAGCCTGGCTTTTCTTCAGAAATGGACAGTATGGAAATTATTGGCCTTCACAATTCACTCTCTCCCATTTGTTAAGAATCAGATTCAATCTTGCACATGCTGTGCGTGAAGGGAAAAAAATAACCAAGTGGAGCAGGCTAAGAACAAAGATGGAGTATATAAACCAAAGTTTAATACAGTACTATAAATAAAAGACTTTCAATCAAATACTGTGCACTATATGGCTGCTAGCAGCGACCATTGCTATGCTTTTGTCAAGGGAAAGAAATGGTCGACAGAGAAGAAAAACATTCCTGCACTACAGTACTGTCTCCCCCCACCATAACATTGATCTTACTAAACAGCTCTGAGCCAGTCTCTCTCTCTCTATTTCTCTACAGGACAAGATACTGGACTTTTCCATCAACTCTTTCTTAGGCTAGAAGTGTCTTCCCAAGGAAAGCGACCAAGTTCTATTCCAGCTCAACATGGAGGTAAGAAACAAAAGGAAACTATCAATTTGGACTTGAAAATGAAAATAATTAAAGCCCACGAGGAGGGGAAGAAGGTAAAGACCATAGGAAAAGAAGAAGGACTGGCCTGTTCCACCATATGCACGATCCTTAAGGATAAAGAAAAGATAACAGAGGTGATTAAATCAGCTCCAGGAACAGACGCCATAATCACGAGAAATGGGACAGGCCTCATTTTAAAAACAGTACAGTTCCTTGTGCTTTGGATTGACGATCAGATACCAAAATGAAGTCCCCTTAGTCTTCATCTGATTCAGGCAAAGGCATGCAGCATTTTTGAAAGGCTAAAGCGAGGAGCGGGTGGGAAGTACAATGAAACCCTTGGAGCCAGTCATGGCTGGTTTGCACGATTCCGAAAATGATTTAATTACTATAACTTACTTACCATATTTTTCGGAGTATAAGACACACCCTTTTCCTCCCTAAGAGTGGCTGAAAATTTGGGTGCGTCTTATACTGCGAATGTAGCTTTTTTTTCCAGCCCTAACTAGGTGCTAACAGATCTTCCCAGCTCTCACTGGCTTGCAGGCTCTTTCATTGTTACTCTCTCCAAAGAATGTTTTTCCAGCCCTAAGTCTTTGCAGATTTTTTTTTCATTGCTCTACTTGCTCCGAATAAGTTTTTTTCTAGCCCTAACCAGGTGCTAACGATCTTTCCAGCTCTTACTGGCTTGCATGTTCTTTCATTGTTACTCTCTCAGAAGAAGGTTTTTTTAAGTCCTAACCAGGGGATAAAATAATGTGCTGAAGCTGCTCCGAATAAGTTTTTTTCTAGCCCTAACCAGGTGCTAACGATCTTCCCAGCTCTTACTGGCTTGCAGGCTATTTCATTGTTACTCTCTCAGAAGAAGGTTTTTTTAAGTCCTAACCAGGGGATAAAATAATGTGCTGAAGCTGACCAGACTAAGGATGCTAGCCAGATGAATACCTGTTGGCAGATTGTTTTCCCCTATTTTCATCCCCAAAAACTAAGCTGCGTCTTATACTCCGAAAAATACAGTATATATTTACAATGTGTATGTGTTATGTACACACACACACACAGACATTGATGTAAAACATTAATTTGTGTAAAGTTAGTGTCAGCAAACGTCTCTGACTTCATTTAGATACCTACTGTGCAATTTCCTGAAAGATTTCTTTCTCCTGATCTGAAAGGGTGGTGGAGGTGAGCAGCTCAGATAAAAGGCTAATTTGTTTGATGTATGCAGTAGATAATATATCTTTACATATCTACTCTTACTTAGTCTGATATAATGGCCTAAAACCTCCCCACTGTCTCCATGAAGTTTCCCATCCTAGCTAGTTTCCGATCCTGCCTCTCACACTTTCTAGAGAGCTTTTTAGAAGTTGCTTTCATTTTGTTGTTTTTGGTCTACCATGATGACACTTAAGAGCCTGATAAGAGGCCACGGGTCTTTCACAAGGATTGATATTCCTTGCAGTCATCTGGTGGGAAAGAGTGCTTACGATCAGATGACTGCAAGGAATATCAATCCTTCCATCCTCCACCGTCCATTCAGAACTGAAGAAGCTTCTTGGGTGAAAAGGGAAACCTCTTTATATAGTTTTAATATCGTAAGTCATCCTGGGTTTCCTTATGGCAAGCTGAGAGGCCAATAAATTTAAGGAATGGTTGAATGAATGAATGGAAAAATATAGGCCACTTTAAAATGTCCCTTTTGCTTCCTTGGAACTAAATCTTTTCCTCTGTGTGGTCTGTAATTTTACCTCATGATGATCCTCTTAGCATGATCATCACACAACACACACACATACACTAATGTATTGTAAATATTGATATAATTATATTAATTTATATAAAGTTAGTGTCATCATCTCTGACTTCATTTGAACACCTGCTGCGCATTCCCTGACAGATTCTCTTTCCTGCGGACTGAAAGGGTGGTAGACATGAGCAACTGATCTGTTTCTCAGATAAAGATGAGCCACGGTGGCGCAGTGGTTAGAGGGCAGTACTGCAGGCTACTTCTGCTGACTGCCGGCTGCCGGCTGACTGCAATTTGGCAGCTCAAATCTCACCAGGCTCAAGGTTGACTCAGCCTTCCATCCTTCCGAGGTGGGTAAAATGAGGACCCAGATTGTTGGGGGCAATATGCTGATTCTGTAAAACTGCTTAGAGAGGGCTCTAAAGCATTGTAAAGCGGTCTATAAGTCTAGATGCTATTGCTATTTTTAAAATGCTAGTTTGTTTGTAGTAGATAAGAGTGCCCTTATCTACATTTCTACTCCTACTTAGTCTGATGAAATGGCCTAAAACCTACACACACTGTCTCCATGAAGTTTCCTAGCCAGTTTCCGATCCTGGCTCTCGCACTTGTTTTTTAGAAGTTGCTTTCATGTTGTTGTTTTTGGTCTATAATGAGGACACTTAAGAGCCCGATAAGAGTTCACGGGTTTATCACAAGGATTTATACTCCCTACAATCATGTGGTCGGAAAGAGTCAGAACTGAAGAAGCTTCTTGGATGAGAATTAAAATATGTTCAAGGAAAACATATTTGTATGTAATGTGCCGATGCCTGGATGATGTCAGGATCTGGATGGGGAGAAACAGGCTCAAGCTCAACCCTGACAAGACTGAGTGGCTCTGGATATTGCCTCCAAAGGACCATGTCGACTGTCCGTCCTTGGTTCTTGAGGGAGAAAAATTAACTCCCTCGGAACGGGTTCGCAATTTGGGAGTCCTCCTAGACCCACAGCTAAAATTAGACCAACATCTTACAGCTGTGGCTAGGGGAGCTTTTGCACAGGTTCGCCTGGTGCACCAATTGCGACCATATTTGGAGAAGGAGGCTCTACTCACGGTCACTCATGCCCTTGTCACCTTCCGATTGGACTACTGTAATGCGCTCTACATGGGGCTACCCTTGAAGAGTATTCGGAGACTTCAGTTGGTGCAAAATGCGGCTTCGCGTGTTGTGGTGGATGTTTCAAGATACACCCACGTAACACCCATACTCCGCCAGCTGCATTGGCTGCCCATTGGTCTCCGGGTACAATTCAAGGTGTTGATCATCATCTTTAAAGCCCTACATGGCTTAGGACTAGGTTATCTCCGGGACCACATCCTACCTCATACTTCCCTTCGACCGGTTAGGTCCCACAGAGTGGGTCTCCTCCAGGTCCCGTCAACCAAACAAAGTCAAGCCTTCTCTGCAGGGGCCCCTGCTCTCTGGAACCAACTCCCCCCAGAGATACGAATTGTCCCCACCCTGCTGGCCTTCCGAAAAGCCGTGAAGACATGGCTCTTCCTGCAGGCAGGGTTTTGAGACGATTTCCATCTCAGTCTCCCCCAAGTATGTATGCTGTTGTATGTTTCTTTTAATGTATTTTAAATTGATATTAAATTATATTGTTTAGCTGTTCTTCAATGCTGTACGCCGCCCTGAGTCCCCAGGGAGTAGGGTGGCATATAAGAGCACTAAATAAATAAATAAATGAATGAATAAATAAATAAATAAATAAATAAATAAATAAATAAATAAATAAATAAATAAATAAATAAATAATAAATAAAGTCCAGATGCCTTTAGAAAAAGTATCTTTGGGATAAAGAGGAATGAACACCCCAGAGCGAGAACCAGTTTTTTTTTTGAGGAAAAACCTCTTCATGGACATGAGGCTGAACCTCAGTTTCCAGGTCTAAGTCCCTCAACATTTCTACCTTCTCAGATTGAAATTAAACCAATAGGTTCTCCATCATCATTGTCTTTTAGTTAGGACTGAGTATTTGCATTTTTGCACTATTTTATTGTGTATAGCTTTTATATAGCTTTTATCCTTTTAATATGATAAGGCATCAAGAGTTTCCCTATAGCAAGCTGGAGGCCAATAAATTTAATGAATGAATGAATGAATGAACGAACGAATGAATGAATGAACGAACATAGGCTTCTTTTAAGGGTCCCTTCTGCTTCCTTGGAACTAAATCTGAAGCAGCAGATCTGATGGTTCTCGCCCCATAAATTATAAATGATCTTATCAAAAATTTTCACGGTTTCATTTTGTACCATTGAGGACAAGAGAGAGCCAAAGGTCAAATCTTGTATCAACTTAATACCAAGCATAGCACCATGTGTCAGGGTTCCAGGTAACAGACCCAAAACAATCAAAAATCTGAGCTTGATGATTCCTCAAAGTATAGTTTTATTAGGCAGGTCCTATTGGCACAGCTGGTGAAAACCCAACTCTGAAGGTCCCGAGGTTTTCCCCACCCAATTCAAAGTCCTTCCCCGCAGTCCACTCATCCATCACATGGTCCAATCAGGTCACAGTCCGAGTCCAGTTGTTTTGCTCCCGTGCCTCACCTGGTGCTGATGACAACATCCTTGGTTCCCAGGGGAAAGAATTCTATTTTGGCTACACATACCCAGCTATCTATACTCCCCCCTTCCATTTCCACAGCTCTACCCAGCCTCCCTGTGGCAACCCTGAACACGATCCAAAATGGCTTCAGGTTGACACCAGGTTTTCAGCCAATGGGATTTTGGAGGAAGTTTGATACTGTTCAAATATAGCAATGGTGCTTGATCCCTTTTACACCTAAGTTTGTCTTAACTTTTCTTTTTTTCTGTTGCAAGTAGGTGACCGATGGGAGACGGAGGATTCTGGCCAAGAGGCAGCAGCACTTTTACCAAAAGCGGAAAAGGAAGTTGCAGAAAACATGTATGGAAAGCAAAGTTCGGAGGAAAACCAGTTAATGGCTGAGCTGGGGAATTGCTCTAGTTTACCATGTGCAGATATCAATGTCTTATTGGATGCAGATGATTGCTATGAAAAAGAAGTGTGTTCAAGGTGTGGGAAAACACTCCAAGATGAATCTGGATTATGTGACTGTTGCCAAAGCCCTGTTGGAGAAAAACAAGATGAAAGCAGGAAACGCTCCAGAAGGACCCTTCCTCCTCGTTTACATAAAATAATGCAAGAAGAAGGGAACTCGTACAAATGTACGGAATGTGCAGAAAGCTTCGGTACAAGCCACTCCCTTGCATTGCATAAAAAGATTCACAAAGCAGAGGATCCACATAAACATCTGGATTGTGGAAAGACCTTTAGTCAGAAAAGTCACATTAATTCACATAAGAGGGTCCACGAACAGAGGAAGCAACATCAATGCATTAATAGGGGAAACAGCTCTGGAAGCAGCGCCTCCCTTACTTCCCACCAAAGCATCCACAGAGAGGAGAGGTTGTATCAACGCAGGGTGGGTAGAATGAGGTTTACTCGGACAAAGGAACTGAATTCCCGAAAAAAAAGCCCCACTGGGAATAAATCATATAAATGCCTAGAATGTGGGAAGAGCTTCACTGAAAAAAATCATTTCAATTTACATAAGAGGATCCACACCGGAGAGAAGCTGTATAAATGCACAGAGTGTGGAAAATGCTTCAGTTCCCTCAGTGCCCTTGCTTGCCATAAGAGGATCCACACAGGGGAGAAACCCTATGAATGCTTGGAGTGTGGAAAAAGCTTCAACAGACGTGATACGCTAACTAAACATAGTAGGATGCATAAAGGGGAGAAACCTTATAAATGCATGAACTGTGAAAAAAGCTTCAGTCAAAAAGTTCATCTTAAGTCACACAAGAGGATCCACACAGGAGAAAAACCATTTCAATGCATGGAGTGTGGAAAGAGCTTCCGTTTCTCAGCAAGCCTTTATGTCCATCACAGAATCCACACGGGGGAGAAGCCCTTTCAATGCCTACAGTGTGGAAAACGCTTTGCCAATTCTGGTGGCTTTCATTCCCACGAACGGACCCACACAGGGGAGAAACCGTACAAATGCCTGGAGTGTGGGAAGAGCTTCCGCTATGCAAGTGACCTCACTTACCATAATAGGACCCATACAGGGGAAAAGCCGTATCATTGCACGGTGTGCGGAAAGAGCTTCGTACAAAAAGGCAAGTTTTATTTACATAAGAGCATCCACACTGGAGAGAAGCCATATAAATGTACAGAGTGTGGAAAATGCTTCAGAACCTCCAATGCCCTTACTTCCCATAAGAGAATTCACACAGGGGAGAAACCCTATGAATGCTTGGAGTGTGGAAAAAGCTTCAGGACCTCCAGTGACCTTACTTCCCATAAAAGGATTCACACAGGGGAGAAACCCTATGAATGCTTGGATTGTGGAAAAAGCTTTAGCGGGAGTGGTGCTCTAACCTTACATAATAGGATGCATAAAGGGGAGAAACCATATAGATGCCTGCACTGTGGAAAAAGCTTCAGTCAAAAAGGTCATCTTAAGTCACACGAGGGGATCCACATGGGGAAAAAACCATTTCAATGCATGGAGTGTGGAAAGAGCTTCCTTTGCTCTGCAAACCTTACTGCCCATCACAGAATCCACACAGGGGAGAAGCCCTTTCAGTGCCTGCAGTGTGGAAAGCGCTTTGCCAATTCTGGCAGCTTTTATGCCCACAAACAGACCCACATAGGGGAGAAACCATACAAATGCCTGGAGTGTGAAAAGAGCTTCCGTAGATCCAGCCACCTAACTCGTCATAAAAGTGTCCATAGTGGAGAGAAACCGTATCAATGCATCGAGTGTAGGAAGAGCTTCACTAATCCACATAGTCTTACTGTTCATAAAAGGATCCACACGGGTGAAAAGCTTTATGAGTGCACCGAATGTGACAAACGCTTCACCAAATTGTGGTCCCTTACTAGCCACAAAAGGCTCCACACTGGGGAGAAACCATATGAATGCCACACATGTGGAAAGAGATTCAATGCAAAAAATACCTATATCATACACAGCAGGACCCACACTGGGGAGAAACCATATCAGTGCCAGGAGTGTGGAAAACGCTTCAGTGATTCTGGAGAACTGACGATCCATAAAAGGATTCACACAGGGGAGAAACCGTATAAGTGCACGGAGTGTGGCATGAGTTTCAGGAAATGTAGTTTCCTTTGTAACCACAAGAGGATTCACACTGGGGAGAAACCATATACATGTAATGAGTGCGGAAAGAGTTTTAGTCGAAATCATTCACTCAAGAACCATAGAAGACTTCACTCAGGAGAAACCCTATAAATGCCTGGACTGTGGAAGATGTTATAGAGACAATGGCCACCCTACCTCCCAAATGAAGATCCACACAGGAGAGAAGCCGTTTAAATGCATCGACTGTGGAAAGAGTTTCAAAGATGGGAGGAATCTTACGCTCCATAAAAGAATCCACCCAGGGGAGAAGCCGTATCAGTGTGTGCAGTGTGGAAAGAAATTCAGAACCTGTAGTGAGTTTAGTCGCCATAAGAAGATGCACAGCAGGAAAAGATGATGTGAATTGGTTTGTGTTGATTCTCAAAATTTGCTTCATGCCCACAGAAGTTTTGCAGGAGATTCTGTAGAAATGCATGGAGTATGAGGAGGGCGTCCGAAGCAGCAGAAATGTCTTGATCCATTAAAAAGAAGAGTTGCCTTTTAATTAGGAATTAACTTTTGGAGATTAGATCTTTGTGCTAGAGTAGAGTAGAATAAGATTTTAAACAATGAGAATAGAAATGGAATTGAAAATGGAAATGGGAATTGGAATAAAATTCTGTCATTGGCCAAGAAAGATAAATAAGATAACAATAAACAAATAAGATAACATAAATAAGATAACATTATTATTATTATTGTTGTTATTATTGTTATTATTGTTATTATTGTTATTATTAGATAACACAAATAAGATAACAATAGATGCAATTTACATAGACTTCTATAAAGCCTTCGACTCAGTGGTACACGACAAACTACTTCTGAAACTAAAATCCTACGGCATCTCTGGACCCCTACATAACTGGATAGCTGTGTTCCTGTCAAACAGATAACAAGTGGTCAAAATAGGGAGCGCCCTATCAAATCCTGTACCTGTTAACAGCGGTGTTCCCCAAGGCAGCGTACTGGGACCAACACTCTTTATACTTTATATAAATGACCTTTGCAACCACATTATAAGCAACTGCGTTCTCTTCGCCGATGATGTAAAACTTTTTAACACCACCGACAACACTGCTACCCTTCAAAAAGACCTTGACTTTGGGTCAGAATGGTCGAACAACTGGCAACTCCAAATCTCAACCAACAAATGCTCTGTCCTACACATTGGCAAAATGAATCAGAAAACTAAATACAAGCTGAATGGACACGACCTTGCAGTCGAGCCTCACTCTGTCAGGGATCTTGGAGTATTCATCTCAAATGATCTAAGTGCCAAAGCCCACTGTAACAACATCACCAAAAAGGCATTAAGAGTTGTAAACCTATTTTTACGTAGCTTCGTCTGCGGTAATATTACACGATTAACCAGAGCATACAAAACATTCGCCAGACCAATCCTCGAATACAGCTCATCTGTCTGGAACCCACACTGCATATCAGACATTAATACAATAGAGCATGTCCAGAGATATTTTACGAGAAGAGTCCTCCACTCCTCTGCTCGCAACAGAATACCTTACACCACCAGACTTGAAATTCTGGGCTTAGAAAACTTAGAACTATGTCGCCTTCGGCATGACCTAAGCGTAGCTCATAAAATTATCTGCTACAAGGTCCTACCTGTCAACGACTTCTTCAGCTTCAACCACAACAATACATGAGCACACAACAGATACAAACTCCAAACTCGATTGCAGAAAATACGACTTCAGCAACAGAGTGGTTAATGCCTGGAACTCACTACCTGACTCTGTGGTTTCATCCCCAAATCCCCAAAACTTTACCCCTAGACTGTCTACTGTTGACCTCACCCCATTCCTAAGAGGTCAGTAAGGGGCGTCATAAGCGCACCAGCATGCCTACCATCCCTGTCCAAATGTTCCCTTTTATTTCTATCCATCTTATGTATTTAAATAATGTTATGTATATTATCAAATATGTACTTGACAAAAATAAATAAAAATAGATAAAATAAAGATTGGACATACAAGGAATGAGTCTCCGGTGGATACATTCTCAGTGTACATAACATGCAACAAGTGATCAACTTTTTGTCAATGCGGACAGCAAAGGTAGGTAGGGATTTGGAAACTAACACATCCAGAGGTATATGGAGATTCTTAGTCATCCAGGTTTCGGTTGTCCCAAAGATGCTTTTATCAAAAGGCAACTGGACTTTTTTTTTCCCTTGAAGAGATTTCCCTTCTCATCCAAGAATTTTCTTCCGTTGTATTTCTTCTTGAATGAGAAATGAAAGGTGTTCAAGGAAAAACAAAGTCCAGTTGACTTTTGAAAAAAAGCACCTTTGGGATAACACTTTTGGACAACATAAGGGTGCAGAAAGCTGGCTTATAGTATAGAATAGATGCTGAAATATTTCAAGAGGAAACACTGCAACCTAAGTGGTGAGGTTCAGACCTGGTGTTGTTGACCACCCATATTTCCCTCATTTTGGAAGGAATCAAGAAGTGGATCTACTATATCCATGTGGAGAAAGTCACGCCAAAACAAAGAGAAGCAGGATCTTCAGTGAGCTCTTCACTGGGAGAAAGTGCGGAAGAGAATGAACTATTGAACCATTACGAGACTTGAGAGTTTTGTCAAAAGTAATAACTGGAGGGATGGCGCTGTGTCTGCACCACCTAACATTGGTTGTTTTTAACTGATTTCTGCTCTGAGATACGATATTGATTGTGTGTTTGAGCTGAGGTGGCGCAGTGGTTAAATGCAGCACTGCAGGCTACTGCTAGTTCAGCAGTTCAGCTGTTCAAATCTCACCGGCTCAAGGTTGACTCAGCCTTCCATCCTTCTGAGGTGGGTAAAATGAGGACCCAGATTGTTGGGGGCAATATGCTGAACTCTGTAAACCGCTTAGAGAGGGCTGTAAAGCACTATGAAGTGGTATATAAGTCTAAGTGCTATTGCTATTGCTATTTTTTTAATTAATGCCCTAACATACAGTAGCTTAAGGCTTAGCTTATACATTTCAGATATTGGCTGTTTTTGGTCAGTAAATTGGAAAATTTAGAGAACCAGCTTTAGAAAATACAGGTGGCCCTAGACTCATGATCACAATTAAGACCAACATTTTCATGGCTAAGCAAGACAATTGTTAAGTGAGTTTTGTGCCATTTTACAACTTTTGCCACAGTTGTTCAGTTCATAAGAAGGTTGTTAAGTGAATCTGGTTTCCTCATTGACTTTGCTTATCAGAAGGTCTCAACCGGTGATCACATGACCCTAGGACACTCCAACTATCAAAAATGCAGGCCAGTTGCCAAGTGTCCGAATTTGGATCACATGACCCAGGGATGCTGCAACGGCAAAATTCATAACTAGTTTTTTTCAATGCCATTATAAGGGTCACTGAAGAAATTATTATAAATTGAGGACTAATTGTAAAGCAGGAATTGATGATTTGTTATTAAGGCAGAATCATGAATGTTAAGAAAGTTTTGTTCCAGTCTAAACTGACAATTATCAATTCATTGAAACCCATCTTGGAAAACACAGGGAAGGAATTTTTTAGCATCAAAATCCACCAGGGCCTAGACTAGGGATCTCCAAACTTGGCAATTTTAACAGTTGTGGACTTTAATTCCCAGAATTCCTCTGGCACACGTGTTACCATGCTGGTTGAGGAATTCTGGGAGTTGAAATATATGAGTCTTAAAAGTTGCCAATTTTGGAAACTTCTGGCCTGGACTTATGGAATTATGGTCTGTTGTTGTTTCTAGTGCCTTCCTGCAGTAAAGTCTTTAAGTGTCCAATACACTGAAAATGGAGAAAGAATTACAGTCAACATTTCCTTGCTCTTCAAGAAAACGATTACAAGCATGATGAGACACTTGAATATTCACAATAAAAGTTAAAATCTCAAAAGGGGGAAGATGGCGAAGAGGCTTAAGATTCCTTGTAGAAGACTCAGTTTTCCCAGGGAACAAGGTCAAATTCACAGTATGGCCTCCCACAATTGGAAGGCCAGAGTCTCATCAGGGGTGGTGAATCTTGGTCCTCTTTTGACTTGTGGACTTCAACTCCCTGACTCAGGAATTTTGGAAGTTGAAGTCCACAAGTCATAAATGGGCCTTAGTTCCCAACCCCTGGACTACAGCATTGTTTCTCAATCTTCTCAAATTCTAGAAGTTGAAGTCCACAAATCAGAAAATGGTCAAGGTTCCCCATTCCTGTGCTAAACAGAAGGATCCATGGAGATTCAATTAACAGGGTAAACTTAGAATAAAGGCATAAGTGCTTCAGTTTGCTTCAGAATCCCAAATGTACTATGTGACAAGGCAAAAGGCACAAATAGGAATGATTTGCACCTGTACAACTCTAAAAAGAAGTACGCTGTTAAAAAACAGGAAGGATCAGGAAACGGGAAGCAACTTGTAAAGTGTATGGCAAATGCTGTGTAAAGCCCTCCAGTGGACGTTGGTGGGGTACAAAGGCTTTGAGGGAGGTTTCCTTGTGTTACTTTTTCTGCACAATAAAGTTGTTGCTTACAATCTCCACCTCAATGTGTTCAATTGAGGAATGGGCACATCTGGAAACGTGGCTGGAGCAGGAAAGGTAAGGAAAATCAAAAGTGCCTTTGAGTCCAGAAGGATCTCTTTTCTTCTTTCACCCAGATGGCAAGCGCAATTCTTGGGGAGGAAATGGGGAATTCGCCAGGAACCCTCTCTCTGCAAACTTTAAGCAGGCTCTGTTAGGCTTGGAGCTGTTTTACTATAGGAGAAATAAGGTAGCTCTCGACTTATGACCGTGAGTGAGCCCCAACTTTTTGTTGTTAAGTGAGAGATTTCTTAAGGCAACTTTGCTCCATTTTGTGACCTTTCTTGCCTCAGTTGTTAAGCGAATCTTATATAAAAAATCTTATATAAAGTGGCACCTTCCGTCAACAAGATTAGCCAAAATGGATAGCAAAATCTCAGCGCAATGTTGGAAGTGCAAAATAGCGAAAGGTTCTTTTTATCACATGTAGTGGGTTGTGTATAAAAGCAAGGAAATTTTGGCAGCAGATTAAAACATGCTAGAGGAGATATTACGTAAAAAATATAGAAATGAAGCCAGAATTGTTTCTATTAGGAATCACCAATGAGAAATACGATAAAGGACTGAAGGAAAATAATGATGAGTTACTCTTTTATAAAAGGCAGTTAATGTACTAACAAGCTTTATATACAATAAACATAAGCTATAATACTCTTTTCTAAACTAACCCAGAATGTATTCAGTAAAACAAAATTGGATGACTTGTGACAATTCCTCTTGGAGAACAGGAACACATCCAAGGCCAGGCCACCGGAACACCCATGGTCAGGCTACAATTCAGTTAGATAAGAACTTCCGCCCAGGGGCAAAGCTACCAGTGGACAAGATAAGATATCTGTGACTGGAGAAATTGTCATGCTGACCCTTTAGAGCAGGGGTCTCCAACCTTGGTAACTTTAAGACTTGTGGACTTCAACTCCCAGAATTCCTTAGCTAGGTTTGCTGGCTGAGGAACTCTGCGAGTTGAAGTCCACAAGTCTTAAAGTTGCCAAGGTTGGAGACCTCTGCTTTAGAGTATAGAATAACTTAGAAAGCGATTGAGGAGAATAAAGGGATGTGAGGAGGGATTATTAGGCGTGGCTTGTATTGTGTAGAACAGTGGTTCCCAACCTTTTTGTGATTGAGTACCACTTGGAGGTCCCGTACAGTCGCCGCGTACCACCTGGTTCCAGAGAAACTAAATTCGATCAGAATCACTTTATTTCCATAATTGTACCGTTCCTTTTTTGGCCCCGCGCATCCAGCAACTGGATTCTCGGGCCGCTGGGACCAGGTGGGTGGCGTGTGGCAACAGTTGTGTTAGGCAGTAAACATTTTTGTGAAGTAAAAAATAACTAACTAAAAATCGTTCATGACCCCGAATGTGTTCGCGTACCACCTGGAAGGCCCTCGCGTACCACTAGTGGTACACGTACCACAGGTTGGGAACCACTGGTGTAGAAGGTATAAAATGTATGGATTGTAAAATGTACTTTTGCTCTCTTTGTACTCAATCAAACTTGGGAAGAGATTTGGAGGCTGCTTTTGCAAACACTTTTCTCTCTGAAATAAACCTTTCAGTTGTGAACCAGATCTGTCTCTGTATTGTGAGTATTAAAATCAGCTATCGTATCTCACAGGCACTGTCCCCTCTAAGGTGCGCGGCCGCGCATGTAATGAGAGAACGCCACACGGAAGTTTCTAACTTCTGCGCGGCATTTTCTAATGGTAGAGGCCGCGCGCCTGCATGCCCGCACAGATGAAAAGAGAAACCCGCACGACAGTTTCTAACTGCCGCGCACCGTTTTCTGATATTACAGGGAACATTGCTCACAGGACAGATATACCTAATATTGCATATAATACTGTAACTGCAGCAAGATTAAGAGCCGAGTTGGTGCAGTGGTTAAATGCAGCACTGCAGGCTACTGCTAGTTCAGCAGTTCAGCTGTTCAAATCTCACCGGCTCAAGGTTGACTCAGCCTTCCATCCTTCCGAGGTGGGTAAAATGAGGACCCAGATTGTTGGGGGCAATATGCTGAACTCTGTAAACCGCTTAGAGAGGGCTGGAAAGCACTATGAAACGGTATATAAGTCTAAGTGCTATTGCTATTGATATATGCACAATATTGGAAAAATGAAGAAATCCCGTTGGAAGAAGAAATAATAATAATAAAAAATATTGTCGTGCAGAAATGGACAGGCTAACATTAGAAGTTAAAGACAGAATAAAAGAGGTTGAGACAGAATACTTTGAAGTATGGGATAAACTGTATCAATGGATAGCAAAGAGAAAAAAAAGTCGGAGAAGTGGAGACTTAGGAGTTAAAGAAGGGAAACTGGATAAAATTTTAGAGATGTCAATAAATAACGATGAGGGATATATATGTAAGACCAAAATAGCAATGAATGATGAGCAATAATTGTAGTCGTTATGTAAATATTATGTAAAAGAAATGACCAAAACAGGATGGTTACACCGTGTCCAATGTTTTTAATGTGTGTTTAAATAAAAGAATTTTTATTAAAAAAAATTAAAAAAAAGAAGGATCTCTTTCCTTCTTTCAACCAGATGGCAAGAGCAATTCCTGAGGAGGAAATGGGGAATACGCCAGGAAACCTCTCTCTGCAAACTTGAAGCAGGCTTGGAGCTGTTTTATTATAGGAGAAATAAGGTAGTCCTCGACTTATGACTGCGAGTGAGTCCCAACTTTTTTGTTGTTAAGTGAGAAGTTTCTTAAGGCAATTTTGCTCCATTTTGTGACCTTTCTTGCCTCAGTTGTTAAGCGAATCACCAGTTATTAAATTAGCAACACAGTTGTGAAGCGAATCTGGTTTTCCCGTTGACATTGTTTGTCGGAATGTTGCAAAAGGGGATCACGTGACCCCGGGACACTACAACGGTCACAAATGCGAATCAGTTCCCAAGTGTTTTGATCACATGACCATGGGGATGCTGCAACCATCGTAAGTGTGAAAAAGTGTCGTGAGTTACTTTTTTCAGTGCCATTTAAATTTCAAACGGTCACTAAATGAATTGTTGTAAGACGAGGACTATGTACTGTGTACTAGCAATTTTTCTTGTGAACTTCATATACTGTCATGACTCCTAATGTGGCCTACAGGTGGAGCTCCACCTCACAATCAGGTTGTGAGTTCGATCCTTAAGTAGAGGCAGATCTCCTGCATCGGCAGGAGGTTGGACTAGATGACCTGCAAGATACCTTCCAACTCTGTTAATCTGTTATGACTTTTAAATGGAGGGATTACATATTTCTCAGCTCAGGTCTTTTCAATAGTTAAATATTAATAATAATTTAAATAAAAATAAATAGATGTTTTCTACCTCTTCAGAATCGGATGGTTGATGGGACTCTCTTATGGAGCATTAAGGGGGTCTTTTGACTCTGCATTTATTGGGGATAATATCAAAAGAAAGCAGTTTTTGTTGTTTTCCCCCCCATTTTATCTTTATTCTCCTCTGTTGTGGGAAGACATTTTGGACTGAACGGTGGTTGTCTACATCTCAAAATCATATTGCTCTCAGACAGGCCCCATCAACACTTCAAACACAGGTTGTCCTCGACTCACAACCTCCATTCAGCCCAAAATTTCTGTGCCGAAGTGAAAAATTTGATAAGTCAACTTTTGTCCCATCTTACCACATTTCTTGCCCGTACTTGTTACGTGAATCCCCTCAGTTGTTAACGTTGCTAACACGGATGTTAAACAAAACTGGCTTCCCCGTTGACTTTGCTTGTCAGAAGCTTCACATGACCCCGAGACACGGCAACCGTCATAAATATGAGTCAGTGGTCAAGCGTCTGAATTTGGCTCACGTGACCATGGGGATTCTAAAACGGTCTTTAGTGCAAAAAATGGACATAAGTCACTTTTTCCAGGGCCATTGCAGCTTCGGCCACTAATGGTCGTAAGCCGAGGACTACTTGTAAGGCAGCCATTGGTGATTTGTTGCTATGGCAACAATCACGAAAGTTAGTTATTTTAGGAGATGCATTATAAGTTGAGGACTGCCCTTTAGAATAAGTGGATAAGGCAGCCTCCTTTTCTTGCCTACTCCAGTTTTCTTCCAAAAGGGCGATTCCCTTCTAACTTTGCTGCTCCCCATCCCCTTCTCCTCTGGTCCCTGGGCTTCATCCCCACCACCTCTCCCCCGTTTCTCTCAGTGCCTCGGGGTTGGACTAGAAGACCTCCAAGATCCTTCCCAACTCTGTTATTCTGTTAAAGGGCGATTCCCTCCTAACTTTGCTGTTCCACATCCCTTTCCCTTCCCTCCTCCTGTCCCTGGGCTTCGTCTCCTCCCTCTCTCCCCTGTTTCTCTGACTGCCTCGCGAGGAGCAGCCCTGGACTCCCTGCCCAGCTGACCATCCCACCCGGGACCGCTTTCCCCGTGGAAGAAGGTAGGGCGCAGGCAAGGGGGACCCCCGACTGGGCGGCGCTCTCCGCTTTTTAAAGAATGGGAGGAGCTGGACAGGAAGGGAGGAGCTATAAGAGCTTCCAGCTTGGGCTCTGTTCAGGGTAGGTGGAATCCACGTGCGTGGCCGGGAAGGAAGGAAGGAAGGAAGGAGGGAGGGAAGCGTGGCCGGCGGCGATCGCGGATCCTTTCCTGCGCGCATCTCTTGGGGAGCGGAGTCCGGGCGAGGAAGAAAGCCGCCACTTTCCTATCGAGCGCCAGGTGAGAACCTTCCTTTTCGGATCCAGGAGGCTTGGAATTCAATGGCTGCTAAAGCGGCCGGAGGAAACGGGGGCGATCCCTCCCAGGAGTCGTTGTTTCGGGCAGTTGCTCAGGACGAGACAGCGTCGGGTAAACGGCTCCTTCTGATGCCCTTTAATCCTCAGGGCTGACTTTGCTTGCTTTTCTTTCATTCCTGAATTCGTTTTCATTGTTCAATTTAACTGCGTTTTTAAAGCCTGGGGTGCATTTAAAACGTCTTGTGTGCATTTAAAAAGGTATCCCCCTTTTCCTGTAGACCGGCTTCTGTCTCAACCTTGGCAACTTTTAAGATATGTGGACATTAACTCCCAGAATTCCCCATGGGCGTTTAAGTCCACATGTCTTAAAAGTTTTCAATAGTTGAAGAAATATTGCTGTAGGCCAGCTTGGGTTAGGAATTCTGGGAGTTAAAGTCCACCAGTCCTAAAAGGGCCCATACTTCCCCACTTTTGCTGTAGGATATTCCAAAGGACAAGTCCCAGCTTGGGGGGGGGGGGGGAAGAGTTTTTGTAGTTTTTCTTGATTATCTGACTATCTAAATACCCTTGCTCCTCTGAAGCTCCTCTGCTTGTGTTTTGCATTTGAATCAGATTTCTTTTCAGGTGGGGAGGGGGAGAAGAACTCCTTAGCATCAGAGGTGTTAATAATAATATAGGAAATACTAATGCTCCAATGATCATTTTGAAAAATCCTTTCTTAGTGAGCACCTAGAAGGCAAGAGGAACATACGTGGCAAATTTCAAGTTTGTAGGCTTTACGGTTCTGGAGTTTTCGTGATTAATGCATGAGTTTTTGCTTTCACATATATAGATAAGGGAGGGTGGACATTAGGATTCTGATGATCAAGATTCTTACATTGAAATGGCTGAAAGAAAGGACCTATGTCCTGAGTGTAGGGAAGGGTAATAAAGAAACTATAACAGACTTGCTAAAAGTCCTCATTGATACAGGATGTTGGCATGGCTAATTTGGTACTTTCCTTAGTGCAGTGATGGCGAACCTTTTTGTTCCCGTGTGGCAAAAGCGTGCGTACACACCGGACAGCACGCGTGCCCACACCCATAATACAATGTGCCCCCCCGCCCCCTGTGCATGCATGCGCAACCCCCACGCATCCATATGTGAAATCCCCCCCACACATGCGTGCACGAACCACCACCCCCGCGCCCCATTTTGGGCCTAGCAGGCCTCCCTGATGCCTCATGGGACAAAAAAAGGTGCGGGGGAGGGCGCCGCATCCCCCGCTCCCCCCCCCACGCATGCCTACGCTGTTACAGATGTTATGTCGGCCTTGTATGCAGCTTTATTGCTCTCTAGTGAAGGAAGTTAGTACCCACCCCCCTCCTAGAGGAATGAAATATCCTAGGAAATATTTAAAAGGCAGAATATTATATTTCCCTGGACGACAGAAAAGGAGAAACATGTTTTAAAGACAAAAGCAGCTCCCTGCAGCTCCCTGCCCTCCCTTCAGCTCCAGGGTGATGGGATTAAGTCATGGCCCTCAGGACATGATAGGATTATCACTCTACCCATCTTGCAAAAGAACTGACCACATGGCACCTGGGGAGATTGCATCAACAGCAAGGCTCAACCAAGCCTGACAAACAGCCTACAAAGTTAGCTAAGACCCCCCCCCCCAAGGGAGTCTGACAGCCAATCAAAGTGCATTTCTTACACAGGAACAGGAAGATCTGGGGTGGAGCCCAACAGAGGGTATAAAAAACTCAGGAACTCTCAGCAAGGCCCTTCTTTTCCTTCACCCAACATCTTGAAGCATGTGATTCCCCCTTTTTTCCCCAGGACCATGTGGCCCTGCTGTCCACTATTAAACCATCTTTCCAAACAGCCTCCATGAATCCAGTGTCTTTTCCCCCACTTGGAACTGAACCCAGATGGACATTTCTTCCAACACTAGCATTCATCTCCATTGTTCAGTGATGCATTTCCTGCCTCTCTAGGATTTACCTCTATCTGCTCCTGGGAGGCCCTCCCTGTTCCTGTTGGATATAGTTATATTCTCGATGCCTTGTATAGTGTTTTTAACTGCGTTTTGATTACACAACAGGCTGCAGAGAGCCGAAAATCAGCTGGCCGGCGGGAGGCGTGCAGGGGCATGCGTGGTGGAGCTCAGCTGGGCGACGGCTCACGTGCTGGCGGACAGGCCTCCACGTGCCACCTGTGGCACGCGTGCCATAGGTTCACCATCACAGCCTTAGTGTATCTCCTGTCAAACAACCAGCTGTATTTCCTGCTTAAGTAACTTAAATTAAAACAATGTGCTGAAGAAATGATCCAGGGTCTTTCCTAGCACGAAGGAGGCTCAGCAAATCTCATAGTTACACATGTTGTACTCTGACAATGAAGGGTTGAGTTGAGTTGAGTTGAATGCAGAGCATACTTGATTTACAAGCACACTTAGGACCAAAATTTTGGACACTAAGCAAGACAGATGTAAAGTGAGTTTTGCACCCACTTACGACCTTACTTGCCACAATTGTCAATTTGAACCACACTGCAGTTGTTGATTTAGTACTATGGTGGTTAATTGAATCTGGCTTCTCTATTGACTTTGCTTGATTCTATCCCTCTGTTAATGCAGCCTAGAACTGTGGTTGGCTTTTTTGGCAGCTGCTGCACACGGCTGGCTCATGTTTAAATGGTTGTCCACTAGGACTCCAAGGTCCCTCTCACAGTTACTACTGTTGAGCAAGGTACCACCTATACTGTACCTGTGCATTTGGTTTTTCGTGCCTAAATGTAGAACCTTACTAAGCGGTCATGAATCACTTTTTTCAGTGTGGTCGAAACTTCGAATGGTCACTAAATGAAAGGCCGTAATTCGAGGGCTACCAGTGTATGTGTGAGAGAATTGGACTCTGCCTCTTTTGTTGGTGCCAGGCCAGACCTAGAACTCCTGACTAACAACTCAGGACAACTCCCTGGGATATGGAAGGGAATCTGCTTGAGAATGGAATGGAATGGAATGGAATGGAATGGAATGGAATAGAATAGAATTCTTTATTGGCCAAATGTGATTGGACACACAAGGAATTTGTCTTTGGTGCATATGCTCTCAGTGTACATAAAGAAAAGATACATTTGTCAAGAATGGTTGTCATAGGGTTCAAGTAAGCAATCAGGAAACAATCAATATGAATATAAATTGTAAGGGTACAAGCAACAAGTTACAGTCATACAGTCATAAGTGGGAGGAGATGAGTGATAGGAACGATGAGAAAAACTAATAGTAATAGTAATGCAGCCTAGTGAATAGTTTGACAGTGGTGAGGGAATTATTTGTTTAGCAGAGTGATGGCGTTTGGGAAAAACTGTTCTTGTGTCTAGTCGTCTTGGTGTGCAGTGCTCTATAGCGACGTTTTGAGGGTAGGAGTTGAAGCAATTTATGTCCAGGATGTGAGGGGTCTGTAAATATTTTCACGGCCCTCTTTTTGACTCGTGCAGTATACAGGTCCTCAATGGAAGGCAGGTTGGTAGCAATTGTTTTTTCTGCAGTTCTGATTATCCTCTGAAGTCTGTGTCTGTCTTGTTGGCCTCCAGAGTCCAGCTCTGTGGTACTTTAATGCATAAAATCATGGCTGAGAGAGCTGCCTCTGGATCCAGTCTCTGGCCCTTTCGCAACTTTCAGCTTTCCTCTCACCCAGAGTCCCCTTCTATGTGTTGTTGCCGTGGCTGCAAGGTACATAGATAAACCGATTCCCTAGTTAGCATAAAGATATGTAGAATTGCCCTTCTGCACTGTAGCTTGAAGAATATGGTTAAGATGTTTGATAGCCAATTATTCCTTCCCTGTTTTTTCCTCCCCACTCCTAGACACTCCCATGGCCTTGTCTTCATCTCCTGGAATCTCAAGTCTTTGTAGTGGAGGATTAACAGCGGTTGAGCTTCAAATGCAGGTAGGAGGATTCTCCCCTCCCTTAAAATGCCAGCCTGATCTATTGAAGAAGCCCCCAATAACAGATTAACAGAGTTGGAAGGGACCTCGGAGGTCATCTAGTCCAGCCCCTTGCTCTAGCAGCAGACCCTATACCACTTCAGACAAGGGGCTGTCCAATAGGCTTCTTAAAAATCTGCAGTGATTAAGCGCCTACAACTTCTAAAGGC
Organism: Diadophis punctatus similis; assembly: GCA_023053685.1. Classification (NCBI taxonomy): domain Eukaryota; kingdom Metazoa; phylum Chordata; class Lepidosauria; order Squamata; family Dipsadidae; genus Diadophis; species Diadophis punctatus. Next base: position 236,231,662 of record JALIGW010000002.1, read on the forward strand.
AAGCTATTCCACTGGTTAATTGTTCTCAGTGTCAGGAAGTTTCTCCTTAATTCCAGGTTGGTTTTCTTTTTGATTATTTTCCATCCATTGTTTCTTGACTTGTCTTCTGGTGCTTTGGAAAATGTTGACCCGTCTTCTTTGTGTCAGCCCCTCAAATATTGAAACACTGCTATCATGTCACCCGTAGTCCTTCTTTTCTGTAGACTAGCCATATCCAGTTCCTATACCCGTTTTTCATATGTTTCCATCTCCAGGCCTTTAATGATTTTAGTTGCTCTTCCAGGTGTGGCCTTACTAAGGTTTTATAAAGCGATACTAAGCCCGAGGTGAAAATTTAAAGTCGAAACTTTACTTTCGCACAGAAATTAAATGTTGAACCCCACTTTCCTTGATTTGGTATGATTCATCGCTTCACCACAGTGGGTAAAATTAACCCACTGTTGGATTTGGCCAACATATCCAAGGTCTAGCCCAGGGGTTGGCAACCTTAAAAACTCAAAGAGCCATTCACTCAAAGAACATATGAAGAACAGTTGCAGCAACTGGGTATGTCTAGCTTAATGAAAAGAAGGATTAGGGGAGATATGATAGCAGTGTTCCAATATCTCAGGGGTTGCCACAAAGAAGAGGGAGTCAAGCTATTCTCCAAAGCACCTGAGGGTAGAACAAGAAGCAATGGGTGGAAACTAAACAAGGAGAGAAGCAACTTAGAACTAAAGAGAAATTTCCTGACAGTTAGAACAATTAATCAGTGGAACAGCTTGCCTCCAGAAGTTGTGAATGCTCCAACACTGGACGTTTTTAAGAAGATGTTGGATAACCATTTGTCTGAAGTAGTGTAGGGTTTCCTGCCTAAGCAGGGGGTTGGACTAGAAGACCTCCAAGGTCCCTTCCAACTCTGTTATTATTATTATTATTATTATTATTATTATTATTATTATTATTATTATTATTATTATTATTATTATTATTATTATTATTATTATTATTATTACTTACAGCAACCAATCATAGCATAGATTGTATCATGCATGATACAATCTCTCTAACCTAATCAATTACAATTGAGTTCCGGCCTGTTGTACACTTTACTGTTCCAGCTACTAAATTCAATATCCTACATAAGTGATGGCGAACCTATGGCACACGTGCCACAGGTGGCACGTGGAGCCATATCGGAGGGCACGCGAGGCGTTGCCCTATGCCAGCCCCAGCACCCATGAGTGTGCTAGCCAGCTGATTTTTGGCCTTGGGGAAGGCCATTTCACCCTCCGGAGGCTTCAGGGAAGCTTTCCTGAAAGCTGTGGAGTGAGAAAAACCAACCTGCGGACAAACTGGAAGTTCGGGAAAACAGACTTCCGGTTTTCCCGTTGTGCTGTTTTTACGCACTCCGGAGGCTTCAGGGAAGCTTCCTGAAGCCACGGCGTGCGAGAAACAGCCCAACAGGCAAAACAGAAGTCTGTTTTTCCGAACTTCCGATTTGCCCATTGGGCTGTTCTTTCACCGTCCCAGGCTTCAGTACGGCCTGTGCACATGCGCGGGGCCAGGGGGGTTGTGCGCATGCACAGGGGGCAGCACAGGAGGGTGGAAGGAATGGGTGTGGGCACGTGCGCGCATGCTAGCACACGCACACACACCCTTTTGGCACGTGAACCAAAAAAGATTCGCCATCACTGTCCTACATGCTCGTTTGCCATACTTGGAAACTGGAGGTTTTCCATTAAGAAGAGTTGCATGTAATTCATTGAGGTGTTCATTGTTCAGAATATTGATGAAATATGTTGTGTTTCCCCCTCTCCCTGTGTCAGGATTTGGTATCGCTTGAGGATGTAGCTGTGTTTTTCTCCGTGGAAGAGTGGGCCCTGCTGGATTCTGAGCAAAAAGCCCTGTACCAAGAGGTTATGCTGGAAAATAAGAGGAACGTGGCCTCCTTAGGTAAGGGATTCTGTTATTTACATTTAGTAGCCAAAGGTCAAATCTTATATCAACTTAATAACAAGCATAGCATCATAGCATGTTTTGGAAAAAGGGAAGTTTGGAAGAATAGTAATAACTGTTCAAATACAACAATGCTTGATCCCTTTCGTGCCTAAGTTTGTGTTAACTTTTCTTTCTCCTTCTTTCCTTCTCTTTCTTTCTTTCTTTCTTTCTTTCTTTCTTTCTTTCTTTCTTTCTTTCTTTCTTTCCTTCCTTCCTTCCTTCCTTCCTTCCTTCCTTCCTTCCTTCCTTCCTTTCTTTTTTTCTTTTGCAAGCAGTTGATGGATGGGAGATGGAGGATTCTGGCCAAGAGGCAGCAGCACCTTTGCCAAAAGAGAAAAAGGAAGTTGCAGAAAAAATGTATGGAAAGCAAAGTTCTGAGGAAAACCAGTTAATGGCTGAGCTGGGGAATTGCTCTAATTTACCTTGTCCAGATACCAATGTCTTATTGGACGCAGATGATTGTGAAGAAAAAGAAGTGTGTTCAAGGTGTGGGAAAACACTCCAAGTTGAATCAGGATTATGTGACTGTTGTGAAAGCCCTGCTGGGGAGAAACAAGATGAAAGCAGGCAACGCTCCAGAAGGACCCTTCCCCCTCCTTTACATGAAATAATACAAGAAGGAGGGAACTTATACAAATGTACGGAGTGTGCAGAAAGCTTCGATACAAGCCTCTCTCTTGCTTCGCATAAAAAGATTCACAAGCCAAAGGATCCACACAAATGTCTGGATTGTGGAAAGACCTTCAGGCAGAAAAATCATCTTAATTTACATAAGAGGGTCCACAAAGAGAAGAAGCAGCATCAATGCATCACCTGTGGAAAGACCTTTGGAAACACCACCTCCCTTACTTCCCATCAAAGTATCCACAGAGAGGAGAAGTTGCATCAAAGCAAGAAAGGTAGAATGAGGTTTACTCAGAGCAAGGAACCTAATTCCTGGAAAAAAAGTCTCACTGGGAATAAATCATATAAATGCCTGGAATGTGGGAAGAGCTTCCGCTCTCCAAGTGACCTCACTTACCATAATAGGACCCATACAGGGGAAAAGCCGTATCATTGCACAGTGTGCGGAAAGAGTTTCAGCCAAAAAGGCCATTTCAATTTACATAAGAGGATCCACACCGGAGAGAAGCCATATAAATGCACAGAGTGTGGAAAATGCTTCATTGCCCCCGGTGCCCTTACTTCCCATAAGAGGATTCACACAGGGGAGAAACCCTATGAATGCTTGGAGTGTGTAAAAACCTTCAGGACCTCCGGTGAGCTTACTTCCCATAAGAGGATTCACACAGGGGAGAAACCTTATAAATGCCTGCACTGTGGAAAAAGCTTCAGTCAAAACAGTCATCTTAAGACACACGAGAGGATCCACATGGGGGAAAAACCATTTCAATGCATGGAGTGTGGAAAAAGTTTCAGTCAAAAAAGTTATCTTAAGTCACACGAGAGGTTCCACACAGGGGAAAACCATTTCAATGCATGGAGTGTGGAAAGAACTTCGGTAGTTCTGGCCACTTAACTTCCCATCGAAGTGTCCACAGTGGAGAGAAACCATATCATTGCATGGTGTGTGGAAAGGACTTCACCCGAAAAGACCATATCAATTTACATAAGAGCATCCACACCGGAGAGAAGCCGTATAAATGCACTGAGTGTGGAAAATGCTTCAGGACCTCCGGTGAGCTTACTACCCATAAGAGGATTCACACAGGGGAGAAACCCTATGAATGCTTGGAGTGTGTAAAAACCTTCAGGACCTCCGGTGCGCTTACTTCCCATAAGAGGATTCACACAGGGGAGAAACCCTATGAATGCTTGGAGTGTGGAAAAAGCTTCAACAGAAGTTGTACTCTAACTTTACATAATAGGATGCATAAAGGGGAGAAACCTTATAAATGCCTGCAATGTGGAAAAAGCTTCAGTCGAAAAGATCAACTTAAGTCACACGAGAGGATCCACACGGGAGAAAAACCATTTCAATGCATGGAGTGTGGAAAGAGATTCCGTTTCTTAACAAGCCTTTCTTCCCATCACAGAATACACACAGGGGAGAAGCCCTTTCAATGCCTGCAGTGTGGAAAACGCTTTGCCAGTTCTGCCTCCATTCATGCCCACAAACAGGTCCACACAGGGGAGAGACCGTACAAATGCCTGGAGTGTGGAAAGAGCTTCTGTAGATCCAACGACTTAATTTGCCATAATAGAATCCATAGTGGAGAGAAACCGTATCAATGCACTGAATGTGGGAAGCGCTTCACTAATCCATGTTATCTTACTCTCCATAAAAGGACCCACACAGGTGAAAAGCCTTATAAGTGCACCGAATGTGGCAAATGCTTCGCTCAATTTGGGTCTCTCGCTCGTCACAAAAGCCTCCACACCGGGGAGAAACCATATGAATGCCGCACATGTGGAAAGAGCTTCAAATCAAAAAATGGCTATATCCTACATAGCAGAACCCACACTGGGGAGAAACCATATCAGTGTCAGGAGTGTGGAAAATGCTTCAGTGATTCCCGAAAACTGACGATCCATAAAATGATTCACACAGGGGAGAAACCATATAAGTGCACGGAGTGCAGCATGAATTTCAACCAATTGTGTAATCTTAGTATCCACAAGAGGATCCACACTGGGGAGAAACCATATACATGTCATGAGTGCGGAAAAAGCTTTAGTCTAAATCATTCACTCAAGAGCCATAGAAGGCTTCACTCGGGGGAGAAACCTTATAAATGCCTGGAGTGTGGAAAATGTTATAGTGAGAGTGGCAGGCTTGCCTCCCACATGAGGATCCACACAGGAGAAAAACCGTTTAAATGCATTGACTGTGGAAAGACTTTCAAAGACGGCAGGAATCTTAAATTCCATAAAAGAATCCACACAGGGGAAAAGCCGTATCAGTGTGTGGAGTGTGGCAAGAAATTCATAAGCTCTAGTGTCCTTAATCGACATAAGAAGACGCACGGCAGGAAAATATGACATGAATTGGTCTGTGTTGATTCTCAAAATTTGCTTCAATCCCAGGAGAATCTGTAAAAATGCATGGTGTATGGGAAAGGGTAGAAGGTTTTTGATCCATAAAAAATAAGTGTTTCCTTGTATAAATGGGAATTAACTTTTGGGTACAGTGTTTTCCAGCAAATAAGACCCAGTCTTATATTTTTGAGGGGGCTCTAAAATAAGCACTAGGGATTATTTTCAGGGTAACACAATTTCAGTACGATCAGCCCAGGTGGGCCCATCGTCCTCCCAGCGCACACACACGAGGTGGCAAGTGCGCAGGGAATGATGGTATCCCGCAGTAGCTGCAGCCTGCCGGTCCCTCGGTCAGCGTACTCTGGGGCTTCTCTTTGCATAGTGGCACCAGCAACAGACAGAGGCATGGAGCGGAAGGCAAGTGATCCCAATGTTTGCCCAATTTTGCCTGCACCCGCATGGGGTGCAGGTAAACCAAGAAATGCAATGACAAACCTCCTGCGGCTGGCTGCCCATTCCAGCCCACTGACTCTCAACTTTCCTACGGCCCATATGTCGCATCCTGATTGCCTCCCCCCCCTCCGCGCCATTGCCTCCATGTGCTGCTTGGACAGGTAATCAGCTCACCTGTGCTGCACGGGCTGTGGCTGCTACCGGACATCGTTGAGTGCTGGCCACACACAGCCCGCTTCAATAGGCGTTTGTTTGGCGTAGGGCTTTAAAATTCGGCTAGAGCTTATTTTTTTTTTTTTAATTTTTTTTTATTATTTTTCTTCATTAAACATCTGAATATTTTGATACAGATCTACACCCGTTTTTACAACATTTGTTATATCTCAATTATGCACATTAAATCATAAATTTACAATCTTTTCTGTCTTTGTTTTCTTCTCACGTTGTCACACAGTCTTTCCTCTTTTTTTTAGTCCAGTTGTACCATCTAGTCCATGTTTTGTAGTATTCTGAGTCGCATTGTCCTTTGAGTTGAATAGTCAGCATGTCCATTTCGGCACATCTATATATTTTGTCCATTAGTATATTTTCTGGTGGGATTTGATTGTCTTTCCAATATTGTGCATATGTTATTCTTGCCGCAGTTGTAATATGTAGTATTAAATATTGTATATTTTTTGGATGTTGTTTTTCCATTATCCCCAGAAGGAAAAATTCTGGGGTAAATTCCATTGTTCTCTCAGTAATTTCTTGTAACCAGGCATGCACTTTTTTCCAGTAGCCCTTTGCTTCGGGACACAACCACCACGCATGAAAGAAGGTACCTACGTCTTTTTTACATTTCCAGCAAGCCGAATTCATTTTTGGGTATATTTTGGCCAATCTTGATGGAGCTAAATGCCATCTATAAAACATTTTATAATAATTCTCTTTATATGCTGTTGACTTAGTTATTTTGCAGTTTATATTCCATGTTTTCTCCCAGTCAGCTAAGTGTATGTTGTGGCCTACGTTTTTTGCCCATGCTATCATGGGTTCCTTGACAATTTCCTCCATTTTATCGAATTCCAGCAGATATTTATATAGTTTTGATATTATTTTTTCGTCCGGGCCAATCAAAATTTTATCCAGTTTTTGCATTTCCATTTCTATACCCATACCCTCAGTATCTTTTTTGTGTCGAGTTTTTAATTGTAAGTAGGTCAACCAATCAATATTTATATTTTGTTCCGCCAATTGTTCTCTACTTTTTAATTTCCCTGTCAGATCTAATATATCGCTATATTTTGCTGCTTTGGTTATATCAATTAGGTTGGGGTAGGTCATGGCTTCTATAATTGAAAGCCATTTGGGGATTTTCATGTAGTTCTTCTTTTTGATTTCATACCATGTTTTTAACAAAGATTTTCTAATTAGGTGTTGGTTGAAGCTAAGTTGTGGCTTAGTTCCATCTCTCCATATGTAAGCATGCCATCCCATTTGTAGGTCGTGGCCCTCTAGTGTTAGTATTCTTTTGTTAGTTAAGTTTATCCATTCTTTTATCCACGCCAAGGATGCTGCTTTGTAGTAAAGTTTCCAGTCAGGGAGCCCTAGACCACCTCTGCTCTTATCATCCTGTAAATTTGCTAATTTGATTCTTGGTTTTTTGTTTTGCCATATAAATTTAGATATAATTTTATTCAAATTAGTAAAAAATTTAGTCTCTAATTTGATCGGAACTGTTTGGAATAGGTATAAAAATTTTGGCAGTATACTCATTTTAATTGCAGCTATACGCCCTAATAATGATAACTGTAATTTTTTCCATTTTTCTAATTCTAATCTTGTTTGGTTTACTAATTTGTCATAATTGTCTTTTTTAATAGATGAACATCTATTTGTTAGTATTATCCCTAGATGTTTAATTGTTTTGGTTGTTTGTAAGCCTAATTTCTCTTCTAATTCATCTTTTTGTTTTATTGTCATATTTTTTGTTAATAGTTTAGTTTTTTGTTTATTGATTTTCAATCCTGCCAATTCTCCGTATTCCTCTATCTCTTTAATCAGTTTTTGCCCTGTTTCAATTGGTTCTTCTATAAAAAATACGAGATCATCGGCAAATGCCTGTAATTTATACTCCTGGTTTCTAATCTTTGTTCCCTTAATATCCTTATTATTTCGAATTTTGTTTAGTAATGTTTCCAATGTTAAGATAAAGAGCAGAGGTGACATCGGACATCCCTGACGTACTCCTTTAAAGATCCGGAATGATTGTGTCATATCCCCATTTATCATAATCTTGGCTGACTGGGAGGTGTAGATTGTTTCTATAATTTTTTCAAATTTGTCGCCAAATTTCATCTCTTTGATCAAACCTATCATATACTGCCAATTTACGTTGTCGAACGCTTTTTGCGCATCCAGGAAAGCTAGGGCGACCTGCTTTTCTGGATGCGCTTCGTAATATTCCAATATATTTAAGACGATTCTTGTATTGTTTTTTATCTGCCGCATTGGTAAAAATCCATTTTGATCCGAATAGATAATTTTATTTAGTATTTTTTTGGTTCTTTCTGCCATAATTGTCATAAAAATTTTATAATCTGTGTTCAACAACGAAATTGGTCTGTAGTTTTGTATATGATTTTTCTCGGTACCTTCTTTCATGATCGTGGTGATATATGTTTCCCTCCACGTATTTGGTATCCTAGCTCCTGTTAATGCTTCATTATATAGCTCTAATAGAATATCCTCTAGTATTGTACTCATTTTTTTGTAATATTCCCCTGGAAATCCATCCGGTCCTGGTGTTTTATTGTTGTTTTGTTTTTGAATTGCTTTTTGAATTTCTTGTATTGTAATATCCCTGTTTAACATTTCCTTATCAATTTCCTCTATTTGCGGCATACTAATTTCCTTTAAATATTCTTTTATTTTATTTAGTTCCACTGGGTCCTGTCTGTATAAGTCTCTATAGTATTCTGTTGCAATTTCTTTTATTTTTTCGTCTGAGTGTTGTATTTCCCCATTTGTGTCTATCAGTTGATTTATAATTCTATTGCTTTTTTCCTTTTTAATTTTATAAGCTAGCCATCTACCGGGTTTATTTGCTGTTTCAAAGAATGTTTGTTTTGTAAGCCTAATATCCTTCAAATATTCCTGTTGTTCAATTAAATTCAATTTATGTCTCGTTTCCATTAATAATTTATGTGTATTCTCTTCCTTTGGTTCTTTTTGCAGTCTTTTTTCTAACTGCTGAATATCCTTTATTTTTTCATTGTATTCCTGCCATTTTTCTCTATTTTTCTTTGCCGTATAGGCAATTGTAATTCCCCTTATATATGCTTTTAATGTATCCCATAAGTTTTGTATGGTTGTAGGCTGTTTCTTATTCTCTTTCATAAATAATTTTATTTCTTTGGTAATTGTTTGTATGTATTCATCTTCTTGGAGTATTTTTGTGTTCAAAGTCCATCTCCTTATTCCTTTCTTTTTCCCTTTCCATATTACTATTAAGGGGCTATGGTCTGCCCATATGTTTGGGGCTATCTCCACCGACGCTATGTTCTTGCATATTTCTTTATTTGTCCAGACCATGTCTATTCTTGAAAAGGATTGGTGTGGTATTGAATGAAATGTATATTGTTTGTCTTTAGGGTGCAATAATCGCCATGTATCTGTCAAATTCAACTCCTCTATCATGTCCTTGAATGTAGTTGGTAGTGTATTTTTGTTATTTTTTTTGTTTTCCCTGTTATGTAGTCTCTTTTTGGATCTATTATACCATTAAAATCCCCTATTAAACATATATTTTTATATTTAGTTGTCATTAATTTCTCATGTATCTTTTGATAGAAGTTTTTTTGCTTTTGATTGGGTGCGTATATATTTACTAATAATATTTTTTCTCCCCCTATTTCAATTTCCACCATTATATATCTTCCTTTGGAGTCTACTTTTATTTCTTTAGACTCAATCTCTTTTTGTACATATATTACTACACCTTTCTTTTTTTTCTCCCCTAATGATGCGTATAATTTCCCTAATTTTGGATATTCCAGATATTTTTTATGTACTTGTTTGATATGGACTTCTTGTAAACATATTACTTCTGCTTTTTGTTTAACTAATTTTGAAAATATTTTCCTTCTTTTTTGTGCATTGTTTAATCCATTAATGTTTAATGATATAAGTTTTGTTTCCTTTAACGTTTCCGGTTTTGTTTATAAAGTGTTTTTCTAACTATTTACTTTTCGCTTCTGCTGCTGTTTGTGTCCTTGTTTTAATTCTCTCTACTTTTTTATTTAAATCTTCAGTCTCTTCAATTCCCTCCCTCTGTACCTCTTCTTCAATCTCCTGCTCTTCTTCTTCACTTGCCCCATCCACTTTTCCTTCACTTTCCATCTCTTTCTCCATACCAGCAAGTTGTTCATATACCTCCTGTGCTCTTTCTATGGTATCCACCTTTACTTTTCGTCCTTCCAAGTTTATTATCATCCCCTCCGGAATGAGCCATCTGAATATAATGTTCTTTTTATTTAACAATGTTGCTAGTGGCTTATAGTCTCTTCTACGTTCCCTAACCCTTCTTGGGACTTGTTTCAAGATGTTTATTTCTCTCCCTTTGTATGTTAATGTCCCCCCTCTCGTGGCTAAGTAAACGTTGTCTCTTGTTTTCTTTCTGGCAAACCTTATATGTATTTCTTTCGGCAGGCGGTGGCGTCTAGCGTAGTTGGTTTGTATCCTGTACACTTCATCTATTTCATTTCTGGTATCTGTTTTGTCTTGCTGTAGAATTTCTGCTACCACCCCTGCCATCACATCTCCCAAGTCTTCCTCCTTATTCTCTGGAATATTTTGTATTCTTAAGAAATAAGATAATCTATCCATTTCGAGATGGATTAGTGAGGACTCCAGCTCTCTATTTATTTCTGTCACTCTCTGGTCTACCTTCTCAATTTTATTTTCATTTTGTTCCGTTTTTTTTTCCACACCACTAATACGTTGTTCATTTTTTTGTATCGCCTCCTGTATCATCTCCATTCTATTGTCCAATCTTAAAATATCTGATTTTAGTTCGGTATGATTTTGCATAATCATTTCCTGTAATTTAAGCATTGTTTCCTGAACCACATTTAGTGTACTGTTCATATTCTGCATAAGGGATGTGCCCCCTTTTTCTACTGGTAACATGTCATCTATCTGCCTTTGAGTGACTGGTGATGCTGCACTTGCAGCTCCAGCTTGTGCTGGTTTCTTCCCCCCCTTCATGGGCATATTTGTTGTATTACTTGTCATTTCCTTTAAGATTGATTTTTGTTGTTCTAAAATTTTGTAGATCCTCTCCCAGATTACCATATAACAATCTTTTACCCTGTTGTATTATTTAGTTCTCTATCAATCCTGTATGTTTTGCCTCCCCCCCCTCCGCGCCATTGCCTCCATTACCTGCTTGGACAGGTAATCAGCTCACATGTGCTGCACGGGCTATGGCTGCTACCGGACATCGTTGAATGCTGGCCACACACAGCCCGCTTCAATGGGGCCTTTTTTGGCTTTAGGGCTTTAAAATTTGGCTAGAGCTTATTTTTTGGGTAGGGCTTATTTTTGGGGAAACACTGTATTAGATCTTGCTTGAATAGAATAGAGAGAGGGGAGGAGATTGGGGAGGAGAGGACAACAGAACAGAATTATTTATTGGCCCAGTTTGATTGGACAGAAAGGAATTTGTTTGGGATTGGGTGAATATGCTCTCAGTGTACATACAGTACATACAACAAATGATTAAATTTGTCAATGTGAACAGCAAAGGTAGGTAGAGATTTGGAAACTAGCACATCGGGATGTCTATGGAGATTCTCAGTCATCCAGGTTGCGGTTGTCCCAAAGGTACTTTTTTCAAAAGGCAACTGGATTTTCTTTGTTTTTCCTTTAAGTTCTGAACTGCAGAAGCTTCTTGAATGAGAAGCAAAACGTCCTCCAGGAAAAACAAAGTCCAGTTGACATTTGAATAAAAGCACCTTTGGGATAACACTTTCAGACAACATTAGGATGCAGAAAGCTGGCTTAGAAATTGTATAGGGAAGATGCTGAAATATTTCAAGAGGAAACATTCCAATCTAAGTGGTGAGGTCCAGACCCGGTATTGTTGACCACCCATATTTCCCTAATGTTGGAAGGAATCAACTAGTGAATCTACTACACCCATTTGGAGAAAGTCACGCCAGAACAAAGAGAAGCAGGATCTTCAGTGAGCTCTTCACTGGGAAAAAGTGATGGAAGAGAATGAACTATTGAACCATTATGAGACTCGAGAGTTTTGTCAAAAGTAATAACAAGGGATGGCGCTGTGACTGCAGCACCTAACATTGGTTGTGTTTAACTTATTTCTGAGATACTAAATTGATTGTGTTTGTTTTTTTATTAATGCCCTAACTTATACAAGTAGCTTAAGGCTTAGCTTGTACATCTCAGATATCGGCTGTTTTTGGTCAGTAAATTAGGCAATTTAGGGAACCAGCTTTAGAAAATACAGGCAGCCCTTGACTTATGACGAAAATTAAACTCCAGATTTCCATGGCTAAGCAAGACAATCGTTAAGTGAGGGTTTTTGCCATTTTACAACTTGTCTTCCACAGTAGTTCCATAAGTAATATGGTTTTTAAGTGAATCTGGCTTCCCCATGGATTTTGCCTGTCAGAAGGTCTCAAATGGTGATTACATGACCCTGGGATGCTCCAACTATCAAAACTACAGGCCGGTTGCCAAGTGTCCGGACCACATGACACGGGGATGTGGCAACGGTTGTGTGAAAAAATTCATAAATCAATTTTTTTTCAGTGCTGTTGCAACTTCGAATGGTCACGCAACAAACGATTGTAACATGAGGACTAATTTTAAAGCACCAACTGATTATTTATTATTAAGACGCAATCATGAATGTTAAGAATGTGTTCTTTCAGTCCAACAGACAATTGCCAATTCACTGAAACCCATCTTGGAAAACATAGGGAAGGAATTTCGTAACATCAATATAGTTCAGGGCCTAGACTAGGGATCTCCAAATGTTCTGGGCTTCAACTTCCAGAATTCCTCTGGCACACATGTTACCATGCTGGCTGGGGAATTCTGGATGTTGAAGTCTACAAGTGTTAAAGTTGCCAATTTTGGAGACCCCTGGCCTTGACTTATGGAATTATGGTTTACGGTTGTTTCTAGTGCCTTTCTACTGTGAAGTCTTTCAATGTCCAACATACTGGAAATGGAGAAAGAGTTATGGTGTGAATAGTTTTTTGCTTTTCAAAAAAAGGATTACAAGCATTGTGAGGTACCTGAACCTTCACAATAAAAGTTAAAATCTCAAAAGGGGGAAGATGGCGAAGAATCCTAAGATTCCTTGGAGAAGGCTCAGGTTTCCCAGGGAACAAGTCAGATGCACAGTATGGCCTCCGACAATTGGAAGGCCAGAGTCTAGGGATGGGGAAGCTTGGTCCTTTTTTGATTTGTGGACTTCAACTCCCAGAATTCCTGAGCCAGCCATGCTTAAAAACCATGTTACTCCGGTTGCTAGGGAATTCTACGACTTAAAGTCCACAAGTCTTAAAGTTGTCATGTTTGGAGATCCTTGGCCTAGACTTATGAAATTATGGTCTACTGTTATTTGTAGTGCCTTCTTGCTGCAAAGTCTTTACATTTGAAATATAAGTGAGAAAGAATTATGATCAACATTTCCTTGCTTTTCATAAAAAAGGATTACAAGCATTACAAGAAACCTGGATCTTCAAAATAAAAAGTTAAAAACTCAAAATGTTACCGGGACGGTTGGAGTGAGCCGGTTCTCTCTCAGCTGATCGTCGGAGCAACCGGCTCGCCTTAACTGGACCGAATAGGCTGAATCACACCCCAGAAAGCCATGCTATATTACTGCTGAAGCAACATTTACAAATGCTTTGTGGTTTCTCTTTAGACTTATTAGGATAGATTTAAATAGCTTGGGTGAGCTCTCTATTACATATACCGGTATGCAGGAAGGGTAAGATGTTAATGTAAAACGGGCAGGAATTACTGTAAAGGGAGATGACAAAATTCCGACTCTGACTTATAAACTCTGTGGCAAATGCTGTGTAAAGCCTTCCAGTGGACGTTGCTGAGGTAAAAAGCTTTTGAGGGAGATTTCCTTGTGTTACTTTTTCTGCACAATGAAGATTTTGTTTACAATTTTCTCTTCAACGTGTTCAGTTTGACACGTAGTTCAGAAGGATCTCTTTCTGAAGAAGATGTTGGTATAAAAGTAAAAGAAAGAAAGAAAAGAAGCTAAGGAAATGGCGATGGAGAAAATACATTTATAAAAAGGAAATAGTTGTGAAACTAAAAAACATGGATGATGGGGGTTGGAATGCTATAGAAATATTTTTTCTTTCTTCACATATATAACCCATATAATTATTTTGTTAAGAGTTTTTGGTTCCTTTATATAGGTTAATAATACATATTAGATGGATGAATAGATAATGATGTTAGATTAATTTCGATTTAATATAATTTGATATCATACAGAAAAGTTTTTTATGATTAATATGAGGAGTTGGAATGAATAATTTACATGTGTATGAGATGTTAAGGTAAATTATGAATGGAAGTGGACCAAATGATAAAAACAAAAAAGGTACATTATGATTGTTTATTATTTTTATATGAGATCTGTTGAAATGTAAAGTTTGAAAATTTATTATGTTAAGGTCTGAATTAATTAATTGATTTTATATAATATAGAAAAGTTTTTGATGATTAATACAAAACTAGAGAGAATAGAAGTGGATCTAAATGTTAAAAACAAAAAAGGCATATTATGATTGCTTATTACTTTTGTATATGAGATCTGTTTAAATGTAAAATTTGAAAAATTTATTATATTAAGATTTGAATTTCTAATTGAATTGAAAAATTTGGAAACAATTTTGATTATTAATGTGAGAAGTTGAAATGTAGGGGGAGTGAAGGAGTGAGAAAGGAGGAGGAGGAGAAGGAGACAGAGGGGAGTGTAATGGAAAAAAGTAAAACAGACTGATGATTGATGATATAAGTGCAGAATAAGATATTGATTTTTGAATGATTGATTAAAATGTATAACTATGTATTTTATTGTCATATTTTAAGGTATATGTGTATTGTGTTGTATATGAAGTTGTGAAGAAAAATAAACTTTTTGGAAAAAAAGGAGGATCTATTTCCTTCTTTCAACCAGATGGCAAGATATAAAGACTGTAGACAGCCACTGCTCCATGGATCTGAAACTATATGACTTTTAAATGTAGACCCATATATCTTCCATGGGAGTTCAGCGTGGTTTTGATTACTGTAGTCTATATCCCACCTGATGCCAATACTACCATAGCTTTGGGATTCTTATATAACATTGTCAGTAATCAGCAGAATAAGTATCCTGATGCTGTGCATATTATAGCGGGGGACTTTAATAAAGCTGATTTAAAAGCAGTGCTCCCTAAATTTTATCAGCATGTTAAGTGTGCTACTAGAGGAGCAAACATGTTGGACAAAGTATATACCAGGGGTCCCCAAACTTGGCAACTTTAAGACTTGTGGACTTCAACTCCCAGAATTCTGGGAGTTGAAGTCCACAAGTCTTAAAGTTGACAAGTTTGAAGACCTCTGGTATATACCAACATCAAACATGGCTATAAGGTTATACAATTACCACATTTGAGACAATCAGTCCATATGTCACTGCTTTTAGCACCTGAATACATCCCTCTTAGGAGACGGGCTCTGCCGATAATAAAGACAGTTAAATTTTGAAATCTTGGCCAAAAGATAGTAGTAACACGGTTGTGAAAGAAATCTGGCTTCCCCATTGACTTTGCTTGTCAGCCGCTTCACATGACCCTCAGACACGGCAACCGTCATAAATATGAATCAGTGGTCAAGCGGCTGAATTTGGATTACGTGACCATGGGGATTCTACAACGGTCTTCAGCGCAAGCGACGGACATAAATCACTTTTTTAGGGGGGCCATTGCAGCTTAGAATGGCCACTAAACCAATGCTTGTTGTTGAGGACTCCTTGGAAAGCAGCCATTATTTGCTATTACGGCACAATCGTGGATGGACTGCCCTGTTAGCATCAGTGGATAAGGCAGCCTCTTTTCCCTGCCTACTCCACTTTTCTTCCAAAAGGGTTGATTCCCTTCTAAATGTGCAGCTCCGCATCCTTTTCCCTCCTCCCGTCCCTGGGCTTCGTCCCCTCCCTCTCTCCCCTCTTTCTCTGACTGCCTGGGGCAAAGAAGCATTGGACTCGCTGTCCAGCTGACCATCCCACCCGGGAGGGAAGGAGGGAGAGGGGGGCATGAAGGGGAAGCTCCGAGTGGGCGGCGCTCTCAGCCCTTTAGAGAATGGGAGGAGCTGGACGGAGAGGGGAGGAGCTATAAACTCTTCCCGCTTGGGCTCTGCAAACTCCTGGCTGGGGTCGTTCCGGGAAGGAAGGAAGCTTAGGCGGCGGTGCTGCGAGGAAAGCGGGCCTTTTCCTGGGCGCATCTCTTGGAACGAGGAACAGAGCCGCCTTTCCCTGCGGGCGTCAAGTAAGAAGCTCCCTCCCTCCCTTTCTCTCTCTCTCTCTCCTCCCTCCCTCCCTCCTTCCTTCCTTCCTTCCTTCCTCCCTTCCTCTCTCTCCTTCCTTCCTTCTTTCTTTCTTTCCTTCCTTCCTCCCTCCCTCCTCCCTTCCTCCCTTCCTTCTTCACATCTGGGGAAATGCTTGGACAGGAGACCCTCCAATGCAGCTTCTTGGGGCGCTGCTAAGATCTCTCCTGCAGTCCCCACTTTCTCCTTGGGGAGATGATGATTATTTTGCTGGCCCTTCCTGATCGTTGCCGTCACTACCTTTTCTCTGGTGCTGTTTCAGATCCAGGAGGCTTGGAATTGGTTTTCATTGTTCAATTTAACTGCGTTTCTAAAGTCTTGTTTGCATTTAAAAAGTCTTGTTTCCATTTTAAAAGGTGTTGCCTTTCCTTCGGCAGCTCCCAAGATTGAGAAACATTGCTGTAGGCCAGGGGTGAGGAAGGAAGGTCCTTTTATGACTGGTGGACTTCAACTCCCAGAATTCCTCAGCCAGCTGTGTCAGGTATTCTGGGAGTTGAAGTCCACCAGCCATAAAAGGGCCATACTTCCCCACTTCTGCAGTAGGCTATTCCAAAAGGCAAGCCCCAGCTGTGAAAAGAGTTTTTCTCATCTTCCCTGATTATCTGATGAGGGAAGGTGAACATTATAGAAACGTAGAATAACAGTGTTGGAAGGGACCTTGGAGGTCTTCTAGTCCAACCCTGACTCAGTAGTTTCTTCCCCAAACCCCAAAAACTTCAACCTCAGATTATCTACCATCGACCTCACCCCATTCCTAAGAGGTGGGTAAGGGGTGTGCATAAGCGCACAATCGTGCCTACCGTTCCTGTCCTAATGTACCCATATATTCATACCTCTTTTACTCTTATTCATTGTCAAGGTTATGACTAACCAGATTGGGTTTCCTAATATAAAAAAATAAAACTATAAATCCAAGTTTGTAGAATATGTCATTGTTGCTTTAAATGAATCCAGGTTTGTTTGCTAGTGACTATAAAGAGAGAGCAAGAAAGCGCATATGCAGAGGAGTGCGCGCAGCTTGGCTTGACAGAGAGAAAGAGAGAGGTTTGCTTGATTAATTGTTGATTGCTCACTGTGTGTGAAGGACTAAAGATTTCTGAATCTAGCGTACAAAGAAGTTCAAGATATTCTACTAGAGATAAGTAAAGAACAGACTGTTTATGTTATTGTGCTGTTTATTTTAAGTAAAGCTTATTTTCTACAACACGTTATCAATTATTGACTATATCAAACCACAACCACCCATTCCGCTACATAAACCCTGGACTCTGCAATTAATTCCTTAACATTCATGCTTGTACTATTTTATATATATATATATATATATATATATATATATATATATATATATATATATATATATATATATATATATATATATATATATATATATATATATATATATATTCAATCATGTTTTTACTGTTTATACTTTGCTTATAATCATATATGCTTGACAAATAAACAAATACAAATACAAATCCCCTGGTTGAGGAGGAGGAATTTATACCATTTGAGACAGGTAGCGCTACCGGATGTCGGCATGGCTACTTTGATACCTTCCTTACTGTATCTGCTGTCAATCAAAGAGGTGTATTTCCTGCTGATGTCACATAAATGTCACCTCTCGTTTGGACTACTGCAATGCGCTCTACATGGGGCTACCCTTGAAGAGTATCCGGAGACGTCAGCTGGTGCAAAATGCGGCTGCGCGTGCTGTGGTGGGTGTGCCAAGGTACACCCACGTGACATCGATACTCCGCCAGCTGCATTGGTTGCCCATCGGTCTCCGGGTCCAATTCAAGGTGTTGATCACCATCTTTAAAGCCCTTCATGGCTTAGGACCAGGTTATCTACGGGACCGCATTCTGCCTCATACTTCCCTTCGACCGGTTAGGGCCCACAGAGTGGGCCTCCTCCAGGTCCCGTCGGCCAAGCAATGCCGGCTGGCGGGCCCAAGGGGGAGAGCCTTCTCTGTGGCTGGCCCCGCTCTCTGGAACCAACTTCCACCAGAGACCCGAACTATCCCCACTCTGCTGGCCTTCCGAAAAGCCGTTAAGACATGGCTCTTCCTGCAGGCGGGGGGTAGAGCTTAATTCACTCGAGCTCACCCCCCAAGTATGTATGATGTTGAATGGTTGTTGATTTCTTATATTGTGTTTTAATTTTTATATTGTTTTAATTACTATTTCAGATTTTGGTTGTTCTTGTATTTTTCACTGATGTACGCCGCCCTGAGTCCTTAGGGAGTTGGGCGGCATATAAGAATTCCAAAATAAATAAAATAAATAAATAAATATAAAAGCATTAAAGAAATCCTTCCGGGTCTTTCCCAGCCTTTATCCAAATCTGAATACAGGTAATCCTTGAGATAGGATAACAATTGAGCCCAAAATTTTTTTTGCTTGCCGAGATAGTTGCTAAGTGAGTTTTTCCCCAGTTTTACGACCTTTCTTGCTACAGTTGTTAAGTGAACCACACTGCAGTTGTTGAGTTAGTAACACAGTGGTGAAGGGAATCGGCTTCTCTATTGACTTTGCTTGTCAGAAGGTCCCAAAAGGGGATCACATGACCCCGGGACCCTGATAAATATGAGCCAGTTGCCAGTGTCCCAATTGGGCTTTGTTTCTTTGTTTGTGCCAGGCCAGGCCTAGAACTCCTGAATAACAACTCAGCACAACTCCCTGGATATGGGAGGGGATCTGCTTGAGGCCTCCAGAGTCCAGCTCTGTGGTCTTTTAATGGGTAAACTTCATGGCTGAGAGAGCTGCCTCTGGATCCAATCCCTGGTCCTTCCACACCTCTCAGTTTTCTTCTCACCCAGGGTGACCTTCTATGTATTGTAATAACAACAACAACAACCACAACAACAGAGTTGGAAGGGACCTTGGAGGTCTTCTAGTCCAACCCCCTGCTTAGGCAGGAAACCCCACACCATTTCAGACAAATGGTTATCCAACATCTTCTTAAAAACTTATAAATATATAAATATATTTAACCTACAAATTTACACTGCAGTCTTTTTAATCATCCAGAAAAGGAAGAACATAAGATAGTGGGGAACACAGGAAAATCATGAGGTAAATCTAAAACATCCTGCAGAACACACAGAAGGAAAAAAGGAGGGGAAAAAGGGAAACTCCCCCTTTATACTTACAGCAACCAATCATAGCGTAGATTCCATCCTGCATGAGTCGACACTCTCTAACTTATCAATCACAATTGTGTTCCGGCCTGTTGTACACTTTACTGTTCCAGCTACTAAATTCAATATCTTACACGCTCGTTTGCTGTTCTTGGAAACTGGAGGTTTTTCAATAAGAAGACTCACATGTAATTCATTGTTCATTGTTAGGAATGCTCATGGAATACGTTGTATTTTTGTACCACTCCCAGTGTCAGGAATTGGTATTCCTTGAGGATGTAGCTTTGTTTTTCTCCATGGAGGAGTGGGCCCGTCTGGATTTTAATTTTAATTTTCTTTTTTTTTTCAATTTTTATTTTTTCTCCACAATTCCACTACATATCAATACACACATACCTTAAAATATATCAATAATATACATACTTATACATTGTAAGTCCATCAATCAGAAATCAATGTCTTATTTTGCACCTATTTTCAACCATTGTTTATCAGTCTGTTCTTTCTTCTTTCTATTACACTCCCCTCCCTCTCTCTCTCTCCTTCTTCCACCTTCTTACTCCTTCTCTCCTCCTTCTACTTCTCTCCACTCCTTCTCCTCTCCCTTCACCTTTCTACATTCTCTTTCTCCCTCTTGCCTTTCCCTGAGTGCGCCTTATCCTAACATCTCATATTTAACAGACTGATGATATCTTCCAAATTTTTAAACTAGCGGTGCCTCCTCTAATATTATTATTCTTATAACATTTCTGTATATATAACTCTTTAATCTAGGTATATGTTAATAATCCTGCTGCCTCTTAACCTAGTTTTGTCTCCTGGGTCTACCACCAATTAATTTCCAATTTTTATTCCAAATTGACCGCTATAGCTTAACTTTCCAAAGTAGTTATCATCTCTCCTGCCTCTTAATTTTAGCAGTATTGCTTCCTCTCCTTCCTTAATATCTTTACTTGTTTCGTTCCCCCTATTTCTATCATTTCTAAAAGCCCAATAAAAAAATCAACATTTTGATTATGTAATTTATATTGAAGTCTTATAGTCATATTAATTATTCAATTTAACAGCTTATATTACCCCAGTAACATCAATAATTCTATATTGCATCAAAGAGAGAGATGAGAGGGAGGGAGAGGGAGAAAGAGATGGGGGAGAGGGAGGGAGAGAGAGAAAGATGAGAGGGAGAGAGGGAGAAAGAGAAATGGGAGAAAGGAAGGGAGAGAGAGGGAGAAAGGGAGGAAGAGACACAGAGAGCCAGAGGCACAGAGAGAGATACCTGTTTCCCATAGAAAAGAAAACATAGAGAGCCACAAAACCTTGATGGGCGTGGCTGGGAGGGTCATGTGACTCAATGTGAGTGAGTGACATCAACTTCACCACGCCCACCCAGGTTTTGTGGCTCCCGGTCAGGTTTGGGTTCTAACTTACCTCACTGCCAGTGCGCAGTGCTGAAAAATCCGGGGGAGGGGGAGCCAAAAACAAGATGTTGACCGCATGCACAGTGCCAAAAACTCAGCTTCTGTGCATGCTCAGAAGAAAAAAAAAATTTTAAATAAAAAAAAAAAAGATGGCAGCGCCCACGGACCGGCACCGACTGAACCAGTTCTGTGACATCATCGTGATGTCACCAGCGGGTCGGTACCAGTTTTGGTGAACCAGTCCGAACCGGGAGGAACCCACCTCTGCTCCCGGTATTTTGTTTTCTGTGGGAAACGGGTCCAAATGGCGCTTTGAGTGTTTAAGGTTGCAGATCCCTGTGACCTAGTTCCTAGGCGTTGTGTCGCTCATGAGATTAGAAACATATACAATGCATTTTCATCACAGGCCAACATGTATTCTTACAATTCTGTAAAAACAATACAACTCTGTTTCCCACATTAATAACAAGCATAGCATCATGTTTTGAACAAATGGGAGTTTGGAAGAATATTGATATTGTTCAAATACAGCAATGGTGCTCGATCCCTTTTGCACCTAAGTTTGTGTTAACTTTTTTATTCTTTCTGTTGCAAGCAGGTGACGGATGGGAGATAGAGGATTTTGGCCAACAGGCAGCTGCACCATTGCCAAAAGAGAAAAAGGAAGTTGCAGAAAAAATGTATGAAAAGCAAAGTTCTGAGGACAACCTGTTAACGGTTGAGCACGAGAATTGCTCTAGTTTACCATGTGCAGATACCAATGTCTTATTGGAAACAGATGATTGCCAAAAAAAGGAAGTGTGTTCAAGGTGTGGGAAAATATTCCGAGATGGATCGGGATTATGTGACTGTTGTCAAAGCCCTGCTGGAGAGAAACAAGGCGAAAGCAGGCAACGCTCTAAAAGGACCCTTCGTCCTCCTTTACATGAAAGAATACAAGAAGAAGGGAAATTGTACAAATGTACGGAGTGTGCAGAAAGCTTCGGTACAAGCCGCTCTCTTGCTTCACATAAAAAGATTCACAAAGCAGAGGATCCACACAAATGTCTGGATTGTGGAAGGACCTTCAGGCAGAAAAATCACCTGAATTCACATAAGAGGGTCCACGAAGAGAGGAAGCAGCATCAATGCATCACCTGTGGAAAAACCTTCGGAAATAGCACCTCCTTTACCTCCCATCAAAGCATCCACAGAGAGGAGCGGTTGCATCAACACAGGGAGGGTAGAACGAGGTTTACTCAGGGCAAGGAACTGAATTCCTGGAAAAAAAGTCCCACTGGGAATAAATCATGTAAATGCCTAGAATATGGGAAGAGTTTCCGCTCTGCAAGTGATCTCTCTTTCCATAATAGGATCCATACAGGGGAAAAGCCATATCATTGCACAGTGTGCGGAAAGAGTTTCACCCAAAAAGGCCATTTCAATTTACATAACTGGATCCACACTGGAGAGAAGCTGTATAAATGCACAGAGTGTGGAAAAAGCTTCAGGCAAAAAGATCATCTTAAGTCACACGAGAGGATCCACACGGGAGAAAAACCATTTCAATGCATGGAGTGTGGAAAGAGCTTCAGTAATTCCAGCCACTTAAATTCCCATCGAAGTGTCCACAGTGGAGAGAAACCATATCATTGCATGGTGTGTGGAAAGGACTTCACCCGAAATGACAGTTTAAATTTACATAAGAGGATCCATACCGGAGAGAAGCCGTATAAATGCACTGAGTGTGGAAAATGCTTCAGGACCTCCGGTGAACTTACTTGCCATAAGAGGATTCACACAGGGGAGAAACCCTATGAATGCTTGGAGTGTGTAAAAACCTTCAGGACCTCTGGTGAGCTTACTTCCCATAAGAGGATTCACACAGGGGAGAAACCCTATGAATGCTTGGAGTGTTTAAAAACCTTCAGGACCTCCGGTGAGCTTACTTCCCATAAGAGGATTCACACAGGGGAGAAACCTTATAAATGCCTGCACTGTGGAAAAAGCTTCAGTCAAAAATGTTATCTTAAGATACACGAGACTATCCACACGGTAGACAAACCATTTCAATGCATGGAGTGTGGAAAGATCTTTCGTCAAAAACATCATCTTAAGTCACACGACAGGATCCACACGGGAGAAAAACCATTTAAATGCATGGAGTGTGGAAAGAGCTTCCGTTTCTTAACAAGCCTTTCTGTCCATCACAGAATCCACACAGGGGAGAAGCCCTTTCAATGCCTGCAGTGTGGAAAGTGCTTTGCCCATTCTAATAGCTTTCATGCCCACAAACATACCCACACAGGGGAGAAACCGTACAAATGCACCGAGTGTGGGAAGTGCTTCACTCATCCACGGACTCTTAGTCTCCATAAAAGGACCCACACAGGTGAAAAGCCTTATAAGTGCACCGAATGTGGCAAACGCTTCACCAGTTCGAGTTCCCTAACTTGCCACAAAAGGCTCCATACCGGGGAGAGACCATATGAATGCCACACTTGTGGAAAGAGCTTCAATAGAAAAAATAACTATATTGTACATAGCAGAACCCACACTGGGGAGAAACCATATCAGTGCCAGGAGTGTGGAAAATGCTTCAGTGATTCTCGAAAAGTGACGATCCATAAAAGGATTCACACAGGAGTGAAACCCTATAAGTGCACGGAGTGTGGCATGAGTTTCAGGAGAAGTAGTTACCTTACTGTCCACAAGAGGACCCACACTGGGGAGAAACCATATACATGTCATGAGTGCGGAAAAAGCTTTAGTCAAAATCATTCACTCCAGATCCACAGAAGGCTTCACTCAGGAAAGAAACCTTATAAATGCCTGGAGTGTGGAAAATGTTATAGCGAGAGTGGCAGTCTTGCCTCCCACATGAGGATCCACACAGGAGAAAAACCATTTAAATGCATTGACTGTGAAAAGAGTTTCAAAGACCGGAAGAATCTTATGCTCCATAAAAGAATCCACACAGGGGAGAAGCCTTATCAGTGTGTCTAGTGTGGAAAGAAATTCAGACCAGAGAGTGTCTTTAATTGACATAAAAAGACGCACAGCAGGAAAAGATGACATGAATTGGTCTGTGTTGATTCTCAAAATTTGCTTCAATCCCAGGAGAATCTAAAAATGCATGGTGTATGGGAAAGGGGTTCCAAAGAAGTAGAAGGTTTTTGATCCATTAAAAAGAAGTGTTTCCTTGTATAAATAGGAATTAACTTTTGGATACCATGTTTTCCAGCAAATAAGACCCTGTCTTATTTACATAGTAGTAAATACTAGTAGTAGCTGCAGCCTGCCGGTCCTTTGGTCAACGCACTCTGGGGCTTGTCTTCGCATTGTGACACCAGCAGCAGACAGAGGCATGGGGCGGAAGGCAGGTGATCCCAATGTTTGCCCAATGTTTGGGGTGCAGGCAAACCAAGAAATGCAATGGCAAACGTCCTGCGGCTGGCTGCCCACTCCAGCCCACTGTCTCTCAGCTTTCCTACGGCCCTCATGTCGCATCCAGATTGCCTGCCTTCCCCCTGCACCACTGCCTTCATGTGCTATTTGGACAGGTAATCAGCTCACATGTGCTGCACGGGCTATGGCTGCTACCGGACATCGTTGAATGCTGGCCACACACAGCCCGCTTCAATGGGGCCTTTTTTGGCTTTAGGGCTTTAAAATTTGGCTAGAGCTTATTTTTTTGGGTAGGGCTTATTTTTGGGGAAACACTGTATTAGATCTTGCTTGAATAGAATAGAGAGAGGGGAGGGGCTTGGGGAGGAGAGTAGAGGACAACAGAATTATTTATTGGCCCAGTTTGATTGGACAGAAAGGAATTTGTTTGGGATTGGGTGAATAAGCTCTCAGTGTATATACATACAACAAATGATTTTATTTGTCAATGCGAACAGCAAAGGTAGGTAGGGATTTGGAAACTAGCGCATCCAGATATCTATGGAGGTTCTCAGTAATCCAAGTTGCAGTTGTCCCAAAGGTACCATATTTTTCGGAGTATAAGATGCACCTTAGGTTTGGGGGAGGAAAACAAGGGGGGAAAATCTGCCTCTGCCTCCCAGCAATTTGCCTCCCAGCAAACAGCAAACAGTACAGATGATATACACTGTTTGCTGTGTATTTTTGTCCATGTGTGCCTGACCCATAGAAATTGCAAAGAATTGGAGAAATGTACATTATAGCAGTATATTAATGCCAGAAAGTTTTCTTAAATGTAGTCACACTAACTCCTTCCAATTATTTAAATAGATCAACTCCAAACATGACTAAGTCAAGGTTTAACTCAGCTGCCTTATCTTAATACTAAAATAGGACACAGTTACATTTCAGACTATACTTGTACAGATTATGTTAAAATTAATGTGGCTTTCTGGAAGTATACATTATTCTCTGTTATTTAAAAGAAGATACAAAAGCACTGGGCCTGTTCAGAGCAAGCATTTATTTTAAAAAGGTTTTTCATTTTGTTAAGTTGTCTAGAACAATAATAAAGCAGTCTTTAAAAAATAAGTCTAATAATTTGAACATTCTACAGACATTTATAGTTATTGACTTACCTCCTTGCATCCAGTTTCAGCAGTCTGATTAGCACAAGAAAATAAAATTCTGCCTCTGGCTCTCCCACCTAGCAATTTGCCTCCTTGCAACTTTAGTTTCACTTTCAGTTTAGTACATGCCGGCCGGCAGCCTCATTCAGCTGAGAGTCGGGAAGCTGATAATCAGTTGCTTGGCTTAACTGGCTCTGTTCTGTTTACTGCAAGGAGGTAAATTGCTGGGAGGCAGAGGCTAAAGGGTGAAAGTGGGGTGGGTGGGTGGGGCTACATTCAGTGTATAAGACGCACCCAAGTTTTCATCCTCTTTTTGGGGGTAAAAAGGTGCATCTTATACTGTTTTCAAAAGGCAACTGGATTTTCTTCGTTTTTCCTTTAATTTCTGAACTGCAGAAGCGTCTTGAATGAGGAGCGAAACATCCTCGAGGAAAAACGAAGTCCAGTTGACTTGAAAAAAAGCACCTTTGGGATAACACTTTCAGACAACATTAGAGTGCAGAAACCTGGCTTAGAATATAGGGAAAATGATGAAATATTTCAAGAGGAAACATTCCAATCTAAGTGGTGAGGTCCAGACCTGGTGTTGTTGACCACCCATATTTCCCTAATGTTGGAAGGAATGAACCAGTGGATCCGTTACACCCATGTGGAGAAAGTCACGCCAGAAAAATGAGAAGCAGGATCTTCATTGAGCTCTTCACTGGGAGAAAGTGACGGAAGAGAATGGACTATTGAACCATTACGAGACTCGAGAGTTTTGTCAAAAGTAATAACTGGAGGAATGGCGCTGTGTATGCACCACCTAACGTTGGTTGTGTTTAACTTATTTCTGAGATGCTATATTGATTGTGCTTGATTTTTTATTAATGCCCTAACTTATATAGTAGTTAAAGGCTTAGCTTATACATCTCAGATATTAGCTGTTTTTGGTCAGTAAATTAGGCAATTTAGGGAACCAGCTTTAGAAAATACAGGCAGCCCTTGACTTATGACGAAAATTAAACTCCAGATTTCCATGGCTAAGCAAGACAATGGTTAAGTGAGTTTTTTGCCATTTTACAACTTGTCTTCCACAGTAGTTCCATAAGTAATATGGTTTTTAAGTGAATCTGGCTTCCCCATGGATTTTGCCTGTCAGAAGGTCTCAAATGGTGATTACATGACCCTGGGATGCTCCAACTATCAAAAATACAGGCCGGTTGCCAGGCCGGACCACATGACACGGGGATGTGGCAACGGTTGTGTGAAAAAATTCATAAATCAATTTTTTATCAGTGCTGTTGCAACTTCGAATGGTCACGCAACAAACGATTGTAACATGAGGACTAATTGTAAAGCACCAACTGATTATTTGTTATTAAGGCACAATCATGAATGTTAAGAATGTGTTCTTTCAGTTCAACAGACAATTGCCAATTCACTGAAACCCATCTTGGAAAACATAGGGAAGGAATTTCGTAACATCAATTTAGGTCAGGGCCTAGACTAGGGATCTCCAAATGTATTTTAAGAGTTCTGGGCTTCAACTTCCAGAATTCCTCTGGCACACATGTTACCATGCTGGCTGGGGAATTCTGGATGTTGAAGTCTACAAGTGTTAAAGTTGCCAATTTTGGAGACTCCTGGCCTAGACTTATGGAATTATGGTCTACGGTTGTTTCTAGTGCCTTCCAACTGTAAAGTCTTTGGATGTCCAACATACTGGAAATGGAGAAAGAGTTATGGTGTGAATAGCTTCTTGCTTTTCAAAAAAAGGATTACAAGCATTGTGAGGTACCTGAACCTTCACAATAAAAGTTAAAATCTCAAAAGGGGGAAGATGGCGAAGAATCCTAAGATTCCTTGGAGAAGGCTCAGGTTTCCCAGGGAACAAGTCAGATGCACAGTATGGCCTCCGACAATTGGAAGGCCAGAGTCTAACCAGGAATGGGGAAGCTTGGTCCTTTTTTGACTTGTGGACTTCAACTCCCAGAATTCCTGAGCCAGCCATGCTTAAAAACCATGTTACTCTGGTTGCTGGGGAATTCTAGGACTTGAAGTCCAGAAGTCTTAAAGTTGCCATGTTTGGAGATGGCCTAGACTTATGGAATTATGGTCTACTGTTATTTGTAGTGCCTTCTTGCTGCAAAGTCTTTACATTTGAAATATAAGTGAGAAAGAATTATGATCAATATTTCCTTGCTTTTCATAAAAAAGGATTACAAGCATTACAAGAAACCCGAATCTTCGAAATAAAAAGTTAAAAACTCAAAATGTTACAGGGACGGTCGGAGAGAGTCGGTTCTCTCTCAGCTGATTGGCGGAGCAACCGGCTCGCCTGAACTGGACCGAATAGGCTGAATCCTACCCCGGAAAGCTATGCTATATTACTGCTGAAGCAACATTTATAGATGTTTTGTGGTTTCTCTTTAGACTTATTAGGATAGATTTAAATAGCTTGGGTGAGCTCACAAACAAAAGAATTCTAACAATTTAAGGATACGATTTACAAATTGGTTGGCATAATTTCATTTGGGAGGGAAAACAAGTACATAAATATTTTCAGAGACAACACATTAGAGGAACACTGTTAGAAGACTGGTTAGAAATTAAACACAAACATTATACTCAAATGCCTAAATGGATATCCCCAATGGAAGCCCTAATCTACCCCAATCTTTTAGACCTGAACAAAAAAATTACATATAAGGAACTACTTGATGAACACAACAATCTAAAAACAAGAGAGTAATTGGCACTACAGGGAAAAAAGATTGATTGGTGGCCATATTTACAAATTCAAAAGAAATTCAAAAAAGACATATCACAATTCGGCTTCCAAGAAAAAGACCAAGATTTGGATAAAATTTTATTAGGCTCAGAAGAAAAAATAATAACAAAATCATATAATTGTTTACTTAAGGTAAAAATGGAGGAGGAAACAGTAAAAGAGGTGATAATATGGGCACAAAATTTCGGTTACAATATTGAATTGGATTTATGGGACAAAATATGGAACCAAAATTACAAAATGACGATGGCCCCATCCTACAGAGAAAACACATACAAAATGTTTTATAGGTGGCACCTACCCCCGGCAAGATTGGCAAAAATGGTTCCTCATCTATCACCCAAATGTTGGAAATGCAAACAAGAATATGGAACATATTACCACATGTGGTGGACATGTTCAGAAATTAAGAAATATTGGAAAAAAAATACAAAATTGGATTGAGGAGATAACAAAACAAACCATATAATTCAAACCAGAAATCATCTTATTAGGAATAGTGAAAATGAAAATAAGCAAACAGGTCCATTATCTCATACTTCACATAATTACAGCAGCCAGAATCCTGTATGCACAGCACTGGAAAACCGACATAACACCTTCTAACACAATGTTAATAACCAAGATATTAGACTGTGCAGAAATGTGTAAACTAACAATGAAACTACAGGATAAAGAAGATTCAGAATAGTACAAAATCTGGGAAAACTGGTATAAATGGTTGGAAAACAAACAAAATAAACAAATTTAACATGTTAAGGGTGATGAATAGAATAAATAAAATAGATTGATGATAAATTAAGAAAATAACAACTTAGATATCGAAACGATAACGATACGCAAAAGCTGTACTATATATTTATAACTACTATTTCTCATTTTAATGTATGTACTTTCCCCCCCTTTTTCCTTTTTTTTTCTACACCTCTTTTAACCTAGACTATACTGTTCATGAAATTACATATTGCTATATATGCTTGATTTGTATATATATATATATGTATATATATATATTCTTTTTTGTATGTCTTTTTTGTATGTCTTTCTGGTATTATGTGTTTTTGTATATTTTAAAATAACTCAATAAAAATTATTTTTTTAAAAAAAAGAAGTGGATCTAAATGTTAAAAACAAAAAAGGCATATTATGATTGCTTATTACTTTTGTATGTGAGATTTGTTTAAATGAAATATTCGAAAAATTTATTATATTAAGATTTGAATTTCTAATTGAATTGAAAAATTTGGAAACAATTTTGATTATTAATGTGAGAAGTTGAAATGTAGGGGGAGTGAAGGAGTGAGAAAGGAGGAGGAAGAGGAGACAGAGAGGGGAGTGTAATGGAAAAAAGTAAAACAGACTGATGATTGATGATATAAGTGCAGAATAAGATATTGATTTTTGAATGATTGATTAAAATGTATAACTATGTATTTTATGGTCATATTTTAAGGTATATGTGTATTGTGTTGTATATGAAGTTGTGGAGAAAAATAAAAAAAACTTTTTGGAAAAAAAGAAGGAGGATCTCTTTCCTTCTTTTAACCAGATGACAAGATATAAAGACTGTAGACAGCCACTGCTCCATGGATCTGGAATATATGACTTTTAAATGTAGACCCATATATCTTCCACGGGAGTTCAGCGTGGTTTTGATTACTGTAGTCTATATCCCACCTGATGCCAATACTACCATAGCTTTGGGATTCTTGTATAACATTGTCAGTAATCAGCAGAATAAATATCCTGATGCTGTGCATATTATAGCGGGGGACTTTAATAAAGCTGATTTAAAAGCAGTGCTCCCTAAATTCTATCAGCATGTTAAGTGGGCTACTAGAGGAGCAAAGATGTTGGACAAAGTATATACCAGGGGTCCCCAAACCTGGCATCTTTAAGACTTGTGGACGTCAACTCCCAGAATTCTCCTCCATTGGCAAGGAGCATAATCATTTGCTCGCTTTGAAGTGGAGACATCAGAGACAGCTAAAATACAGCCACCAGCCCATTCTATCCCCCACCACATTGTGGAGGAATCGGAGGTGAGGAGCATTCTGAGGGTTGTGGACCCTAGAAAGGCTGCTGGTCCTGATGATATCTCTGGCCGAGTGCTTAAAGACTGTGCTGATCAGTTGGCTGGAGTCTTTACCAGGATCTTCAATCGGTCTTTATCCCAGTCCCGTATTCCATCTTGTTTGAAGGTTTCCACCATTGTTCCACTGCCAAAGACGTTCCCTATTAATAATCTCAAGGATTACAGACTAGTAGCACTCACTCCTATCATCATGAAGTGCTTTGAGCAAATGGTCTGCCGGCACATCATTTCTGGTCTTCTGCATACATTTGATAAACACCAGTTTGCATACAGAAGAAATAGGTCTACAGAGGATGCTATACAGCCATCAGTCTTCACCCTGCTCTGACTCATTTGGAACTGCGGGGAGGGGGGGGGGCTATGTGAGGATGCTTTTTGTAGATTTTAGCTTTGCATTTAACACAATACTTCCACATAGACTAGTGTCTAAACTTATGGATCTTGGGCTTCCTTATTCAATCTGCCTTTGGATTATGGATTTTCTCTCTGGCCACTCTCAGAGGGTCAGATTAGGTAATCCTATCTCTTCAGCCTTATTTTTAACACTGGTACACCACAGGGTTTTGAGGGAAGACATTTTGGACTGAACGGTGGTTGGCTACATCTCAAAATCATATTGTTCTCAGACAGGCCCCATCAACCATTCAAACACAGGTTGTCCTCGACTCGCAACCTCCGTTCAGCCGAAATTTCTGTGGGACATTTGATAAGTCAATTTTTGGCCCATTTTACAACATTTCTTGCCGTACTGGTTACGCGAATCACCGCAGTTGTTAACATTAGTAACACGGTTGTGAAACAAATCTGGCTTCCCCATTGACTTTGCTTGTCAGAAGCTTCACATGACCCTCAGACACGGCAACCGTCATAAATATGAACCAGTGGTCAAGCGGCTGAATTTGGATTACGTGACTATGGGGATTCTACAACGGTCTTCAGCGCGAGCGACGGACATAAGTCACTTTTTTGGGGGGCCATTGCAGTTTAGAATGGCCACTAAACCAATGCTTGTTGTTGAGGACTCCTTGGAAAGCAGCCATTATTTGTTATTACGGCACAATCGCGGATGTTGGTCATTGTAGGAGATATGTTGTAAGTTGAGGACTGCCCTGTTAGCATCAGTGGATAAGGCAGCCTCCCTTCCCTGCCTACTCCAGTTTTCTTCCCAAAGGGTGATTCCCTTCTAAATGTGCTGCTCCGCATCCCTTTCCCTCCTCCCGTCCCTGGGCTTCGTCCCCTCCCTCTCTCCCCTCTTTCTCTGACTGCCTGGGGCAAAGAAGCATTGGACTCGCTGCCCAGGTGCCCATCCCACCCGAGAGGGAGGGAGGGAGGGGCAGGCAGGGGGACCCCCGAGTGGGCGGCTCTCCCCGCTCTTTAGCGAATGGAAGCAGCTAGACGGAGAGGGGAGGAGCCTCTGCAAACTCCTGGCTGGGGTCGTTCCGGGGAGGGGAATCCACGTGCGTGGCCGGGAAGGAAGGAAGCGTGTGCAGCGGCGATCGCTGATCTTTTCCTGCGCGCATCTCTTGGGAAGCGGATTCTGGGCGAGGAGGAGAGCCGCCTCTTTCCAATCGAGCGCCAGGTAATAAGCTCCCTCCCTCCTTCCTTCCTTCCTTCCTTCCTTCCTTCCCTCCCCCACCGGGGGAAATGCTTGGACAGGCGCCCCTTCAATGCGGCTTCATGGGGTCGGCTGCTAATATCGCTCCCGCAGGCACCACTTTGTCCTTGGGGAGATTATTATCATTATTATCTTTCTGGCCCTTCCTGATCGTTTCCCGTCACTTTCTTTTCTCTGGTGCCGTTTCAGATCCAGGAGGCTTGAAGTTCAATGGCTGCGAAACCGGCGGGGGGAAAAAGAGGGCGATCCCTCCCAGGAGCCTTTGTTTCGGGGAGTTGCTCAAGAGGAGCCGCCTCCGGAGAGAGCACCGAGAGCATTTTAAAAGGTATCGCCTTTCCCTCAGGCAACTTTATGATGGGTGGACTTCAACTCCCAGAATTTCCCATGTGGGTTGAAGTCCACCTATCTTACAGTTCCCGAGATTGAGAAACGTTGCTGTAGGCCAGGAATGGTGGGGTTCAACTCCCAGAATTCCTGAGCCAGCTGCCTCAGGAATTCTGGGAGTTGAAGTCCACCAGTCATAAAAGGGCCACATTTCCCCACTTCTGCCGTAGGCTATTCCAAAAGGCAAGCCCCAGCTGTGAAATGGGTTATCTGGGAAATGTGATGAAACCATAACCATCTTGCTAAAAATCATTAGCGCTGAAGGATGTCCGCATGGCTACTTTGATACCTTCCTTACTGTATCTGCTGTCAATCAAAGAGGTGTATTTCCTGCTGATGTCACATAAATATAAAAGCATTAAAGAAATCCTTCCGGGTCTTTCCCGGCCTTTATCCAAATCTGAATACAGGTAATCCTTGAGTTAGGATCACTATTGAGCCCAAAATTTCTTTTGCTTGCCGAGATAGTTGCTAAGTGAGTTTTCCCCCAGTTTTACGACCTTTCTTGCTACAGTTGTTAAGTGAACCACACTGCAGTTGTTGAGTTAGTAACACGGTGGTGAAGGGAATCCGGCTTCTCTATTGACTTTGCTTGTCAGAAGGTCCCAAAAGGGGATCACATGACCCCGGGACCCTGATAAATATGAGCCAGTTGCCCATGTCCCAATTGGACTCTGTCTCTTTGTTTGTGCCAGGCCAGGCCTAGAACTCCTGAATAACAACTCAGCACAACTCCCTGGATATGGGAGGGGATCTGCTTGAGGCCTCCAGAGTCCAGCTCTGTGGTCTTTTAATGCATAAATTCATGGCTGAGAGAGCTGCCTCTGGATCCAATCCCTGGTCCTTCCACACCTCTCAGTTTTCCTCTCACCCAGGGTGACCTTCTATGTGTTGAAACAACAACAACAACAACAACAGAGTTGGAAGGGACCTTGGAGGTCTTCTAGTCCAACCCCCTGCTTAGGCAGGAAACCCCACACCATTTCAGACAAATGGTTATCCAACATTTTCTTCAAAACTTATAAATGTATAAATATATTTAACCTACAAATTTAGTCTTTGTTTTTAATTCAAAAAGTTTTATAAGTACAAAGTACAAACATTTTTCTTTTTTCTCCCCCCCTTCCCCCCTAACCCGACCCCCCCTTCCCTTCCCCCCTCCCCCCCCGGACTTCCCAGAGAAAGTACAGGGCATAATATTCCCCCCCAAAAAATTAATGCTTTTTTCTTTTCTTTTAATTGTTTATTTTCTTAATTCTTTAAAAAAAATTTTTTTTTAATTTTTTTATCCTTATTTTTTTTTTGATTACGCTTTAAACAGTTTTGAATAATTCGGAGTTAAAGACGTTAAAAAAATGTGGAAATTAAGAATTTCTTTTAACAGCAGTCTTTGTAATCATCCAGAAAAGGAAGAACATAAGATAGTGGGGAACACAGGAAAATCATGAGGTAAATCTAAAACATCCTGCAGAACACACAGAAGGAAAAAAGGAGGGGAAAAAAGGGAAACTCCCCCTTTATACTTACAGCAACCAATCATAGCGTAGATTCCATCCTGCATGAGTCAACACTCTAATGAATCAATTACAATTGTGTTCCGGCCTGTTGTACACTTTACTGTTCCAGCTACTAAATTCAATATCCTACATGCTCGTTTGCCGTTCTTGGAAACTGTGGAGGTTTTTCATTAAGAAGACTCACATGTAATTCATTGTTCATTGTTAGGAATGCTCATGGAATACGTTGTATTTTTTACCTCTCCCTGTGTCAGGAATTGGTATTCCTTGAGGATGTAGCTATGTTTTTCTCCATGGAGGAGTGGGCCCTGCTGGATTTTAATTTTAATTTTCTTTTTCCCCCCCAATTTTTTTATTTTTTCTCCATAATTCCATTACATATCAATACACACATACCTTAAAATATATCAACAATATTCATACTTATACATTGTAAGTCCATCAATCAGAAATCAATGTCTTATTTTGCACCTATTTTCAACCATTGTTTATCAGTCTGTTCTTTCTTCTTTCTATTACACTCCCCTCCCTCTCTCTCTCTCTCCTTCTTCCACCTTCTTACTCCTTCTCTCCTCCTTCTACTTCTCTCCACTCCTTGACCTCTCCCTTCACCTTTCTACATTCTCTTTCTCCCTCATTGCCTTTCCCTGAGTGCGCCTTATCCTAACTCATCTCATATTTAACAGACTGATGATATCTTCCAAACTTTTAAACTAGCGGTGCCTCCTCTAATATTATTATTCTTATAACATTTCTGTATATATAACTCTTTAATCTAGGTATATGTTACTAATCATGCTGCCTCTTAACCTAGTTTTGTCTCCTGGGTCTACCACCAATTAATTTCCAATTTTTATTCCAAATTGACCGCTATAGCTTAACTTTCCAAAGTAGTTATCATCTCTCATGCTTCTTAATTTTAGCCGTATTGCTTCCTCTCCTTCCTTAATATCTTTACTTGTTTCGTTCCCCCTATTTCTATCATTTCTAAAAGCCTAATAAAAAATCAACATTTTGATTATATAATTTATATTAAAGTCTTATAGTCATATTAATTATTCAATTTAACAGCCTATATTACCCCAGTAACATCAATAATTCTATATTGCATCAAAGAGAGAGATGAGAGGGAGGGAGAGGGAGAAAGAGACGGGAGAGAGGGGGGGAGAGAGAGAAAGATGAGAGGGAGAGAGGAAGAAAGAGAAATGGGAGAAAGGGAGGGAGAGACACAGAGAGCCAGAGGCACAGAGAGAGAGATACCTGTTTCCCATAGAAAAGAAAACACAGAGAGCCACAAAACCTTGATGGGTGTGGTTGGCGGGGGTCATGTGACTCAGTGGGAGTGAGTGACATCAACTTCACGCTCACCCAGGTTTTGTGGCTCCCGGTCAGGTGTGGGTTCTAACTTACCTCACTGCCAGTGCGCAGTGCTGAAAAATCCGGGGGGGGGGACCAAAAACAAGATGGTGACCGCATGCACAGTGCCAGAAACTCAGCTTCTGTGCATGCTCAGAAGAAAAAAAATTTTTTTTAATGTAAAAAAAAAAAGATGGCAGCGCCCACGGACCGGCACCGACTGAACCGGTTCCGTGACATCATCGTGATGTCACCAGCGGGTCGGTACCAGTTTGGGTGAACCAGTCCGAACCGGGAGGAACCCACCTCTTCTCCCGGTGTTTTGTATTCTGTGGGAAATGGGTCCAAATGGCTCTTTGAGTGTTTAAGGTTGCAGATCCCTGTGACCTAGTTCCTAGGCGTTGTGTCGCTCATGAGATTAGAAACATATAATGCATTTTCATCACAGGCCAACATGTATTCTTACAATTCTGTAAAAACAATACAACTCTGTTTCCCACATTAATAACAAGCATAGCATCATGTTTTGAACAAAGGAGCTGAGATAGCGCAGTGGTTAAAAGCAGCATTGCGACCTTCAGCTGATTGCTAGTTCAGCAGTTCAGCTGTTCAAATCTCACTAGGCTCAAGGTTGACTCAGCCTTCCATCCTTCCGAGGTGGGTAAAATGAGGACCCAGATTGTTGGGGGCAATATGCTGAACTCTGTAAACCGCTTAGAGAGTGCTGTAAAGCACTATGAAGCGGTATATAAGTAAAGTGCTATTGCTAAAAAAAAATGGGAGTTTGGAAGAATATTGATACTGTTCAAATACAGCAATGGTGCTTGATTCCTTTTGCACCTAAGTTTGTGTTAACTTTTCTATTCTTTCTGTTGCAAGCAGGTGACGGATGGGAGATAGAGGATTTTGGCCAACAGGCAGCTGCACCTTTGCCTAAAGAGAAAAAGGAAGTTGCAGGAAAAATATATGAAAAGCAAAGTTCTGAGGAAAACCTGTTAACGGTTGAGGTGGAGAATTATGCTGGTTCACCTTGGCCAGATACCAATGTCTTATTGGACACAAATGATTGCCAAGAAAAAGAAGTGTGTTCAAGGTGTGGGAAAACACTCCGAGATGGATCGGGATTATGTGACTGTTGCCAAAGCCCTGCTGGAGAGAAACAAGGCGAAAGCAGGCAACGCTCCAGAAGGACCCTTCCCCCTCCTTTACATGAAAGAATACAAGAAGGAGGGAAATCGTACAAATGTACGGAGTGTGCAGAAAGCTTTGGTACAAACCGCTACCTCGCATTGCATAAAAAGATTCACAAAGCAGAGAATCCACACAAATGTCTGGATTGTGGAAGGACCTTCAGGCAGAAAAATCATCTTAGTTCACATAAGAGGGTCCACGAAGAGAGGAAGCAGCATCAATGCATCAACTGCGGAAAGACCTTCAGAAGCAGCGCAGCTCTTATTTCCCACCAAAGAATCCACAGAGAGGAGAGTTTACATCAACACAGGGAGGGTAGAATGATGTTTACTCCAAGTAAGGAACCGAATTCCCGGGGGGAAAAACCCACTGGGAATAAATCATGTAAATGCCTGGAATGTGGGAAGAGCTTCCGCTCTGCAAGTGACCTCACTTACCATAATAGGATCCATACAGGGGAAAAGCCCTATCATTGCCCAGTGTGCGGAAAGAGCTTCGCACAAAAAGGCAACTTCAATTTACATAAGAGGATTCACACAGGGGAGAAACCCTATGAATGCTTGGAGTGTGTAAAAACCTTCAGGACCTCCGGTGCGCTTACTTCCCATAAAAGGATTCACACAGGGGAGAAACCCTATGAATGCTTGGAGTGTGGAAAAAGCTTTAACAGAAGCAGCACTCTAACCATACATAAGAGGATACATAAAGGGGAGAAACCATATAAATGCCTGTACTGTGGAAAGAGCTTCAGTCAAAAAGTTCATCTTAAGTCACACGAGAGGATCCACACGGGGGAAAAACCATTTCAATGCATGGAGTGTGGAAAGAGCTTCCATTCCTCTTCACACCTTACTGCCCATCACAGAATCCACGCGGGGGAGAAGCCTTTTCAATGCCTGCAGTGTGGAAAGCGTTTTGCCAATTCTGGTGGCTTTCATTCCCATGAACGGACCCACACAGGGGAGAAACCGTACAAATGCCTGGAGTGTGGAAATAGCTTCCGTAAAGCAGACCACCTAACTTCTCATAAAAGAATCCACAGCGGAGAGAAACCGTATCAATGCTCCGAGTGTGGGAAGTGCTTCAGTCAAACAAGTCACCTTAATATCCATAAAAGGATCCACACAGGGG
This sequence comes from Diadophis punctatus similis, assembly GCA_023053685.1. Lineage (NCBI taxonomy): Eukaryota > Metazoa > Chordata > Lepidosauria > Squamata > Dipsadidae > Diadophis > Diadophis punctatus. The sequence continues at coordinate 236,268,866 of JALIGW010000002.1, forward strand.
AAAAGCCTTATAAGTGCACTGAATGTGAAAAACGCTTCACCTGTTTAAGATCCCTCACTTGCCACAAAAGGCTCCATACTGGGGAGAAACCATATGAATGCCGCACGTGTGGAAAGAGCTTCATTACAAAAAATAGCTATATCTTGCATAGCAGAACCCACACTGGGGAGAAACCATATCAGTGCCAGGAGTGTGGAAAATGCTTCAGTGATTCTCGAGAACTGACGATCCATAAAAGGATTCACACAGGGGAGAAACCCTATAAGTGCACGGAGTGTGGCATGAGTTTCAGGAGAAGTAGTTACCTTACTGTCCACAAGAGGACCCACACTGGGGAGAAACCGTATACATGTCATGAGTGCGGAAAAAGCTTTAATCAAAATAATTCACTCAGGATCCATAGAAGGGTTCACTCAGGGAAGAAACCCTATAAATGCCTGGAGTGTGGAAAATGTTATAGTGCTAGTAACGGGCTTACCTCCCACATGAGGATACACACAGGAGAGAAACCGTTTAAATGCATCGACTGTGGAAAGAGCTTCAAAGACGGGAGGAATCTTACGCTCCATAAAGGAATCCACACAGGGGTGAAGCCGTATCAGTGTGTGGAGTGCGGAAAGAAATTCAGAACCAGGAGTGTCTTTAATTGCCATAAGAAGGTGCACAGCAGGAAAAGATGATATAAGGCATAAAAATCAAGCTAGGGTGGGGGAGGGGGAGGTGCCTCAGGCGCCCTGCGCCCGCTTATCTGAGGACTGACGCAGTCATGCCTCCCATGCCCCGACACCTGTTGCGCCATTCCTGTAGCCGCTTGCGTTCAGACGCCGTGTGGCTCGTTGTTCCAGTGCTGTTCCTTGTGGCTGGACGCCTCATTGCTTGTCGCGCCCATGCCGCCACTAATGGCAGAACACCACAAGCTCATTGTACTGGTGCTGCCGCTTGTGTGCAATGATGCAACATAACACGGAAGATGCCGAGTAGCGGAGCAACAGGTGTCAGGGTGTGGGAGGCTTGGCTGCAGTGGTCCTAAGGTATGGAGATTCTCAAACATCCAGGTTGTGGTTGTCCCAAAGATGCTTTTATCAGAAGGCAATGGGACTTTTTTGTTTTTCCTTCAAGAAGTTTCGCTTCTCATCCAAGAAGTTTCTTCAGTTCTATCGTGATGAGAAGTGAAACATCTTCGAGGAAAAACAAGATATTCCAGTTGCCTTTTGAAAAAAGCACCTTTGGGATAAGACATTCAGATAGAGACAACATTAGGGTGCAGAAAGCTGGCTTAGACATTGTATAGGGAAGATGGTGAAATATTTCAAGAGGAAACATTTCAACCTAAGTGGTGAGGTCCAGACCTGTTGTTGTTGACCACCCATATTTCCCTCATGTTGGAAGGAATCAAGAAGTAGATCTAATAGACCCATGTGGAGAAAGTCACGCCAAAACAGAGAAGCAGGATTTTCAGTGAGCTCTTCACTGGGAGAAAGTGCGGAAAAGAATGAACCAGGGGTGAAATCCAGCAGGTTCTGACAGGTTCTGGAGAACCGGTAGCGGAAATTTTGAGTAGTTCGGAGAACCGGTAGCGGAAATTTTGAGTAGTTCGGAGAACCGACAAATACCCCCTCTGGCTGGCCCCAGAGTGGGGTGGGAATGGAGATTTTGCAATATTCTCCCCCCAGGAGTGGGGAGGGAATGGGGATTTTGCAGTATCCTTCCCCTGCCACGCCCACCAAGCCATGTCCACCAAGTCACGCCACGCCCACCAAGCCACGCCCACAGAACCGGTAGTAAAAAAAATTGGATTTCACCACTGGAATGAACTATTGAACCAATATGAGACTCTAGAGTTTTGTCAAAAGTAATAACTGGAGGGATGGCATTGTGTTTGCACCACCTAAAATTGGTTGTGTTTAACTGATTTTTGAAAACAGTTAAACTGAAATCAGAGATATTGATTGCAGTTGATTTTTATTAATGTCCTAACTCAGTGATGGCTAACCTTTTCTTCCTTGGGTGCCAAAAAAAGACAGCGTGTGCATGTGTGCCGCCTCCCTAATGAAATGCTGCCCTGCAGGGTCCCCCATGCATCCGCGGGTGACCTCCGTGCTCCCACCCCGCCCCTCGCGCATGCACCGGCAACTCTCCCCAGCCTGTTTTGGTGCTAGCAGGCCTCCCTGTAGCTCCTGGGACAAAAAACGGGCAGGGGGGCGCTGCACCCTCCCCACGCCCCATTTTTAGTTCCAGGAGGCTTCAGGGAGACCTGCTAGCACCCAAATGGGGGGGGGTGTGTTTCCCCAGTCTCCTCAATTTATTTCCCCAGCACATGCTAGTTTCCTCCTGGATTCCTTCCTCCAATGCTTCCTTCGATCTCCCAAATGTCTTTTCCCAGTGCGTGCTAGTTTTCTCCTGGATTTCTTCCTCCTCCGCCTCCTCCGATTTCCCAAATGTCTTTCCCCAGTGCATGCTAATTTCCTCCTGGATTTCTCCCTCCTCTCCCTCCTCCGATTTCCCAAATGTCTTTCTCCAGTGCATGCTAGTTTCCTCCTGGATTCCTCCCTCCCGTGCCTTCTGCTATCTATCCCAATTTCTTTCCCCAAGCAGCGCGTGGAATTGTCCTGCCCCAGCTTATGCTCAGCACAGACCCGAAGACCAGCTGGCCGGTGGGAGGCGTGCACATGCACAGTGGAGCTGGGCTGGGCGATGGCTGGCGTGCCTGCAGAGAGGGCTCTGCGTGCCACCTGTGGCGCGCATGCCATAGGTTCACCATCATGGTCCTAACTTATACAGTAGCTTGAGGCTTAGCTTATACATTTCACATATTGGCTGTTTTGGGTCAGTAAATTGGACAATTTAGGGAACCAGCTTTAAAAAATACAGGCAGCCCTTGAGTTATGACCACAACTAAAGCCCAAAATTTCCAAGCAAGACAGTTGTTAAATGAATTTTATGCCATTTTACAACTTTTGCCACAGTTGTTCAATTAGTAACATGGTGGTTAAGTGAATCTGGTTTCCCCATTGACTTTGCTTCTCAGAAGGTCTCAAATGGTGATCACATGACCCTGGGACGCTCCAACTATCAAAAATACAGGCCAGTTGCCAAGTGTCCGAATTTTGATCACATGACACAGGGATGCTGCAACAGTCGTGTGAAAAAATCCATAAATCATTTTTTTCAGTGCCGTTGTAACTTCGAACGGTCACTGAAGAAATGATTGTAAGTTGAGGACTACTGTAACTGTAAAGCAGCATTTGATTATTTGTTATTAAGACAGAGTCATGAATGTTAAGAAAGTTTTTTTGCAGTCTAACTGACAATTACCAATTCATTGAAACCCACCTTGGAAAACACAGGGAAGGAATTTTTTAACATCAAAATCCATCAGGGCCTTGAAAGTTGCCAATTTTGGAAACCCCTGACCTAGACTTACAGAATTATGGTCTGTTGTTGTTCCTAGTGCCTTCCTACTGTAAAGTCTTTAAGTGTCCAATATATTAAAAATGGAGAAAGAATTATAGTCAATATTTCCTTGCTCTTCAAGAAAACGATTACAAGCATGATGAGACACCTGAATATTCACAATGAAAGTTAAAATCTCAAAAGGGGGAAGATGGCGAAGAGGCCTAAGATTCCTTGGAGAAGGCTGAGTTTTCCCAGGAAACAAGGCCAAATGCACAGTGTGGCCTCTGGCAATTGGACGGCCAGAGTCTCATCACGGGTGGGAAATCTTGGTTCTCTTTTGACTTGTGGACTTCAACTCCCAAAATTCTTGAGCCTGTTGGCTCAAGACTTGAAGTCCACAAGTCATAAATGGGCAATAGTTTCCCAGCCCTGGACTACAGCAGTGTTTCTCAACCTTCTCAAATTCTAGAAGCTTAAGTCCACAAATCAGAAAAAACTCAAGGTACTCCATCCCTGGTCTAAATAGAAGGATCCATGGAGATTCTATTAACAGGTTAAACTTAGAATAAAGGCGTAAATGCTTCAGCTCGCTAAACCAGAAACCCAAATATACTAAGGGACAAGACAGAAGGCATGAATAGGAAAGATTTGCACCTGTACACCTCTAAAAAGAAGTACACTATTAAAAAAACTGGAAGTATCACGGAAAGCTAAGCTATATTACTGCTGAAGCGACATTTATGAAAGTGTTGAGGTTTCCCTGTGTACACGTTTGGATAGCTTTAAATAGCTTGGCTGAACTCTGGATTCCATGTATGCAGGAAGGCTAAGATGTTAGTGTAAAACAGGCCGGGATTACTGTAAAGGAAGATGAGAAAATTCCTTCTGGGACTCGTTGACTTGTAAGCTGTGTGGCAAATGCTGTGTAAAGCCCTCAAGTGGACGTTGGTGGGGTACAAAGGCTTTGAGGGAGATTTTCTTTTGTTACTTTTTCTGCACAATAAAGTTGTTCCTTACAATCTTGTCTTCAGTGTGTTCAATTTGAGGCATGGGCACATCTGGTAACGCGGCTGGAGCAGGAAAGGTAAGGAAAACCAAAAGTGCCTTTGAGTCCGGAAGGATCTCTTTCCTTCTTTCAACCAGATGGCAAGAGCAATTCCTGAGGAGGAAATGGGGAATTCGCCAGGAACCCTCTCTCTGCAAACTTGAAGCAGGCTCTGTTAGGCTTGGAGCTGTTTTACTATAGGAGAAATATTTTGTACAGGTAGTCCTTGACTTATGGCCGCAAGTGAGCCCAAATTTTTCTTGTTAAGTGAGACGTTTGTTAAGTCAGTTTTGCTCCATTTTGTTATCTTTCTTGCCTCAGTTCTGAAGTGAATCACCACATTTGTTAAATTAGCAACCCAGTTGTTAAGTGAATCTGGTTTTCCCATTGACGTTACTTGTTGGAAGGTTGCAAAAGGGGATCATGTGATCCCGGGACACTACAACGGTCATAAATGCGAATCAGTTCCCAAATGTCTGAATTTTGATCACATGACCATGGGGATGCTGCAACGTTTGTAAGTGCGAAAAACGGACGTAGGTCACTTTTTTCAATGCTGTAACTTTGAACGGTCACTAAATGAATGGCTGTAAGTCGAGGGCGACCTGTACTGTGTAGTAATAGTTTTTCTTCTGAAATTCATATACTTTTAAATATTTCCCGCCTCAGACCTTTTAAATAGTTAAATATTAAACATTTCCTAGCTCAGAGGTTTTCTTCAGCTTCAGAGTGATAAAGTTAATGGGATTCTCTTCTGAATCATCAAGGGGTCCTTTGGCTCGGCATTTATTGGGGATAATATTAGAAAAAAAGCAGTTTCTGTGGGGATTTTTCTCCCCTTTTCTCTTTATTCTCCTCTTGGGGCAAGGGAGCCATCTCTAGGTTGTATTGCTCTCCGACATGCCCCATTGACACTTGAAATACAGGTAATCCTCGACTTATGACCATAATTCAGTCCAAATTTTTGTTGCTAAGTGAGACATTTGTGAAATGAGTTTGGTCCCATTTTATGATATTTCTTGACGTGGTTGTTAAGTGAATCACCACACTTCTTACATTAGTAACCCAGTTGTTAAGCGAATCTGGCTTCCCCATTGACTTTGCTTGTCAGAAGGTTCCCATGGCAACCGTCATAAATATGAGTCCGCTGTCAAGCGGCCACGTGACCATGGGGATGCTGCAACAGTCTTTAGTGCAAATGACGGACATAAGTCACTTTTTTGAGTGCCATTGCAGCTTCAGCCAGTAATCAAATGGTCATAAGTCAAGGACTACTTGTAAGGCAGCCATTGATAATTACGGCGCAATGAAGAATGTAAGGGAATAGGTTGTAAGTTGAGGACTACGCTAAGTGGATAAGGAGAGAGGCTCCTTTTCCTGCCAATTCCAGTTTTCTGTGGAAAGGGCGATTCCCTGCTAACTTTTCTGCTCCACATCCCCTTCCCTCCCCTCCTCCCGTCCCTGGGCTTCATCCCCTCCCTCTCTCCCCTGTTTCTCTGACTGCCTGGGACGAAGCAGCTGTGGACTCGCTGCCCAGCTGACCACCCCACGCGGGACCGATTCTCCCGTGGCAGAAGATAGGGGGCAGGCAGGGACACCCCCGAGTGGGCGGGGCACTTGGCTCTTTAGAGAATGGGAGGAGCTGGACGGAGAGGGGAGGAGCTATAAGCGCCTCCAGCTTGGCCTCCGCAAAGTCCTGGCTGGGGTCGTTCCGGAGGCGGAATCCAAGTACGTGGCCGGGAAGGAAGGAAGCGTGGCAGGCGGCGATCGCAGATCTTTTCCTGCTCGCATCTCTTGAGTCCGGGCAAGAAAGAGAGCCGCGTGTTTCCTATTGAGAGCCAGGTTAAAAGCTCCTTCCTTCCTTCCTTCCTTCCTCCTTCCTCCTTCCTTCCTTCCTCCCTCCCTCCCTCCCTCCCTTCATCCTTCCTTCCTTCCTTCCTTGGGGAGCTGCTACGATCTCCCATTTGATTTTCTCCTTGGGGTGATGATGATGATTTGCTGGCCCTTCCTGATCGTTTGCCGTCACTTCCTTTTCTCTGGTGCCGTTTCAGATCCAGGAGGCTTGGAGTTTAATGGCTGCGAAACCGGCGGGGAAAAAAGGGGGCGATCCCTCCCAGGAGCCGCTGTTTCGGGGAGTTGCTCAAGAGGAGCCTCCTCCGGAGAGAGCATCGGGTAAAGTCTCCTTCTGATGCCCTTTAATCTCTTTGCCCTCGTTTCTTTCATCCCTGAATTCGTGTTCATTGTTCAATTTAACTGCGTTTTTAAAGCCTTTGGTGCATTTAAAACGGTATCGCCCTTTTCCTGTGGGCCATTGTTCCTCAGACTTGGCAACCTTGTGATATGTGGGCTTCAACTCCCAGAATTTCCCATGTGGGTTGAAGTCCACCTATCCTACAGCTTGCAAGAATGAGAAACCTTGCTGTAAGCCAAGGGTGGGGAAGTAGGTCCCTTTTATGACTGGTGGACTTCAATTCCCAGAATTCCAGCTGGCTCAGGTATTCTGGGAGTTGAAGTCCACCTGTCATAAAAGGGCCCCAGTTCCCCACTTCTGTCCTAGGCTATTCCAAAAGGCAAGTCCCAGCTGTGAAAAAGAATTTTTGTAGTCTTCCTTGATTAACTACAGTAATAAAGGAAGGTGAACATTATAGAAACACAGCATAACAGAGTTTAATACATTCATGGCTGAGAGAGCTGCCTCTGAATCCAGTCCCTGGTTCTTCCACACCTTTCAATTTTCCTCTCACCCAGGGTGAGCTTCTATGTATTGTTGTTGTGGCTGCAAGGGTCTCAGATAAAGGGGTTCCCTAGTTAGCCTAGAAATTGGCTAAAATCAGCCTTCTGCACTGTAGCTTCAAGAATATCCTTAGGATGTTTGATAGCAAATTATTCCCTTGTTGGTTTTTTTTTCATTCCTAGACACTCTCATGGCCTTGTCTTCATCTCCTGGAACCTCGGTTCTTTGTAGTGGAGGATTAACAGCGGTTGAGCTTCCAATGCAGGTAGGAGGATTCTCCCCTCCCCAGATGTGCCAATCTCCCAATAACAGAATAACACAATTGGAAGGGATCTTGGAGATCTTCTAGTCCATCCCCCTGTTTCAAGCAGGAGACCCTATACCATGTCAGACAAGTGGGTGTCCAGTCTCCCCTTTAAAACCTCCAGCCCACAACTTCTGAAGGCAAACCGTTCCATTAGTTAATTGTTCTCACTGTCAGGAAGTTTCTCCTTAATTCCAGGTTGCCTTTCTCCTTGATTAGTTTCCATCCATCGTGTCTTGTCCTGCCTTCTGGTGCTTTGGAAAATAAGTTGAGCCCTTCTTGTTTGTGGCAGCCCCAGAAATACTGAAAACCTGCTATCGTGTCTCCCCTGGTCTTTCTTTTCTCTAGACTAGCCATATCCGGTTCCTCCAATTGTTTTTCGTATGTTTTAGTCTCAAGGCCTTTAATCCTTAGTTGTGCTTTGCACTTTTTCCAAAGTCTCCACATCTTTTTTTTTGTAATATTGTGACCAAAACTGAACTCCGTATTCCAGGTGTGGTTTTTACTCTGTTTTTTTTAAAACGGTGAACATGAAAGCCCAAAGTAAAAAGTAAAGTCCAAGCTTGACTTTTGTAGACAACGCACCAACTGTCAAGATAAAGTTGGAGACACTAATGTAGACCAGTAAACTTTTATATAAATATAAATATATTTAACCTAAAAATGTACAGCAGCCTCTGTCATCATCTAGAAAAGGAAGAACATAAGATAGTCAGGAACACAGTGAGGTAAATCTAAAACATCATGCAGGACAACAGAAGTGAAAAAGGAGGGAAAAAAGGGGAACACCCCCTTTATACTTACAGCAACCAATCATAGCGTAGATTGCATCATGCACGAGTCAGCACTCTCTAACTCAGGGGTGGCCAAACTATGGTTCTTTGAGGACCTGTGGACTTCAACTCCCAGAATTCCTGAGCTAGCCATTGCTGGCTCAGGAATTCTGGGAGTTGAAGTCCACAGGTCCTCAAAGAACCATAGTTTGGCCACCCCTGCGAGTAACTAATCAATTACAATTGTGTTCCAACCTGTTGTACCCTTTACTGTTCCAGCTGCTAAATTCAATATCCTACTTGCTCGTTTGCTCTACTGGGAAGCTGTGGAGGTTTTTCATTTAGAAGAAGACTCACATGTAAATCATTGAAGTGTTCATTGTTAGGAATATTCATGGGAGAATTATTATCAGTGTTTGTGTGCTTCCACGGAACCTGTAGAGAAACTGTCTTTAAGCAGTGATCTAGTAAACCCTAGAACTCCCCCCCCCCCTTCGCCACCAGTCTTGGGAAAGGAGATACAATCCATCATTAAAAGCTTAAAGAACGATAAAGCCCTAGGTGAGGATTTTTTTTACCAGCAGAATTGTTCAAGAAATTTCCCAATTGCTGGGGTCCAGTATTGGCAGGTCTTTTTACACGCATAAATAATACCTGCCATATACCAGATGGGTGGAAGATGGCAATAGTTGTCCCCATATATAAAAAAGGAAATAAAAAGGATCCTAGTAATTATAGACCCATTAGCCTGATTGACATTGCAGCAAAAATATATGCTAGGTACCTTTTGAACAGAATTGAGATCTGGGTAGAGGAAAACAATATCCTCACAGAAGAACAAGCAGGTTTTAGACAAAGCCGGTCTACTATTGATAACTGCTTCATCTTGAACCATCTAATTGCCAAATATGCATATAAGAGGAGACCCCTGTTTGCTGCTTTTATAGACCTTACAGCAGCATTTGATATGGTAAACAGAAAAGTACTATGGAGTAAACTAACATCTCTTAAAATAGAACCTAGACTCCTGGCTTTGATTAAAGCCCTTGACACAAGTACCTGTGTGAGGGTGTGGTATGGGGTTAATGGGGCTCTGACTAACAGGGTTCACACAAATGAAGGGGTAAGGCAAGGGTGTATCCTGGCCCCATTATTATTTAGTTTATATATCAATGACCTGCCAGGGTTAATGAAGAATCCCATAGTACATATGCCGATGATCCTAAATACTTACTGTAACAGCTTGCTTTATGCTGATGATATGATTTTATTATCATATTCACAAGTAGGATTACATAGGCTATTAAGAAGATTCAGTTCTTATTGCCAGGATAACTCCCTAATCATTAATAAATCTAAATAAAAAATAAAGGTGTTTGGAAAACACTATCAGAGACATAGGTGGCAATTAGATGGTGAACCAATTGAACAGGTTAACACCTTTGTATATTTAGGCGTAACTTTTTCCAAGACTGGATCTTGGGCTTGCCATCATCAACAGAGTACATTTAGAGTAAAAGCCCATTTGAATTTACTGCTTAAACTAAAGAACCATATTTACCCAGGGTCCCTAGCCCCATTTAATTAAAGTTTATAAAGCTAAGGTTACCCCTATGCTCTTGTATGGAGCAGAAGTTTGGGGTCTATACTCAACCACAGTCCCAGAACAAACACAGTCCCAGCATTTGAGATGTATTTTGGGTGTAGATAGAAGAACATCTGCTGCAACAGTTAGAGCTGAATTGGGAATTTATACAATTCATGCACTATCCAAAATTAGAGCAAATAACTACTGGTGCAAAGTCAATGAAATGGAGACTGACAGACTCCCCAAGTTATGTCTACTAGAACAAATAAAATTACATTCACAAATCTCCTGGATCACCAAACTAACAAATTTTGTAAGAAGCTATGGCCTTCCTGTCTCTTGCGTAACAGGAGAACAACTCAAAAAAAGAGCTGCCCAAAGAATTAAGGATATAGAAGCACAAAATGATATAGCTATCCTCAGTAAAGGTGGGTAACTTGAAATGGCTGAGTAAATACAAACGTACTTTTCAAGTAGACAGCTATTTGAAGTTACAACTGCCAAAACATTTTAAGGAGATATTTACGCGAGCAAGATTCGAACAGCTTGACACAATGGTCAGATATGGGAGATTCCATTCTATACCCTACAATGAGCGTCTCTGCATTTGCGGAGCGGCAGAGGTAGAAGACCTGGCTCACATCCTATTTGATTGTTGCTTGTATAAGGGGGTGAGAGACAGGTCCCTTGCTCTATATACCAAACGAATGACCCATTGGGATCCCCATATCAAAACAACTTACCTTATGTGCGGCCAGAACCTGAAAATAACATTTAACAAAGCACAGTATTTAAACAAAATGATTTGGTTGAGAACTGCATACGTGGGACTGATTAGGGTAGATTGTAGGGGTGACACCGAAATATAATTTTATCATATTTTATCTATATCTTAAATTATTGTATTTTATTCAATTTCATTTTAGACTGTATTTTATTCCAACTTCATTTTAAATCGCATTTTATTCCAATTTCATTTTAAAACGTATTTTATCAAATTTTAGTAATAATTTGTTTCTGGAATTTTGCACTTTGATATGTCCCAAGGGCTAATCAATAAAGACTCATGTCATGTCTCATGTCATGGAATATGTTGTGTTTTTTTTCCTCTCCCTGTGTCAGAATTTGGTATCATTCGAGGATGTAGCTGTGTTTTTCTCCGTGGAGGAGTGGGCCCTGCTGGATCCTAAGCAAAAAGCCCTGTACCAAGAGGTCATGCTGGAAAACAAGAGGAACATGGCCTCCTTAGGTAAGGGATTCTGTTAAGATACTGTAGTGCAAAGTATTTTTTAAAAAATTAATGCACGTGAAGTCCTCCAGCATTATTATTTGTCAAGGGAAAGAAATGGTCGACAGAGAAGGAAAACACATTCCTGCACTACAGTGCTGCCTCCCCCCACCATAACATTGATCTTACTAAACAGCTCTGAGCCAGTCTCTCTCTCTCTCTATTTCTCTATAGGACAAGATATTGGACTTTTCCATCAACTCTTTCTTAGGCTAGAAGTGTCTTCCCAAGGAAAGCGACCAAGCTCTACTCCGGCTCAACATGGAGGTAAGAAACAAAGGAAAAGTATCAATTTGGACTTGAAAATGAAAATAATTAAAGCCCATGAGGAAGGGAAGAAGGTAAAGACCATAGGAGAAGAAGAAGGACTGGCCTGTTCCACCATATGCACGATCCTTAAGGGTAAAGAAAAGATAACAGAGGCGATTAAATCAGCTCCAGGAACAGACGCCATAATCACAAGAAACAGGACAGGCCTCATTTCAAAAACAGAACAGCTCCTTGTGCTTTGGATTGACGGTCAGATCCCAAAAAAAGTCCCCTCAGTCTTCATCTGATTCAGGCAAAGGCAGGGAGCATTTTTGAAAGGCTAAAGCGAGGAGTGGGTGAGGAGTACAATGAGACCTTTGGAGCCAGCTGTGGCTGGCTTACGCGATTCCGAAAACGATTTAATGATTTAATTACTATAACTTACTATGAGCTGCTCAGAGTCCCTCTGGGAGTTGGGCGGCATAGAAATTCCAATAAACTTAACTAATAAACTAAACTTACAAACATCAGTTAAAGCTGTGTGTGCTGATGAAGCTGCCCAACACTTTCCAGACCAACTGGATGAAATTTTACTGTAAATATATATTTAATGTAAAATACACAGACACACACACACACACAAACACACACACACACACACACAAAGTAAATATACATTTACAGTGTGTGTGTGTATACATGTACACACACACACACACACACACACTCTGTTTTCATTGGAAGATGGTTGCAGGAGGCCGTGGCAGCTGAAAACGGAGCTTCAGAGCCCATTTTCACTGGCAGAAGCATCACGGGCCAATCCTTTGCTGTTTCCAGGGCAGCCCTGTGGGCCGGATCTGGCCCCGGGGCCTTGAGTTTGTCACCCCTGCTTTAGAAAAAGCATCTTTGGGATAAAGAGGAATGAACACCCCAGAGTGAGAACCAGTTTTTTTCAAGGTAAAACCTCTTCATGGAGATGAGGCTGAAGCTCAGTTTCCAGGTCCAAGTCCCTCAACATTTCTGCCTTCTCAGATTGAAATTAAACCAATAGGTTCTCCATCATCAAGTCTATTGTATTTTAGCTGGGACGGAGCATTTGTATTTTTGCACTATTTTATTGCTTTTATATCATTTTTATCCTAGTAATATAATAATATAATAAGGCATCAAGGGTTTCCCTATGGCAAGCTGGAGGCCAATAAATTGAATGAATGAATGAATGAATGAATGAATGAATGAATGAATGAATGAATGAATGAATGAACGAACATAGGCCTCTTTTAAGGGTCCCTTCTGCTTCCTTGGAACTAAATCTGAAGCAGTAGATCTGATGGTTCTCGCCCCATAAATTTTAAATGATCTTATCCAAAATTTTCGCCTTTTCATTTTGTACCATTGAGGACAAGAAAGAGCCAAAGGTCAAATCTTTTATCAACTTAATACCAAGCATAACACCATGTGTCAGGGTTCCAAGTAACAGACCCAAAACAATCAAAACTCTGAGCTTGATGATTCCTCAAAGTATAGATTTATTAGGAAAGTCATATTGGCACAGCTGGTGAAAACCCAACTCTGAAGGTCCCAAGGTTTTCCCCACCCAATTCAAACTGCAGTCCACTTTATCCATCACATGGTCCAATCAGGTCACAATCCGAGTCCAGTTGTTTTCCTCCTGTGCCCGACCAGGTGCTGATGAGAACATCCTTGGTTCCCAGGGGAAAGAATTCTATTTTGGTTACACATACCCAGCTATTTCTACTCCCCCGTTCCATTCCCTCGCTGTGGCAATCCTGAACCCGATCCAAAATGGCTTCAGGGCTGGCACCATGTTTTGAACCAATGGGATTTTGGAGGAAGTTTGATACTGTTCAAATATAGCAATGGTGCTTTATCCCTTTTGCACCTAAGTTTGTCTTAACTTTTCTTTTTTTTCTGTTGCAAGCAGGTGACGGATGGGAGACTGAGGATTCTGGCCAAGAGGCAGCAGCACCTTTGCCAAAAGAGAAAAAGGAAGTTGCAGAAAAGATGTATGGAAAGCAAAGTTCGGAGGAAAACCAGTTAATGGGGGAGCTGGAAAATTGCTCTAGTTTACCATGTGCAGATATCAAAGTCTTATTGGATGCAGATGATTTCCAACAAGAAGGAGAATGTTCAAGATGTGGGAAAATACTCCACGATGAATCAGGATTATGTGACTGTTGCGAAAACCCTCCTAGAGAGAAACAAGATGAAATCAGGCAATGCTCCAGAAGGACCCCTCCTCCTCCTTTACATGAAAGAATACAAGAAGGAGGGAAATTATACAAATGTACGGAGTGTGCAGAAAGCTTCGGTACAAGCCGCTCTCTCGCATTGCATAAAAAGATTCATAAAGCAGAGGATCCACACAAATGTCTGGATTGTGGAAGGACCTTCAGGCATAAAAGTCATCTTAATTCACATAAGAGAATCCACGAACAGAGGAAGCAACATCAATGCATTAATAGGGAAAACAGCTTCGGAAGCAACGACTCCCTTACTTCCCATCAAAGCATCCACAGAGAGGAGGTGTTGCATCCACTCAAGAAGGGTAGAACAAGGTTTACTCGGAGCAAGGAACCGAATTCCCGTAAAAAAAGCCCCACTGAGAATAATTCATGTAAATGCCTAGAATGTGGGAAGAGCTTCCGCTCTGCAAGTGACCTCACTTACCGTAATAGGATCCATACCGGGGGAAAGCTGAATCATTGCCCGGTGTGTGGGAAGAGTTTCACCCAAAAAGGCAATTTCAATTTACATAAGAAGATCCACACCGGAGAGAAGCCGTATAAATGCACAGAGTGTGGAAAATGCTTCAGGACCTCTGGTGAGCTTAATTGCCACAAAAGGATTCACACAGGGGAGAAACCCTATAAGTGCTTGGAATGTGGAAAGAGCTTCAGTCAAAAAGGTCAACTTAAGTCACACGAGAGGATCCACACGGGAGAAAAACCATTTCAATGCATGGAGTGTGGAAAGAGCTTCAGTCAAAAAGATCAACTTAAGTCACACGAGAGGATCCACACGGGAGAAAAACCATTTCAATGCATGGAGTGTGGAAAGAGCTTCCGTTTTTCAGCAAGCCTTAATGCCCATCACAGAATCCACACAGGGGAGAAACCCTTTCAATGCCTGCAATGTGGAAAATGCTTTGCCCGTTCTGATAGCCTTCATGCCCATGAACGGACCCACACAGGGGAGAAACCCTTTCAATGCCTGCAATGTGGAAAGAGCTTCTGTAGATCCAGCATCTTAACTTCCCATCAAAGTATCCACAGTGGAGAGAAACCGCATCAATGCACTGAGTGTGGGAAGCGCTTCAGTCAAAAAAGACACCTTAATATCCATAAAAGGACCCACACAGGGGAGAAACCGTACAAATGCCTGGAGTGTGGAAAGAGCTTCTGTAGATCCAGCACCTTAACTTCCCATAAAAGTATCCACAGTGGAGAGAAACCACATCAATGCACCGAGTGTGGGAAGTGCTTCAGTAATCCACATAAACTTACTCTCCATAAAAGGACCCACACGGGTGAAAAACCATTTCAGTGCATGGAGTGTGGAAAAAGTTTTAGCAGAAACTGCACTTTAACCTTACATAATAGGATCCATACAGGGGAAAAGCCGTATTATTGCATGGTGTGTGGAAAGAGTTTCACCCAAAAAGGCAATTTTAACTTACATAAGAGGATCCACACTGGAGAGAAGCCGTATAAATGCACAGAGTGTGAAAAATGCTTCAGGACCTCCGGCGAGGTTACTTCTCATAAGAGGATTCACACAGGGGAGAAACCCTATGAATGCTTGGAGTGTGGAAAAAACTTCAGCAGCAGCTGTACTCTAACCTTACATAATAGGATACATAAAGGTGAGAAACCTTATAAATGCCTGCACTGTGGAAAGAGCTTCATTCAAAATGTTCATCTTAAGTCACACGAGAGGATCCACACGGGAGAAAAACCATTTCAATGCATGGAGTGTGGAAAGAGCTTCCATTTCTCAGCAAACCTTACGACCCATCACAGAATCCACACGAGGGAGAAGCCCTTTCAATGCCTGCAGTGTGGAAATTGCTTTGCCCATTCTGATAGCTTTCATGCCCACCAACAGACCCACACAGGAGAAGCCGTACAAAAGCCTGGAGTGTGGAAATAGCTTCCGTAAATCAAGCCACCTAACTTCTCATAAAAGTATCCACAGTGGAGAGAAACCACATCAATGAGTCTGGGAAGTGCTTCAGTGGCCAAGTAGTCTTACTCTCCATAAAAGGACCCACACGGGTGAAAAGCCTTATAAGTGCACTGAATGTGACAAATGCTTTAGCAAGTTGTGGTCCCTCACTTGCCACAAAAGGCTCCATACTGGGAGAAACCATATGAATGCCGCATGTGTGGAAAGAGCTTCAATGCAAAAAGATAACTATATCGTACATTTTTTTTAGATTTATTATTAGAGTTGGAAGGGACCTTGTAGATCATCTAGTCCAGTGGTTCCCGACCTTTTTGTGATCGAGTACCACTTGGAGGTCCCGTACAGTCGCCGCGTACCACCTGGTTCCAGAGAAACTAAATTCGATCAGATATCACTTTATTTCCATAATTGTACAAGTGGAACACACAAACCAACTACGAAAACAACAACTCAATGCGAGGGCATAAGTATACAAAATAAGTATACAAAATAATAATAAAAATAGTAACATACACACTGAGATGCAGTAATGAATATCAAAGGGTAACTTGAGTCAAGAGAACATAGTGCTAACAATAACAGAGTGAGATTAACCTTAGCTCGAGAGCTCGCTACGACGCGCACCTTCTCGCAAGGGTTCTACTGCGCGACTGCTGAGAGTTCAGAACAGTCACTGTTCCTTTTTTGGCCCCGCGCATCCAGCAACTGGATTCTCGGGCCGCTGGGACCAGGTGGGTGGCGTGTGGCAACAGTTGCAAATCGTTGCCAGATTATCTTGTGTTAGGCAGTAAACATTTTTGTGAAGTAAAAAATAACTAACTAAAAATCGTTCATGACCCCGAAAGTGTTCGCGTACCACCTGGAAGGCCCTCGCGTACCACTAGTGGTACACGTACCACAGGTTGGGAACCACTGATCTAGTCCAACCCCCTGCTCAAGCAGGAGTTCCTACACCATTTGAGACAGATGGCAGTCCAGTCTCTCCTTGAAGGCCGCAAGGACGTGGACAAGGCTGTGGGGGCTATGAGCTCTGCCACCTGTTTATTGGACCCGTGCCCCTCCTGGTTGGTCTCGGCCAGCAGAGAGGTGGCACGCGGCTGGATCCAGGCGGTTGTCAACGCTTCTTTGAGGGAGGGTTCTGTAACGCAACCGTTAAAAGTTGCGGTGGTGAGACCCCTCCTCAAGAAGCCTTCCCTGGATCCAGCGCATTTGAAGAACTTTCGTCCGGTCTCCAACTTGCCTTTTATAGGTAAAGTTGTGGAGAAGGTGGTAGCTTCTCAGCTCCTTCGGTTATTGGAGGAAACTGATCATCTAGATTCCTATCAGTCGGGTTTCAGGCGCGGTTACAGCACAGAAACTGCCTTGGTCGCCGTGATGGATGATATCTGGCGAGCCCGGGATGGGGGTAATTCCTCCATCCTGGTGCTACTTGACTTCTCAGCGGCTTTCGATACCATCGACCATGGTATCCTTTTGCATCGTCTCGGCGAGTTGGGAGTGGGAGGCACCGTTTTGCGGTGGTTCTCCTCTTATCTCGCTGACAGGATGCAGTCAGTGTTGGCAGGTGGGCAGAGGTCGTCTCCTAGGCCCCTGACCTATGGGGTGCCTGAGGGTTCGGTCCTCTCACCCATCCTGTTTAACATTTACATGAAACCGCTGGGGGAGATCATCCGTAGACATGGGGTGAGTTTCCAACAGTACGTTGACGATACCCAGCTGTACATCACCACTCTGTCTAAATTCAGGGAGGTGGTTGATGTGATGTGCCAGTGCCTGGACGACGTTAGGATCTGGATGGGGAGGAACAGACTCAGACTCAACCCCGACAAGACTGAGTGGCTCTGGATATTGCCTCCGAAGGACTATACCGACTGTCCCTCCTTGGTTCTTGAGGGAGAAAAATCAACTCCCTCAGAACGGGTTCGCAATTTGGGAGTCCTCCTAGATCCACAGCTAAAATTAGACCAACACCTTGCAGCTGTGGCTAGGGGGGCTTTTGCACAGGTTCTCCTGGTGCACCAATTGTGACCATACTTGGAGAAGGAGGCTCTACTCACGGTCACTCACGCCCTTGTCACCTCTCGACTGGACTACTGCAATGCGCTCTACATGGGGCTGCCCTTGAAGAGTATTCGGAGACTTCAACTGGTGCAAAATGCAGCTGCGCGTGCTGTGGTGGGTGTTTCAAGGTACACCCATGTAACACCTATACTCAGCCAGCTGCATTGGCTGCCCATTGGTCTCCGGGTACAATTCAAGGTGCTGATCATCATCTTTAAAGCCCTACATGGCTTAGGACCAGGCTATCTCCAGGACCGCATCCTACCTCATACTTCCCTTCGACTGGTCAGGTCCCACAGAGTGGGTCTCCTCCAGGTCTCGTCAGCCAAACAGTGCCGACTGGCAGGGCCTAGGGGGAGGGCCTTCTCTGTAGGGGCCCCTGCTCTCTGGAACCAACTCCCCCCGGAGATCCGAATCATCCCCACCCTGCTGGCCTTCCGAAAAGCCATTAAGACATGGCTCTTCCCACAGGTGGGGTGATTTTGAGACGACCTTTCATCTGACGTCTCCCCCATGTATATATGATGTGTATGTTTTTTAAAAATTGTTTTAAATTGTTTTTAACAATTTATTTGATGTTCCCTAAAATGTTGTACGCCGCCCTGAGTCCTGAGGGAGTAGGGCGGCATAGAAGAACTTCGAATAAAATAAATAAATAAATAAAGTGTTGGGGCTCTCACAACCTCCGCTGGCAAGCTGTTCCACTGGTTGATCGCTCTCACCATCAGAAAGTTTCTCCTCACTTTCAGGTTGAATCTCTCCTTGGTCAGCTTCCATCCGTTATTCCTTGTTTGGCTTTCTGGTGCCATAGAGAACAGCCTGACCCCCTCCTCTCTGTGGCGTCTCCTCAAGTATTGGAACACTGCTATCATGTCACCCCTGGTCCTTCTCTTCGCTAGACTAGCCAAGCTCAGTTCCTGAAACCGAACCTACACTTGGGAGAAATCATATCAGTGTCAGGAGTGTGGAAAACCCTTCAGTAACTCTCAAGAATTGAAGATCCATAAAAGGATTCACACAGGGGAGAAACCATATAAGTGTATGGAGTGTGGGATGAGTTTCAGAAGAAGTGGTTACTTTTGCATCCACAAGGAGGATCCACATGGAAAGATTTGCAACTGTCAGTAACAGGAACAATAGCTACCATAAAATGAATATTTTACCAAGACTACTATATTTATTCCAAACAATTCCAATAAAATTGGGGAAAATTATTTTGAAGAATAAAATAAAATAAGAGGGGGCTTTGCGTTGCCAGATTGGGAATTGTACTACCAGGCCTCGGTACTTATATGGATGAAAGAATGGATCGATTTGAGGCATAAAAGACTATTAAATCTAGAAGGGCACAACTAGGTTGGCATGCTTTGTTATGGTATGGGAAGAATAAGATACATAGTTATTTTCAAAGACATTATGTTAGGAATGCATTGTTATCAGTATGGCTTGAAATGAAAGAACAACACTACTTAAAAATACCAGTCTGGCTTTCCACAATGGAAGCAATGATACATCCTAACGTTATTAATATGGGGGAAAAAATTGTAAAATATAAAGATATTTGAATGAAAAAGGGGAATTAAAAACGAAGCAGGAATTTAGCAGTCAAGGGATGGACATTGCATGGTGGCCACAATACAATCTCTATATGAGAAAGATGCTAAAATGTATGGTTTTAATAAAGAATTAAGAGAATTGGATCAGATATTAACTGGAACAGATGAAAAACTGATAAAATATATTGTTACCTATTAGGTATTAAACTTGAAAGTGAGCAGGTAAAGGAGACAATGATTGTTTGGGCTAAAAAATTTGGATATGCAATAGAATTAGACAAATGGCAGAAATTGTGGGATAGAAATGTTAAATTGACTATGTCAACTGCATATAAAGAAAATTTGTATAAAATGTTCTATAGATGGCATTTTGCACCAACAAGACTGGCAAAAATGTATAAGGATAGATCTCAATGTTGGAAATTTAATCAAACACCTGGTTCATATTACCATATGTGGTGGACATGTCCAAAAGCCAAGTGGATCCACATGGGGGAGAAACCATATAAGTGCAGAGTGTGGTATGAGTTTCAGGAAAAGTAGTTACCTTGGTGTCCAAAAGAGGATCCACATGGGGGAGAAACCGTATACATCTAATGAGTGTGGAAAAACTTTAATCAAAATAATTCACTCAGGAGCCACAGAAGGCTTCACTCATGGAAGAAACCCTGTTATAGTGATATATTTAGATTAGACTTGAAGATTAACAGAGTTGGAAGGGACCTTGTAGGTCATATAGTCCAACCCCCGCCCAAGCATGGGACCGTACACCATTTCTGACAAATGGCAGTCCAGTCTCTTCCTGAAAGCCTCCAGTGATGGAGTTTCCACAACTTTCGAAGGCAAGCTGTTCCATTGGTTGGTCTCACTGTCAGAAAATTCCTCTTTATTTCCAGGTTGAATCTCTCCTTGATGAGTTTCCATACATTATTCATTGTCTGGCCTTCAGGTGCTTTGGAAAACAGGTTGACCCCCTCCTCTCTGTGACAGCCCCTCAAATATTGGACCACTATTATGTCTCCCCTGGTCCTTCTGTTTACTAGACTAGCCATGCCCAGTTCCTGTAACCGTTCTTCATATGTTTTAGTCTCCAGTCCCCTAATCATCCTGGTTGCTCTTCTCTTCACTTTTTCTAGAATCTCAACATCCCTTTCATAGTGTGGTGACAAAAACTGGATGCAGATTCTAGGTGTGGTCTTACTAAGGCTTTATAGAGTGGTATTAGTACCTCACTTGATTTTGATATCCCTCTGTTAATGCAATTTAGGATTGCATTGGCTTTTTTGGCTACTGCTGCACACTGCTGGCTCATATTTAGCTGGTTGTCCACTAAGACTCCAAGATCCCTCTCACAGTTACTGCTATTAAGCCTGGTTTCACCCAGTCTATATGTGTACTTTTGGTTTTTCTTGCCTAAATGTAAGACTTTACTTTTCTCTACATTGAATTTCATTTTGTTAGATAAGGCCCAGTGTTCACGTCTGTCAAGATCCATCTGGATCTTGAGTCTATCTTGGGTGTTAGCTATTCCTGCCAGCTTAGTATCATCTGCAAATTTGGTAATTTCCTATTCCCTCATCTAAGAGTTTCTGTGTGCCTAATAAAGTAGACAAGGGTGGGTGTGGTCGGGGCCAACCAGGGACCGTTTTTACCAGCTTTTACAAGCAAAGTCAATGGGGAAGCCACATTTGTTTCACAACCATGTTAGTAATGTTAATAACTGCGGCGATTAATATAATCTACTGCAATGCGCTCTACATGGGGCTACACTTGAAGAGTATTCGGAGACTCCAGCTGGTGCAAAATGCGGCTGCACATGCTGTGGTGGGTGTGTCAAGATACACCCACGTAACACCTATACTCCGCCAGCTGCATTGGCTGCCCATTGGTCTCCGGGTACAATTCAAGGTGTTAATCATCATCTTTAAAGCCCTACATGGCTTAGGACCAGGTTACCTCCCGGACCGCATTCTGCCTCATACTTCCCTCCGACCGGTTAGGGCCCACAGAGTTGGCCTCCTCCAGGTCCCGTCAGCCAAACAATGCCGGCTGGCGGGCCCTAGGGGGAGGGCCTTCTCTGTGGGGGGGCCCATGCTCTGGAACCAACTTCCCCCAGAGATCCGAATCATCCCCACCCTGCTGGCCTTCCAGAAAGCCGTCAAGACATGGCTCTTCCTGCAGGCAGGGGTTTGAGACTAGTTTTTATCCGAGATCTCCCCCAGTATGTATGTTGTTGAACGTGTCTTAACTTTTTTAATGTTTTAAAATTGTTTTTAAATGAATGTTTATTGTTTAGTGTTCTTTTAAAATGTTGTACGCCGTCATGAGTCCTTAGGGAGTAGGCGGCATAGAAGAACCTAATAATAAATAAATAAATAAATAAATAAATAAATAAATAAATAAATAAATAAATAAATAAATAACTACCGCAAGAAATATAAAATGGGACAAAAATTGACTTCTCAAATTTCTCACTTAGCCACAGAAATTTTGGGCTGAACCGGGATTGGAACTTGAGGACAACCTGTGTTTGAAGTGTTGATGGGGCGTGTCTGAGAACAATATGACTTTGAGATATATTCAACAGCCATTGTTCTGTCCAAAATGTCTTTCCCCAAAAGAGGAGAATAAAGATACAAGAGGGGAAAACAACAACAAAAACTGCTTTCTTTTGATATTATCCCCAAGAAATGCAGAGTCAAAAGACCCCCATAATGCTCCATAAGAGAGTCCCATTAACCATTCCATTTTGAAGTGGAAGAAAACCTCTCAGCTAGGAAATATTTAACTATTTAAAAGGCCTGAGCTAGAAAGATGTAATCCCTCCATTTAAAAATATATGAAGTTCAGAAGAAAAACTGCTAGTACACAGTATTGTTGTCTTACAACAGTTCATTTAGTGACCATTCGAAGTTTCAAGAGCACTGAAAAAAACTTATGACCCTTTTTCACACGACCGTTGCAGCATCCTCATGGTCACATGATCAAAATTCAGACACTTGGGAACTAAATCACATTTATGACCGTTGCAGTGTCCAGGGGTCATGTGATCGCCTCTTGCGATCGCTGACAAGCAAAGTCAATGGGAAAAATCAGATTTGCTTAAAAACCATATTATTAATTCAACTACAGTGATTCGCTTAATAACCATAGCAAGAAAGGTCACAAAACGGAGCAAAATTCACTTAGCAAATGTCTCCCTTAACAACAAAAGTTTGGGGCTCATTTATGGTCATAAGTCGAGGACTATGCACAAAGTATTTCTAGTTCAACAGCACCAAGCCTAACAGAGCCTGCTTGAAGTTTGCAGAGAGAGGGTTCCTGGCGTATTCCCCATTTCCTCCTCAAGAATTGCTCTTTTATACTTTATTGTCATTGCACCTCGTACAAATGAAATTAAATGCCATTTTCAGTGTACATTATAACTATAAAAATAAAACACAAACACACATCCTTCACATTCTATACAATTGAATGGAAAACTCCTGATACTGCATTAATATTGCACTATATAGTAGAATTCAATATAGTTACTGCCCTGGGATAGAAGCTTTTTTTTCAGCCTATTTGTCCTTGTTTTTATTATCCTGTACCGTCAGCCAGATGGTAATAGTTTTTTTTAAAAAGGTACCCAGGATGAGATGGATCTTTAAGAATGTTTTGAACTTTCTACCGCTCGACCAAAAAAAACTGCTCCCAATTTCCCAGGCTAAAATATGTGGCAGTGGAAGCAAAAAGAAAAAACGGCTTCCAAAACTGACAGGCTTCCCCCCCCCCAGGAAAGGAACAAATCCTGGAATGAGATAGAAGTCAGGGGTTAATATGAATCACATTAACCACCTCTCTCCCCACCCCCAGGAGGACCCTTAGGCTTATCAGGGAAGTTATCATGAAATTGCTTGACTAAGGCAGGGGTCGGAAATTGCGGCTCGCGAGCCAAAAGTGGCTCTTTGGACCCTCTGCCATGGCTCCCTGTCCCATCACTGACCGCCCCGCCCCTCGCCCTCCCTTCCCTTGCCTAGCCCAGGGAGATTCCATCGTTAATTACCATATGTGCCGGCGTATAAGATGAAATTTTACCCCTTGAAAATCTTCTCCAAAGTCGGGGGTCGTCTTATACGCCGGGTACTAAAACTTCCGAGCCGGGGGGAGCTCAAAAACGGCCGCAGCCGCATCCCCACTGTTCTCCGGCCAAGCGGCCGAAGGAGCCTCGGAGCCCCAATGCTACCCTGCGTCTCAGTCGCCTGCTGGGAAGGCTGCAGCCGCCACCGTCAGCTGGTGGCTTAAGGCAAGAGGCAGGCGGGCGGGCGGGAGACGCGGGCAGGAGCTGGTGGCGGCTGCGGTCGGGCCGAGGGAGCGCGCGGCTGAGAGGCATCTCGCACGGGGAGGAACCTTTGTCTGGCTCTGCTTCCAGAGCGAGCGAGCGAGCGAGAAGGGAAGCGAAGGGAGGCAAGCAGCCTGCTCTGCCACTCAAGCCAGAGGCCGCTGGAAGCAACAAGGGCGTTAGGAGAAGAGAAGAAGATAGAAGTGAAGGAAAGAGTGCTGGCGGCAATGGCGGCGCTTCTCCTTCTCTTTTCCTAACACCCTTGTTGCTTCCGGCAGCCGCTGGCTTGAGTGGCAGAGCGGGCTGCTTGCCTCCCTTCGCTTCTCTTCTCGCTCGCTCGCTCGCTCTGGAAGCGGAGCCAGACAAAGGTTCCTCCCCGCGCGAGATGCCTCTCAGCTGCGCGCTCCCTCGGCCCGACCGCAGCCGCCTCCAGCTCCTGCCCGTGTCTCCCGCCCACCCGCCTGCCGCTTGCCTTAAGCCGCCAGCTGACGGTGGCGGCTGCAGCCTTCCCAGCAGGCGACTGAGACGCAGGGTAGCATCGGGGCTCTTTCCTTCACCTGGGAAAAAGGATCTTGCGGTGCTGAGAGTTAGGAAAGAGGGAAGAAGAGAAAAGGGAAGGAAGGAAGGAAGGAAGACCAGAGATGAAAGGAAGGAAGGAAGGAAGACCAGAGATGAAAGGAAGGAAGACCAGGAAGGAAGACCAGAGATGAATGAAAGAAAGGAAGGAAGGAAGGAAAGAAGGAAGGAAGGAAGGAGAGATGAGAGGGAGAAAAGATAGATAGATAGATAGGTAGGTAGATAGGTAGATATGGATGGAGAGAGAGAGATAAAGAGATGGAAAGGGAGAGATGAGAGGGAGAGAGAGAGAAGATAGATAGATGATAAATAGATAGATAGATAGATAAATAGATAGACAGATAGACAGACAGACAGACGATATGGATGGAGAGAGAGATAAAGAGCTGGAGAGATAAGAGGGAGGGGGAGAGAGAGAGAGAGAAAAGGGTTTTGTGGTTCCCAGTTCTCTGTCCTAATGACCGGCTGGGTGGGCGTGGCTAGGGGGGTCATGTGACTGGGTGGGAGTGAGTGATGTCAAGTTGGCCACGCCTACCCAGGTTTTGTGGTTCTCGTTGGGTTTTTTTTCTGTGGGAAACGGGTCCAAATGGCTCTTTGAGTGTTTAAGTTTGCCGACCCCTGGACTAAGGCATCTGAATGAATATCCCAACTCTTCACCCAAGTAGCTTCAGACAAGAGGTATCCCTTCCAATGCACTAAATATTGCAAACGACCTCTCTGCAATCTAGAGTCCAAAGTCTTCTTCACTTCATAATGAGTCTCACCCTGCACCACAATCGGCTTTGGAGGAGCAGCAGGTTGAGGTCTCAATCTGGATCCCACAGTAGGCTTTAATAGGCTGCAATGCAAAACAGGATGAATCTTTCCCATTATGTGGGGGAGATTTAACTGTACGGTTACTGGGTTAATCACTTTCACTATGGGGAAGGGACCTAAGTATTTCAGTCCTAACTTTTTACTCTTCAAACTCAAGCATATGTATTTGGTAGAAAGATACACGCGATCTCCCACCTGAAAGGGGGGTTGGAGAGATCGGTGTTTGTCAGCTTTTTTTTTATATGCTTCGGCCGCTTCAGTCAGGGCTTTTTTGGCATTCTCTCAGCTGTTCTTCAATGACTCCATCCATTCATTTAGAGTCATGGAAGAAGGTTGTTCTCTCTGCAGTTCTGGCATAGAAGTTCCATGCCGCTCGTAATCTGAAAAGGCGTCAGTCCTGTACTGCTGTGCACTGAATTATTGTAAGCCGCTTCTGCGAAAGGAAGCAAGTCAGCCCAATTATCTTGCTGGTAATCCACATAACATGTGATGTATTGTTCCACCATGGCATTTTCATGTTCCGCGGCTCCGTTCGTACTCAGATGGAAAGCCGAGCTAAGCCCTTGTGATGACCCAATGGATCTCAGGAACTCTCTCCAGAACTGAACTCCTCGGTCGGAGATTACCCGTCGTAGAACTCCATGCAGCTGGTAGATTTGTTTGACGAACATCTTGGCCAATTTCTTAGCTAAGGGGAACAAAATGTCCATGTTTGGAAAATAGGTCTATCACAGTCCAAATTACAGTGTTGCCGCCACTCTCCAGGAATTCTACTATAAACTTCATAGCTATTTCCTCCCATGGGCAGCTGGGTTCAGCTACCTATTGAAGTAAACCAGGCGACTTCCCCGGTCTTGTCTTATTGAGTTTAGAATTTAGGGAGCACTGCTTTTAAACCATCTTGATTAAAATCCCCCGCTATAATATGCACAGCGTCAAGATACTTATTCTGCTGATTACTAACGTTATACAAGAATCCCAAAGCTATGGCAGTATTGGCATCAGGTGAGATATAGACTGCAGTAATCAAAACCACGTTAAACTCCCGTGGAAGATATATGGCTCTACATTTAAACCTGGGAAACCTGAGCCTTCTCCAAGGAATCTTAGGATTCTTCGCCATCTTCCCCCTTTTGAGATTTTAACTTTTATTGTGAAGGTTCAGGTACCTCACAATGCTTGTAATCCTTTTTTTTGAAAAGCAAGAAACTATTCACCATAACTCTTTTTCCATTTCCAGTGTGTTGGACATTGAAAGACTTTACAGTAGGAAGGCACTAGAAACAACTATAGACCATAAATCCATAAGTCTAGGCCAGAGGTCTCCAAAATTGCCAACTTTAACACTTGTAGACTTCAACATCCAGAATTCCCCAGCCAGCATGGTAACATGTGTGCCAGAGGAATTCTGGGAGTTGAAGCCCAGAACTCTTAAAATACATTTGGAGATCCCTAGTCTAGGCCCTGACCTATATTGATGTTACAAAATTCCTTCCCTGTATTTTCCAAGATGGGTTTCAATGAATTGGCAATTGTCAGTTGGACTGAAAGAACACATTCTTAACATTCATGATTGTGCCTTAATAACAAATAATCAGTTGGTGCTTTACAATTAGTCCTCAGGTTACAATCGTTTGTTGTGTGACCATTCGAAGTTACAACAGCATTGAAAAAAATGATTTATGAATTTTTTTCACACAAATGTTGCCACATCCCCGTGTCATGTAGTTCGGACACTTGGCAACTGGCCTGTATTTTTGATAGTTGGAGCATCCCAGGGTCATATAATCACCATTTGAGACCTTCTGACAGGCAAAGTCCATGGGGAAGTCAGATTCACTTAAAACCATGTTACTAATTGAAAAACTGTGGCAAAAGTTGTAAAATGGAACAAAACTCACTTAACCACTGTCCTGCTTAGCCATGGAAATCTGGAGTTTGTCATCGTAAGTGGGTTATGGGCTGCCTGTATTTTCTAAAGCCGATTCCCTAAATTGCACAATTTACTGACCAAAACCAGCCAATATCTGGGCTATATAAGCTAAGCCTTTAACTACTGTATAAGTTAGGGCATTAATTAAAAAAACATGCACAAGCAATATCATATCTCAGAAATCAGTTAAACGCAACCAATGTTAGGTGGTGCAGTCACAGCGCCATCCCTCGTTATTACTTTTGACAAAACTCTCGAGTCTCGTATTGGTTCAATAGTTCATTCTCTTCCATCACTTTTTCCCAGTGAAGAGCTCACTGAAGATGCTGCTTCTCTGTGTTCTGGTGTGACTTTCTCCACATGGATATAGTAGATCCACTTCTTGATTCCTTCCAACATGAGGGAAATATGGGTGGACAACAACACCAGGTCTGAACCTCACCACTTAGGTTGCAATGTTTCCTCTTGAAATATTTCAGCATCTATTCTATACTATAAGCCAGCTTTCTGCACCCTTATGTTGTCCAAAAGTGTTATCCCAAAGGTGCTTTTTTTCAAAAGTCAACTGGACTTTGTTTTTCCTTGAACACCTTTCATTTCTCATTCAAGAAGAAACAGAACTGAATAAACTTCTTGGATGAGAAGGGAAATCTCTTCAAGGGGGAAAAAAAAAGTCCAGTTGCCTTTTGATAAAAGCACCTTTGGGACAACCGAAACCTGGATGACTAAGAATCTCCATAGACATCTGGATGTGTTAGTTTCCAAATCC
Organism: Diadophis punctatus similis; assembly: GCA_023053685.1. Taxonomy (NCBI): domain Eukaryota; kingdom Metazoa; phylum Chordata; class Lepidosauria; order Squamata; family Dipsadidae; genus Diadophis; species Diadophis punctatus. The sequence goes on from JALIGW010000002.1 coordinate 236,296,487, forward strand.
CTACTCCCCTCACCACTTAGATTGGAATGTTTCCTCTTGAAATATTTCACCATCTTCCCTATACGATGTCTAAGCCAGCTTTCTGCACCCTAATGTTGTCAGAATGTCTTATCCCAAAGGTGCTTTTTTCAAAAGACAACTGGAATTTCTTGTTTATCCTCGAAGACATTTTGCTTATCATCACAATAGAACTGAAGAAACTTCTTGGATGAGAAGCGAAACTTTTTGAAGGAAAAACAAAAAAAGTCCCCATTGCCTTCTGATAAAAGCATCTTTGGGACAACCACAACCTGGATGTTTGAGAATCTCCATACCGAAACTTCCGGTTTGGAGCGCGCCATCGCGGACGTCCCTCTGTCGGGCGCCTTTCCGATCCTCGTTAAAAGCCGCCAGAACAGCTGTCTGGCGGCTTTGAAATCTCTTCCCCGGGCAAAGGGGAGAGATGAGAGCCTGACAGGTGGGGTAGAGCCCCCCCAGCGCCCTAGGAGCCATCTAGGGGCGCGAAGGGAGAGCTCCCCATGCAGCCTGTCTCCAGCTCCGAGGATCAGGAAACCTCCGCTTTTGCGGAGCTAGATGTCGTGACCAGCCGCTGCTTCTAGTATGGGATTTACAATTACTTTTGAACTATAGAAGCAGACAGAGAGAAACAGGCGTGAGATGGGCAAGTACTGAAACCTCTTTTTTCTTTTTTTTCAACTCCTGGGTAAGCTTTCACTTCGGCAAGGAAACAAAGGAAACAAAGTAACAATATGGCGATTGAGAAGTGAAAGTGACTTTCGTTTTCCCAGAGGCTTTTTCTTTTTCTTTTTTTTTTCTCTTATGGAAACTTTTAACTTGGAAAAATGGCTTTTTCTTTCTCTGTCTCCTAACCCTGGATTAAAGTTATAATTGAAAGATTTTTAATAATAAAAGACTACCTGGTTTTGAAACTGGAAAGAACTTTAATTAGGCATCTGGCTTTTTTTTTTTTTTGTACTCTTTTGAAACACCATAATGGCTTCAAAATCTGGAAAGATTGTTTTGACTAAAAGAAATGACTATCCCTCTGGATATATTTCTAAAACGCAACTTAATACTGAGTTAACACCTCCACAGCCTTTGACACCTGAAAACTTATTAAATAATTTAAAGATTATGAAACATGAACTGACTTTGGAATTTAATCAGAAAATTAGTGAGATAGACAAAAAAATGCAGGCTGCTTTGAAGACTATGAATCAACAACTCAGATTGGATGTGTTAGAGGTTTGCAAAGGTTTAGCAACAAATATTGAAGTTTTGGCAGAACGTATTGAAACAAATAAACAAGCTTTGGCAACCTCGGTGAAATACATAGATAAAATCCAAAATGACATTGCAAATTTTGAAACAGAGGTGTTGATGACACAGTTTAGATCCATGGAAGTTGCTATAAGGGTCAGAGGTTTGAAAGAGGGATTATATGAAGATTTAAAAGGAAGGATGGTTGATGCATTGGATCAGGTGTCTGGAATTTCTAAAGTGGAATTGGCTACACAAATCGACAAAATATACAGAATCAATTCGTGGTATGCTAAACAAAAACATTTACCAAGGGACATTGTCATATATTTTACCACAAGAGCTCTACGGAATAGAATTATACAGGCAACGTTCAACAATAATCTCAAGGTGAATGGTCAGGAATTAAAGATTTGGAAAGAAATCCCCTCTAAAATGCTTAAAGCCAGAAAAAGTTACACTTTTTTGATTGATGAATTCAAAAGATTAAATTTACAATATAAATGGGAAGCGCCAGTCGGAGTAGCAGTGAAATTTTCTGGAAGAAGATACCGGCTTAATACGATAAAAAAAGCTACTGAATTTTATGTTAATGTTTTAAAGGCTGATATATCCAAAATTCCAGAGGAAGGATGTATGAAAATAAAAGAGGAGGAGGAGGGGAAGCCATTTTTGCTGGATCAAAAGGAAATAGATTTAAAAAACCAAAAGGAGTGCCAGAGCCAGACAGTCGGGGAAAAGGAGATGGAGGTTTGGGACCAGATGGGAGACGAGTTGATAAATTCGAAATCATTGAGTTATTAAAAGATGCAACTATCAAGATACAAAAAGATGTGGTGTTGAAATATATTGGACGGATAGAGACTAATATGATTGTACTTTTCCTTTTCCCTATTTAATGATTACCTATGCAATATTTAAAGTTTTATATAATTTTGAGGCTATTTTTAATGTTAATAATATTAGATATATACAATTTGTTGAAGATTTATTTTTTTTTCCTTCTCTCTTTTTTTTAAGACTTTAAAGATTTTGTTTTTTGAAGTTAATAAGTTAATCTAGAATAATATTATGTTATTAATATTATGATGAAATTTAATATTTAATGATTACTTACGTAACATTTAGCTAAGTTTTATTTATCTTTGAGGTTATTCTTAATGTTAATAATATTAGTTTAAGATTTTTGTATTTTATATTTAGTTATTATTTATATAATATTTACTTTGTATAAGGTAGAGGATTGAAGGGAGGAGGAAGGAGGTTTGTTTGTTTATTTTTTTTCCTCTCTTTTTTATTTTCTCTCTATTTTATTTTAGTTATGTTTTTCTTGTATTGTTAAAGAGATTTCTCTTTCTTTCCTTTTTTTTCTTTTTTGTATCTTTACTATTGTATACATAGACGATATATTATTAGTGTATAATTTGGAGTTGAAGTTTTTAAAAAATAATGTTCTTCTTTTCTTTTTTTTTTCCTTTTTATTAACAATTTAAATTTATTATTATGCCCTGTATTATCTCTGGGAAGTCCGGGGGGGGAGGCGGGGAGGGAAGGGGGTGGGCTAGGGGGGAGAAAAAAAATGCTTGTACTTTATATTTAATATTTAGCCACCATCTATGTAATTTTGTACTAATAAAACTTTTTGAACAAAAAAAAAAAAGATAGAAAAAAAAAGAGAATCTCCATACCTTAGGACCACTGCAGCCACGCCTCCCACACTCTGACACCTGTTGCTCTGCTACTCGGCATCTTCCACATTATGTTGTATCATTGCAGACGAACGGCAGCACCAGCACAATGAGCTTGTGGTGTTCTGCCGCTAGTGGCGGCATGGGCGCGACAAGCAATGAGGCGTCCAGCCACAAGGAGCAGCACTGGAACAACGAGCTACACGGCGTCTGAACGCAAGCTACTGCAAGCGGCTACAGGAGTGGCGCAACAGGTGTCGGGGCATGGGAGGACTGACGCAGATAAGTGGGCACAGGGCGCCTGAGGCACCTCCTCCTCCCCCACCCTAGCTTGATTTTTACACCTTATATCATCTTTTCCTGCTGTTCATCTTCTTATGGCAATTAAAGACACTCCCGGTTCTGAATTTCTTTCCACACACTGATACGGCTTCTCCCCTGTGTGGATTCTTTTATGGAGCGTAACTTCTTGGATGAGAAGCGAGGAAAAGCAAAGAAATGAGCCGGGTGGCGCAGAGGTTAGAGGCAGGTACTGCAGGCCACATTAGTTGACACTGATCTGCAGGTCAGCGGTTCAAATCTCACCGGCTCAAGGTTGACTCAGCCTTCCATCCTTCCGAGGTAGGTAAAATGAGGACCAAGATTGTTGGGGGCAATGAAATATATACACTGCTTACTGGTGTAAACCGCTTAGAGAGTGCTTGCACTGTGAGGCGGTATATAAATCTCACAATTAAAAAATAAAAGCCCTGTTGCCTTTTGATAAAAGCATCTTTGGGACAACTGCAACCTGGATGTTTGAGAATCTCCATATACATCTTTGATGTGTTAAGTTTTCAAATCCCTACCTACCTTTGGCATTCACATTCACAAAAGTTAATCGTATGTTGTTTGTTTGACGTTTATAACAATTTTATTGATTTATGATATAATATACAAAGAAAAAGCAAAAGCAAAAAGAAGGGAAAATGGAGAAAGGAAATGGGAAGGGAAAATGTGGAAAAGAGGAGGATAAAAGAAAAAGGCATTGACTTCCGACTCCCCTTGGTTCAGTAATAACATCAAAGCAAAACTTTTTAGTTTTACATACCATGTTTCCTCGAAAATAAGACCTGGTCTTATTTTCTTTTTGGTTCCAAAACAAGCACCAGGTCTTACCCAATTACCTTAGGACTACTGCAGTCATGCCTCCCATGCCCCAACACCTATTGCGCCGCTACTCATCATCTTCCGCGTTGTGTTGTGCCATTGCGCACGCGAACGGCAGCACCAGCATGAAATTACAGCTTTCTGCCGCTAGTGGCAGCATGAGTGCGACAAGCAATGTGGCATTCAGCCACAAGCGGCAGCACTGGTGCAACGAGCCATATGGCATTTGAATAAAAGCTGCCGCAGGTGGCTGCAGGAGTCACGCAGTGGCACAACAGGGGTCGGGAATGGGAAACCTGACTGCGGCAGGCCTCAGATAAGCGGGTGCGGGGCACCTGAGGCACCTCCCCCTCCCCCACCCTAGCTTGATTTTTACAACTTACATCATCTTTTCCTGCTGTGCGTCTTCTTATGTTGATTAAAGTGACTCCAGATTCTGAATTTCTTTCCACACTCCACACACTGATACGGCTTCTCCCCTGTGTGGATTCTTTTATGGAGCGTAAGATTCCTCCCGTCTTTGAAACTCTTTCCACAGTCGATGCATTTAAACGGCTTCTCTCCTGTGTGTATCCTATTATGGGAGGTAAGACTGCCACTATCATTGTAATATTTTCCACACTCCAGGCATTTATAGGGTTTCTTCCCTGAGTGAAGCCTTCTATGGATCCTGAGTGAATTATTATGTCTAAAGCTCTTTCCGCACTCATGACATGTATACGGTTTCTCCCCTGTGTGGATCCTCTTGTGGACACAAAGGTAACTACTTTTCCTGAAACTCATGCCACACTCCGTGCACTTATATGGTTTTTCCCCTGTGTGAATCCTTTTATGGATCGTCAGTTCTCCAGAATCACTGAAGCATTTTCCACACTCCTGGCACTGATATGGTTTCTCCCCAGTGTGGGTTCTGCTGTGTATGATATAGCTATTTTTTGTATTGAAGCTCTTTCCACATGTGCGGCATTCATATGGTTTCTCCCCAGTGTGGAGCCTTTTGTGGCAAATGAGGGATCTTGAACTGGTGAAGCATTTGTCACATTCAGTGCACTTATAAGGCTTTTCCCCTGTGTGGATCCTTTTATGGATATTAAGGTGACTTGTTTGACTGAAGCACTTCCCACACTCGGAGCATTGATATGGTTTCTCTCCGCTGTGGATTCTTTTATGAGAAGTTAGGTGGCTTGATTTACGGAAGCTATTTCCACACTCCAGGCATTTGTACGGTTTCTCCCCTGTGTGGGTCTGTTGGTGGGAATGAAAGCCACCAGAATTGGCAAAACGCTTTCCACACTGTAGGCATTGAAAAGGCTTCTCCCCCGTGTGGATTCTGTGATGGGCCGTAAGGTTTGCTGAGAAATGGAAGCTCTTTCCACACTCCATGCATTGAAATGGTTTTTCTCCCGTGTGGACCGTCTCGTGTGACTTAAGATGAACTTTTTGACTGAAACTTTTTCCACAGTGCAGGCATTTATAAGGTTTCTCACCTTTATGCATCCTATTATGTATGGTTAGAGTATCACGTCTGTTGAAGCTTTTTCCACACTCCAAGCATTCATAGGGTTTCTCCCCCGTGTGAATCCTCTTATGGCAAGTAAGGGCACTGGAGGCACTGAAGCATTTTCCACACTCTGTGCATTTATACGGCTTCTCTCCAGTGTGGATCCGCTTATGTAAATTGATATTGCCTTTGTGTGCGAAGCTCTTTCCGCACACCATGCAATGATAGGGCTTTTCCCCTGTATGGATCCTATTATGGTAAGTGAGGTGAGTTGCAGAGCGGCAGCTCTTCCCACATTCCAGGCATTTACATGAATTATCCCCAGTGGGTTTTTTCCCCCGGGAATTCGGTTCCGTGCTTGGAGTAAACATCATTCTACCCTCCCTGCGTTGATGCAAACTCTCCTCTCTGTGGATGCTTTGGTGGGAAGTAAAGGCTGCGCTGCTTCTGAAGGTCTTTCCGCAGTTGATGCATTGATGCTGCTTCCTCTCTTCGTGGACCCTCTTATGTGAACTAAGATGATTTTTCTGCCTGAAGGTCCTTCCACAATCCAGACATTTGTGTGGATCCTCTGCTTTATGAATCTTTTTATGCAATGCAAGAGAGCGGCTTGTACCAAAGCTTTCTGCACACTCCGTACATTTGTACGATTTCCCTCCTTCTTGTATTCTTTCATGTAAAGGAGGAGGAAGGGTCCTTCTGGAGCGTTGCCTCCTTTCATCTTGTTTCTCTGCAGCAGGGCTTTTGCAACAGTCACATAATCCTGATTCATCTCGGAGTATTTTCCCACACCTTGAACACACTTCTTTTTCTTGGCAATCATTTGTGTCCCATAAGACATTGGTATCTGGATAAGGTAAACCAGTGTAATTCTCCAGCTCAACCGTTAACAGGTTTTCCTCAGAACTTGGCTTTCCATACATGTTTTCTGCAACTTCCTTTTTCTCTTTTGGCAAAGGTGCTGCTGCCTCTTGGACAGAATCCTCCGTCTCCCATCCGTCACCTGCTTGCAACAGAAAAAAAAAAGTTAACAGAAACTTAGGTCCAAAAGGCATCGAGCACCATTGCTGTATTTAAACAGTATCGATATTCTTCCAAACTCCCATTTGTTCAAAACATGATGCTATGGTTGTTATTAATGTGGGAAACAGAGTTGTATTGCTTTTACAGAATTGTAAGAGGACCAGAGGTGGGTTCCTACTGGTTTAGACCGGTTCGGCGGAATAGGTAGTAAAAATAGGGACTGGTTCTCTGAACCAGCAGTAATGGCCGTTTAGAACCCACCCCTGAAGAAGACATGTTAGGCTGTGATGAAAATACATTATAAACAGGAAGAAACTGCAATGGATACTATAAGGAAATATTTGAAGGGGGAAGGGATGCCATTATTAGAGGAGGAAAAAAAGTGATTTTAAATAGAGAAATAACGCCAGTAGAGCTAAAAGAGGCAATTCAGAAACAAAAGAATAACAAGAGGTCGGGGCCAGATGGCCTCCCAAATTTATAAAAATATGTGTGAACTAATAGAAGCAACGTTATTGGAAGTATGCATGAAGCGCTGAAGAAAGCAAAATTACCGGAATCATGAAGGGAGGCATATATAATAATAATAGTAATAATATAATAATAAGAGAGTTGGAAGGGACCTTGGAGGTCTTCTAGTCCAACCCCCTGCTTAGGCAGGAAACCTTACACCACTTCAGACAAATGGTTGTCCAACATCTTCTTAAAAACGTCCAGTGTTGGAGCATTCACAACTTCTGGAGGCAAGCTGTTCCACTGATTAATTGTTCTAACTGTCAGGAAATTTCTCCTTAGTTCTAAGTTGCTTCTCTCCTTGTTTAGTTTCCACCCATTGCTTCTTGTTCTACCTTGATTTATATATATCACCTTGATTTCGAAAGAAGGTACAGATAAGAACCAAATTGGGAACTATAGGCCAATTTCACTCCTCAATGCTGAAATATTTATGAATATTTCTGCTATTATCATAGCAGAAATATTTCTTCTATTATCATAGCAGAAAGAATGAAAAAATTATTAAATGAAAGTATACACCCGGATCAGAATGGATTCCTACCAACAAGACAAATAAGAGACAATATAAGAATAGTAGTGAATATATTAGAGTATTACGAAGCCCACCCAGAAAAACAAGTGGCCCTAGTCTTTTTGGATGCTCAAAAGGCCTTCGATAATCTAAATTGGCAATTTATGATTCAACAACTTAGAGGCATGAGTTTTGGAGACAAATTTGGGAATATGATTGAAGCAATATACACTACTCAAAAGGCAAACATATTATTGAATGGGGATATTACAAAAACATTTCAAATAACGAAAGGAGTGCGTCAGCGATGCCCATTGCCACCTCTATTTTTTATGCTGACATTAGAAACACTATTAATTAGAATCAGAGCAAATCAAGAAATAAAAGGAACAAGGATTAAAAAGGAAGAATATAAAGGTCAGGCCTTCACCGATGATTTGGTATTTTTTATTGAGGAGCCACTGGAAACTGGCCCTGTTTTATTACAAGAAATAGAACAATATGGAAAACTATCGGGCCTTAAAATTAATAAAGAAAAGATTAAAATGTTAGTTAAAAATTTAACAATCGACCAGAGAAAATAATTAGAAGAGGAAATGGGATTACAAACTACTAAGAAGATCAAATATTTAGGAATTTGTTTAACAGCAAGATGCTCCTCAATAAAATATGATAATTATATAAAATTATTTCAACAAATAAAGGATTTGGAAAATTGGAAGACAATACAATTATCACCATTAGGAAGAATAGCAACTACTAAAATGAATATTTTACCTAAATTACTCTATTTATTCCAAACAATTCCTATAAAATTAGATAAAGTTTTTTTACAGATTTAAATAAAATAACTACAAAATTTGTTTGGTTAGGTAAAAAGGCACGGATAAAACTATCTTCACTTCAGGATAGCAGAAGTAGAGGTGATTTTGGACTCCTGGAGTGGGAGATCTATTATAAAGCAGCAATACTGGTATGGATTAGAGACTGGGTAAACATAAAAAAGAGAAGAATCCTAACACTAGAAGGACATGATCTTCAAAATGGATGGCACACATTTCTGTGGGATAAGGGGAAAAAAACACATTCATATTTCTACAGACACAAGATAAGAGATTTGTTGATACAAACTTGGGAATAAACTTGGGAATACAAACTTAGGAATAAACATTACATGAATATTCCAGGGTGGTTATCCACCATGGAAGCAATGATTTACCCCAATAGACTGGATATTGCTAGAACATATAGATATAATGAAATTCTGGATTCCCAGGGGAAATTTAAAAGATAATCGCTAGATTGGGTAAGATGTACTCAAATTTAAACCCAAAATGCTGGAAATGCAAAGAGACAAGGTACCTTCTTTCATTCATTGTGGTTATGTCCCGAAGCAAAAAGGTATTGGAAGAATATACAGGATTGGCTGCAAGACATAATCAAATGTCAAATAGAATTCAAACCCGAACACTTCAATTAATTACATGCAACTCTTCTTTTTAATGAAAAACCTCCAGTGTTTCCAAGTACGGCAAACGAGCATCTAGGACATTGAATTAAGTAGCTGGAACAGTAAAGTGTATAACAGGTTGGAACACAATTAGAGATGTGAAGGCCCAGGAAAAAACCGAAAAAATTCAGAAAAAAACGTTTCCCCCCGTTTTTTTCCTGAAGGCTTGGAAACTGGAAAAATTGGAAAAAGAAAAAAAACATTGTGGAATATTTTATTTTAACATGACGAATAAAATATTTTAAGACAGGGTGTTCAAATATTTTCCAAATCATTTCTAAAAAAAATGTATGATATCAGATTATTCTAATTTCTGTGCACTAAGTGAGGATAAGCAAGCAATAGCAATAGCACTTTTCTTATATACCGCCTCATAGTGCTTTACAGCACTCTCTAAGCGGTTTACAGAGTTCAGCATATTGCCCCCAACAATCTGGGTTCTCATTTTACCGACCTCGGAAGGATGGAAGGCTGAGTCAACCTTGAGCCTAGTGAGATTTGAACAGCTGAACTGTTGAACTAGCAGTCAGCCTGCAATGGCTGCATTTAACCACTGCACCACTTCAGCTCTTCAAGTCCTAGGTAACAAACTGAACCCTCCAATGCAAGAACAGTATGCATTTCTTCCTTTAGGAGGTGCTGCTATTTTAACAAGGAAAAGGTTTCAGTTTTGCTTTTACATGTTAGTGGGTGTGTTTGGTTTGTTCTGTCCTCTTCACTAGGCCTCAAAAGCATTGGAAGAAAATACAGAGCAACCAAAAGGACCTGAAAGTATTACCAGTAATCTGGTTCTTCCCCCAGTGACCGCACACACAACCATAGTGTCTTCTTGCAAAGTAGTCATTTTTTCTTGTTTTTATTTCCTACTCCACTCAGAAAAATGATGAGACCAACATCTAGCATATAGAGGCATTTTCACATTACAAGTTCTTCTGAAAAGAAAAATGTGATTTGCAAATATTGTCAGATGAAATATGCATTTCCAAATGCTACCAGGATGACAAAACACATTCTTGTATGTAACAAGTGTCCTGTATATATTAAAAATCCTTCATGGATCGAAGTGAAGAGGACAACAATGATGACAATGCACATAGTTTTTCTCAACGTTCTCGTTCAAGAAGTCCTCTTTCTACTCCATCTATAACGTCAGCAGCAACAGAGTGTTGTCCCATCAGTAGCATCTTCAAGGAATTATAAATTTTGTTATAACAACACCTCAGCCAGTTTTTTTTACAAAAGCATTGAAACAGGAGAGAACAGACATACTGCAGAGTATATCAGCTGTAAAATCTGTGATGTCCTACAGAAAATTGGGAGTGGTAAAGTATTTGCTTTGCTTACTGACAATGCCAGCAATATGAAAGCAGCATGGGAAATCATAATGGAGAAGTATCCACATATTACTGCAATAGGATGTGCAGCCCATGGGCTAAACTTGCTTTTTAAAGATATTATGAAGTTGGACACCCTTCAAATGGTCTATAGACGAGCAAAAGTTATTAAACATGTAAAAGGTACTCATATTGTAGCTGCAGTTTTCGAGAAGAAGCAAGTAAAAAATGCAAAGAATAGCATAGTTACGCTGAAGCTCTGTAGTAAAACTCGGTGGCCTGGAGTGGTGATCTCCTTTGAAAGTTTACTAAAAAACAAAGAAGCTCTTCAAGAAACAGTAATAGTTGAAGATCTCAAAGTACCCAGGAGTATAAGAAACACTGATCTTGATCAGGATGTCTTCTGGGTTCAGCTGCAAAATTCCCTGAAGATTCTAAAGCCAATTGCTGCAGCAATCACTGCATGTGAATCAGATAGTGCACTTTTGTCAGAAATTCCTTATCTAATGACCAAGATAAAAACAATTGTTTTTAAAATATCAGTATATCTCCACTTACAACTATAGAAGAAAGTAAAGTGAAATATTTTATTTTAAAAAGGGAAGAATTTTGTTGTCATCCAATTCATGCTGCTGCAAATCTGTTGGATCCAAGATTCAAAGGTGCAAACATAAGTGATGATGATAACACTGCTACTGCATTTGACTGGATCACAAAACAAGCATCACATTTAGGACTTGATGTTGGGAAGGTACTTTCAAATGTTGCAGAATATAGAACATCTTCAGGGATTTGGTCCAGGAATGCAATCTGGGATTCTGCCAAACATATTCCTCCTGCAACATGGTGGCAAGGTCTTTGCACAACACAGCCTCTGACTCCTATTGCTTCTCGCCTTGTCCATATACCTCCCTCTTCTGCAGCATGTGAAAGAATCTGGTCTATGTTTGGAAACACTCACACTAAGTCAAGAAATAAACTGACATGTGAAAGGGTAGAGAAGCTTGTTTCGATCCGGGCAAACCGTCAGTTTTTAGAAGTTCCTAATTGTGATGACGGACAAAAAAGAGTAGCTGCAGAAGCAGAGACGGATACTAACAATTTCAGCTCAGAAAATGATTCTAATTAAATGTCCATTGAAACTTAGTCCCACTCTCTTCTTAACACTTCCCCCATCTTCAATTCTTTTTATGAGAATGGGGTTTTTATTTTTATTTTATACTATGGAGAGGAAATATGAAAAATTGTTACTTTTGGTTTTGAAAATTGTTTTGTGGAGGCTTTTTGGCTGTTCCACATAAACTAGTAAGCAGTTCAGGAGACTGTTGCTCCCTTTGTTACAAATAAATATTATAAAAAAGTAAATTCTGTTTGTGATCATTATTTGGCTACACTATATTTTTAATATGCTAGTTGTGATAATTTTATGCCAAGTCAAATTGTCCATAGTCATATTTTATGTTCCTAAAGTAACAGAACGACTTTCAATCTTAAAAAGACAAAAAAGTACTAAGGTAGCATTTTTTTCAATTTTTCCGAAAATTTCCGTTTTTTCCCCGAAAAAACACTGGGTTTTTTTCCGAGCTTCAAAATTTCTGGAAATTTTACATCTCTAAACACAATTGTAATTGATTAGTTAGAGTGCTGACTCATGCATGATGCAATCTACGCTATGATTGGTTGCTGTGAGTATACAGAGCAACTAAGATAATTAAAGGCCTGGAGACTAAAACATACGAAAAACGATTGGAGGAACTGGATATGGCTAGTCTAGAGAAAAGAATGACCAGGGGAGACATGATAGCAGTGTTCCAGTATTTCTGGGGCTGCCACAAACAAGAAGGGCTCAACTTATTTTCCAAAGCACCAAAAGGCAAGACAAGAAACAATGGATGGAAACTAATCAAGGAGAAAGGCAACCTGGAATTAAGGAGAAACTTCCTGACAGTGAGAACAATTAACTAATGGACAAGTTTGCTTTCAGAAGTTGTGGGTTGGAGGTTTTTAAGAGGAGACTGGACAGCCAATTGTCTGAAATGGGATAGGTTCCTTCTCCTCTAGCAGGGGGTAGGACTAGAAGACCTCCAAGATCCCTTCCAACTCTGTTAGTCTACATTTCTATAATGTTCACCTTCCCTTATCAGATAATCAGGGAAGACTACAAAAACTCTTTTTTCACAGCTGGGACTTGCCTTTTGGAATAGCCTAGGACAGAAGTGGGGAACTGGGGCCCTTTTATGACGGGTGGACTTCAACTCCCAGAATTCCCGAGGCAGCTGGCTGAGGAATTCTGGGAGTTGAAGTCCACCAGTCATAAAAGGGCCCTAGTTCCCCCACCCCTGGCTTGCAGCAACGTCTCTCAATCTTGGGAGCTGTAAGATATATGGACTTCAACCCACATGGGAAATTCTGGGAGTTGAAGTCCACCCATCATAAAGTTGCCCGCAAGAAAGGCGATGCCTTTTAAAATGCACACAAGACTTTGAAAACGCAGTTAAATTGAACAATGAAAGCGAATTCAGGGATGAAAGAAACGAGGGCAAAGCGATTAAAAGGCATCAGAAGGAGCCTTTACCCGATGCTCTCTCCGGAGGAGGCTCGTCTTGAGCAACTCCCCGAAACAACGGCTCCTGGGAGGGATCGCCCCCTTTTTTCCCCACGGGTTTCGCACCCATTGAACTCCAAGCCTCCTGGATCTGAAACCGCACCAGAGAAAAGGAAGTGACGGGAAACGATCCGGAAGAGCCAGCAAAAAATAATAATAATACTAATACCGTAATAATCTCTCCAAGGAGAAAGTGGGGACTGCAGGAGCGATGTTAGCAGCGCCCCAAGAAGCTGCATTGAAGGGTCTCCTGTCCAAGCATTTCCCAGAGGGAAGGAGCTTTTTATCTGGCGCTCAATAGGAAACACGCGGCTTTCTTCCTCGCCCGGACTCCACTTCCCAATAGAAGCGCGTAGGAAACGATCCTCCCCGGAACGACCCCAGCCAGCAGTTTGCATATCCCAAGCTGGAAGCTCTTATGGCTCCTCCCCTCTCCCTCCAGCTCCCCCCATTCTCGATAAAGAGCGGAGAGCGCCGCCCACTCGGGGGTCCCCCTGCCTGTCCCCTGTCTTCTGCCACGGGAGAATCGGTCCCGCGTGGGATGGGCAGCGAGTCCAGAGCTGCTTCGCCCCAGGCAGTCAGAGAAACAGGGGAGAGAGGGAAGGGATGAAGCCCAGGGACCGAGGAGGAAAGGGAAGAGGATGCAGAGCAGCAAAGTTAGAAGGGACCTCGACCTACGACCATTTGATTAGTGGTCAAAGCTACAAAGGCACTGAAAAGTGGCTTATGTCCGTAATTTCGCACTAAAGACCGGTGCAGCTTCCCCATATTCACGTGATCAACCTCTTGACAACGGACTCATATTTATGATGGTTGCCGTGTCCCGGGGTCATGGGAACCTTCGGACAAGCAAAGTCAATGGGGAAGCCAGATTTGCTTAACAACTGGGTTACTAACATAACAAGTGTGGTGATTCACTTAACAACCACGTCAAGAAATATCATAAAATGGGACCAAACTCACTTCACAAATGTCTCACTTAGCAACAAAAATTTGGACTGAATTATGGTCGTAAGTCGAGGACTACCTGTATTTCAAGTGTCAATGGGGCATGTCGGAGAGGAATACAACCTAGAGATGGCTCCCTTGCCCCAAAAGAGGAGAATAAAGAGAAAAGGGGAGAAAAATCCCCACAGAAACTGCTTTTTTTCCAATATTATCCCCAATAAATGCCGAGCCAAAGGACCCCTTGATGATCCAGAAGAGAATCCCAATTAACTTTATGACTCTGAAGCTGAAGAAAACCTCTGAGCTAAGAAATGTTTAATATTTAACTATTTAAAAGGTCTGAGGTGGGAAATATTTAAAAGTATATGAATTTCAGAAGAAAAACTACTAAACAGTACAGGTAGCCCTCGACTTACAGCCATTCATTTAGTGACCATTCGAAGTTACAATGGCATTGAAAAAAGTGACTTATGTTCTTTTTTCACACTTACGACCATTGCAGCATCCCCATGGTCATGTGATCAAAATTCAGACACTTGGGAACCGATTCGCATTTATGACCATTGTAGTGTTCTGGGGTCACGTAATCATGTTTTGCGACCTTCCGACAAGCAACGTCAGTAGAAAAACCAGATTCACTTCACAACTGAGGCAAGAAAGTTCATGAAATGGAGCAAAATCGACTTAATGTCTCACTTTACAATTTGGGGCTCACTTGTGGTCGTACGTCGAGGACTACCTCGGGTGTCAAAAGGGTGCGCGCGCGCAATAGCGTGCGCGTACCCACCCACCCATAATGCAGTGTCCTACACATGCACAAAAACCCTCCCCCACGCATGCGCACAGGCCTCACTGAAGCCTCCAGATTTCCGGTAGGCCAGTTGGGCTGTTTTTTGCTCTCCCCAGGGTCCAGAAAAGCCTCCTGAAGCCTGGGGACAGCGAAAAATGGCCCAACAGGCCAATTGGAACTTTGGAATGAAAAGGAAGTGGAACTGCCCTACTACTTACCTTCAGATAATTTAATTTAATTTAATTTAATGGATTTCTATGCCGCCCAACTCCCTGAGGACTCTGGGCAGCTCACAACATGTTAGATTCCATTACAAATATAAAATACAGTAATTAAAAAAAATACAAAATACAAAAGTTAAAAAGAGTATCTCATATTTACAATCAAGGGGGGAGACCCATATTTAATCTAGGTTGGTCTCACTTTCACCCCGCCTGCCGGAAGAGCCAAGTTTTTATTGCTTTCCGGAAGGCCAGTAGGGTGGGGATGGTCCTGATCTCCGGGGGAAGCTGGTTCCACAGGGAGGGAGCTCCCACAGAGAAGGCCCTCCCCCTCGGCCCTGCCAGCCGACATTGTTTGGTCGACGAGACCTGGAGGAGGCCGACTCTGTGGTCCCTGACCGGTCGTAGGGAGGTATGCGGCAGGATGCGGTCCCGAAGGTAACCTGGCCCTGAGCCATGTAGGGCTTTAAAGGTAACGACCTTAAACACCTTAAATTGGATCCGGAGACCAATGGGCAGCCAATGCAGCTAGCGGAGGGTAGGTGTTACGTGGGTGTATTTAGGCACACCCACCACAGCTCGCACAGCTGCATTTTGCACCAATTGCAGTCGCCGGACACTCTTCAAGGGTAGCCCCATGTAGAGCGCATTGCAGTAATCCAGCCGTGAGGTGATAAGGGTATGAGTGACTGTGAGAAGTGCCTCCTTCTCACAACAGATAGTTGCAAACAGGCCTCCCACACCTCGGCCCATTTCAAGCCGGGAAGGCTTTCCTGAAGGCCTGTGTAGGCCTTCAGGAAAGGCCTGTGTAGCCAATAACAGAGCTCCGGATCAGGCCTTCAGGAAAGCCTTCCCGGCTGCAGAAGAAATGGGCCGAGATGTGAGAGGCCTGGCTGCAACTGTCTCAAGCCAAAGACCTCTGACAGCAAAAAGGAGGCTGAAGGTGAGCACACAAGTAAACTTCCAGTTGGTCTGTTGGGCCGTTTTTGCCGTGGAGAGTGCGAAAATGGCCGAAAATCAGCTGGCCTTGCGTGCCCTCGGATATGGCTTCATGTGCCACCTGTGGCACACGTGCCATAGGTTCGCCATCACTGTCCCATAGTAAAACAGCTCCAAGCCTAACAGAGCCTGCTTGAAGTTTGCAGAGAGAGGGTTCCTGGCGAATTCCCCATTTCCTCCCCAACAATTGCTCTTGCCATCTGGTTGAAAGAAGGAAAGAGATTCTTCTGGACTCAAAGTCACTTTTGGTTTTCCTTACCTTTCCTGCTCCAGCCGCGTTACCAGATGTGCCCATGCCTCCAATTGAACACATTGAAGACAAGATTGTAAGCAACAACTTTATTGTGCAGAAAAAGTAACACAAGGAAATCTCCCTCAAAGCCTTTGTACCCCACCAACGTCCACTGGAGGGCTTTACACATTTGCCACACAGTTTACAACTCAAGAGTCCGAAGGAATTTTCTCATCTCCCTTTACACTAACCCCGGCCTGTTTTACACTAACATCTTAGCCTTCCTGCATACATGGAATCCAGAGCTCAGCCAAGTTATTTAAAGCTATCATAACGTGTACACAGGGAAACCTCAATTTTTTTTAAAAATGTTGCTTCAGCAGTAATATAGCATAGCTTTCCATGATACCAGTTTTTCTAACAGTGTACTTCTTTTTAGAGGTGTACAGGTGCAAATCTTTCCTATTCGTGCCTTTTGTCTTCTCCCTTAGTACATTTGGCCCTCTGGTTTAGCAAGCTGAAGCATTTACGCCTTTATTCTAAGTTTACCTGAATCTCCAGGGATTCTTCTATTTAGACCAGGGGTGGGTAATCTTGGTTGTTTTAATCATTTGTGGCCTTCAACTTCTAGAATTTGAGAAGGCTGAGAAACATTGCTATAGTATAGGGGTGGGAAACTATTGCCCATTTATAACTTGTGGACTTCAACTCCCAGAATTCCTCAGCCTGTTGGCTCAGGAATTCTGGGAGTTGAAGTCCGCAAGTGAAAAGAGGACCAAGATTCCCCACCCCGATGAGACTCTGGCCTTCCAATTGTCAGTGGCCATACTGTGCATTTGGCCTTTTAAGGTGAATATTCAGGTGTCTGATCATGCTTGTAATCCTTTACTTGAAGAGCAAGGAAATATTGACTATAATTCTTTCTCCATTTTCAATGTACTGGACACTTAAAGACTTTACAGTAGGAAGGTACTAGAAACAACAATAGACCATAATTCCATAAGTCTAGGCCAGGGGTTTCTAAAATTGGCAACTTTAAGTAAGGTGACCAGACATCCCGCTTTTGGCGGGACTGTCCCGCTTTTTAATAATTTGTCCTATGTCCCGCGGTGTTTCCAAAAAGTCCCGCCAAGCAAGTGCGGCACGGAAGCCGCTGGTGGCCGGGTGGGCGGCAGCCCCCCAGGCGGGTATAGGGCCAGGCCTGCGCTTGGAAGCGGCCGCCGCTCTCGCTGCTCTCCCTCCCTGCCTGGCTGCAGACGTCCGCCTGCCTTCCCGAAGCAGCGCTGCCGCAGTTCACTTTTGTTTCGCGGCGGGAGAAGGAAGAAAGCGGGCAGCGAGAGTGGCGGCCTCTTCCAAGCGCAGGCCTGGTCCTCTCCCCACACGGAGGGCTGCTGCCCGGCTGGCTGGCGGCGGCTTCTGCAACGGAGGCAGCACGTGGCTGTGAAGAACCCTCACCACCCGCCCTCCCGGAGCACCACAGCCGCGGTATGCTTTCTTCCTTCTCCTGCCGCTGTCCCTCTCCGGGCCAGACACAGCAGAGGCAAGCCCCGGCCATGGCAAACCGCGGCTGTGGTGCTCCGGGAGGGCGGGTGGTGAGGGTTCTTCACAGCCGTGTGCTGCCTCCGGAAGGCAGGCGGACGCCTGCAGCCAGGCAGGGAGGGAGAGCAGCGAGAGTGGCGGTAAGGGCTGCGATGAAGGGGGGGTGTTTGGGGGGGTGCACAAAGCTGCAGCAAAGCAATCCTGGATTTGTGTCTCCACCTTTATTCACATGGATGGGCTGCGGGATAAGAGAGACGGACCCCTCCCATCTTGCTTCCCTAGAAACCCCCCCCCCCGTCAATGGTGTCACGCTTTACAAATATTAAAATCTGGTCACCTTAAGACTTGTAGGCTTCAACTCCCAGAATCCCCCAGCCAGCATTGGTAACATGTGTGCCAGAGGAATTCTGGGAGTTGCCAGCTTTCTGCACCCTAATGTTGTCTAAAGGTCCTATCCAAAAGGTGCTCTTTTCAAAAGGAAAATGATTTTTTTTGTTTTTTCTCAAAGACGTTTTGCTTCTGATCAGGATAGAACTGAAGAAACTTCAGAAGCGAAACTTCTTCGAGGAGAAACAAAGAAAATACAGTTGGCTTTTGAAAAAAGTACCTTTGGGACAACCGCAACATGGATGACGGAGAATCTCCATAGACATCTGGATGTGCTAGTTTCCAAATCGTTACCTATCTTTTCTGTTCTCATTAACAAAACTTGATCCCTTCTTGTATATATGTACATTGAGAGCGTATGCATTGGAGACACATTCCTTCTATATCCAATCACACTTGGCAAATAAAAACTTCTCTTCAGTCCTGTTCTGCTCTCTCTATTCTATTCAAGCAAAGCGATCGAATACTGTGTTTCCCCGAAAATTTCCATGAAGCAAATTTTGAGAATCAACACAAACCAATTAGCGTTGTCTATTCTTGCTGTGCATCTTCTTATGTCGATTAAAGTCACTCCAGGTTCTGGATTTCTTTCCACACTCCACACACTGATATGGCTTCTCCCCTGTGTGGATTCTTTTATGGCGTGTAAGAGTCTTCCCGTCTTTGAAACTCTTTCCACAGTTGAGGCATTTAAACGGCTTCTCCCCTGTGTGGATTCTTTTATGGCGTGTAAGAGTCTTCCCATCTTTGAAACTCTTTCCACAGTGGAGGCATTTAAACGGCTTCTCCCCTGTGTGCATCATATTGTGGGAGGTAAGACTGCCACTATCATTATAACATTTTCCACACTCCAGGCATTTATAGGGTTTCTTCCCTGAGTGAAGCCTTCTATGGATCCTAAGTGAATTATTATGTCTAAAGCTTTTTCCGCATTCATGACATGTATATGGTTTCTCCCCAGTGTGGATCCTCTTGTGGACACAAAGGCTACTACTTTTCCTGAAACTCATGCCACACTCCGTGCACTTATACGGTTTCTCCCCTGTGTGAATCCTTTTATGGATCGTCAGTTCTCCAGAATTACTGAAGCATTTTCCACACTCCTGGCACTGATATGGTTTCTCCCCAGTGTGGGTTCTGCCATGTACAATATAGCTTTTTTTTGTATTGAAGCTCTTTCCACATGTGCGGCATTCATATGGTTTCTCCCCCGTGTGGATCATTTTGTGACGAGTGAGAGACCCCAATTGTGTGAAGCATTTGTCACATTCAGTGCACTTATAAGGCTTTTCACCTGTGTGAGTCCTTTTATGGAGAGTTAGGTAACTTGTTTGACTGAAGCACTTCCCACACTCGGTGCATTGATACGGTTTCTCTCCACTGTGGATTCTTTTATGAGAAGTTAGGTAGCCGGATTCACGGAAGCTCTTTCCACACTCCAGGCATTTGTATGGCCTCTCCCCTGTGTGGGTCTGTTGGTGGGCATGAAAGCTATTAGAATGGGCAAAGCACTTTCCACATTGCAGGCATTGAAAGGGTTTCTCCCCCGTGTGGATTCTGTAATGGGAAGTAAGGTTTGCTGAGAAATGGAAGCTCTTTCCACACTCCATGCATTGAAATGGTTTTTCCCCCGTGTGGATTCTCTCGTGTGACTTAAGATGAACTTTTTGACTGAAGCTTTTTCCACATTGCAGGCATTTATAAGGTTTCTCCCCTTTATGGATCCTATTATGTTTAGTTAGCGTATCACGTCTATTGAAGCTTTTTCCACACTCCAAGCATTCATAGGGTTTCTCCCCTGTGTGAATCCTCTTATGGGAAGTAAGGGCACCGGAGGCACTGAAGCATTTTCCACACTCTGTGCATTTATACGGCTTCTCTCCAGTGTGGATCCTCTTATGTAAATTGAAATGGCTTTTTCGGGTGAAACTCTTTCCACACGCCATGCAATGATACGGCTTTTCCCCTGTATGGATCCTATTATGGTAAGTGAGATCACTTGCAGAGCGGAAGCTCTTCCCACATTCCAGGCATTTATATAAATTATCCCCAGTGGGGCTTTTTTTTTGGGAATTCGGTTCCTTGCTCCGAGTAAACCTCGTTCTCCCCTCCCTGCGTTGATGCAACCTTTCCTCTCTGTGGATGCTTTGGTGGGAAGTAAGGGCTGCGCTGCTTCTGAAGCTCTTTCCGCAGGTGATGCATTGATGCTGCTTCCTCTCTTCGTGGACCCTCTTATGTGAACTAAGATGATTCTTCTGCCTGAAGGACCTTCCACAATCCAGACATTTGTGTGGATACTCTGCTTTATGAATCTTTTTATGCAATGCGAGAGAGCGGTTTGTACCAAAGCTTTCTGCACACTCCGTACATTTGTACGATTTCCCTTCTTCTTGTATTATTTCATGTAAAGGAGGGGGAAGGGTCCTTTTGGAGCTTTGCCTGCTTTCAGCTTGTTTCTCTCCAGCAGGGCTTTGACAACAGTCACATAATCCTGATTCATCTTGGAGTGTTTTCCCACACCTTGAACACACTTCTTTTTCTTCGCAATCATCTGTGTCCAATACGATATTGGTATCTGGACATGGTAAACTAGAGCAATTCTCCAGCTCAGCCGTTAACTGGTTTTGCTCAGAACTTTCCTTTCCATACATCTTTTCTGCAACTTCCTTTTTGTCTTTTGGCAAAGGTGCTGCTGTCTCTTGGCCAGAATCCTCCATCTCCCATTTGTCACCTGCTTGCAACAGAAAAAAGAAAGAAAGAAAGAAAGAAAGAAAAGTTAACACAAACTTAGGTGCAAAAGGGATCCAGCACCATTGCTGTATTTGAACAGTATCGATATTTCAGTATCTATGTTTCTAATCTCATGAGCTAGACTGAAGCTTGAGCTACAATCGGAGGCCGCTACTCTGCTAGAAATCAGCCATAACCAGAATTTACTGATATGATAGTTACTCAAGAGACAACGCCTAGGAACTGGGACCATAAAAGGAAATTTGCAAATAAGGGCAGGGGGAGATAAAATTAGAGTAGTGGATGATGTAATCAGGGACGGAGATGATGTATTCACTTTAGACACTTTGGATAGGTTGTGACATCATTATTGCTAAGCCAATGAAGAAGAGGCGGGAAGTACATTTGTAAAGGTACTAGAGAATATAAGGCAAATGTATTGATGATTTAAGGTACCTGCATGTGTGTGGTCCACCCATGTTGCAAGGTGAATAAAATTACCATTGTTTTCTCTTGGAAGTTTTGGCTGGTGATTGTTTATTTCCAAACTAGACAACAAATCAGACATTAATTTGATATAAGATTTGACCTTTTGCTACTAAATTTCAATATCTTAACATAATCCCTTACCTAAGGAGGCCATGTTCCTCTTATTTTCCAGCATAACCTCTTGGTACAGGGCTTTTTGCTTAGAATCCAGCAGGGCCCAGTCTTCCACAGAGAAAAACATAGCTACATTCTCAAGCGATACCAAATCCTGACACAGGGAGAGGGAAAAACCACAATGTATTTCATGAACAAGCCTAACAATGAACACTTCAATGAATGACATGCGAGTCCTCTTCTTAAAGAACAAACTGCAGAGTTTCCAAGTAGGGCAAACGAGCATTTTAGGATATTGAATGTACTAGCTGGAAGAGTAAAGTCTGCAATAGGGCACAACATAATTATAATTGATTATTTAGAGAGTGCTGACTCATGCATGATGCAATCTACGCTATGATTGGTTGGTCTAAGTATAAAGGGGGCGTTACCCGTTTTTCCCTCCTTTTTCACTTCTGTTGTCCTGCATGATGTTTTAGATTTACCTCACGATGTTCCTGTGTTTCTGACTATCTCATGTTCTTCCTTTTCTGGATGATGACAGAGGCTGCTGTAAATCTGTAGGTTAAATATATTTATATAAAAGTTTACTAGTCTATATTAGTGTCTCCAACTTTATCTTGACAGCTGGTGCGTTCTTTACAAAAGTCAAGCTTGGACTTTACTTTTTACTTTGGACTTTCATGTTCACCGCTTAAAAAAAAACCAGAGTAAAGACCACACCTGGAATACGGAGTTCAGTTTTGGTCACCACATTGCAAAAAAGATGTGGAGACTTTGGAAAAAGTGCAAAGCGCAACTAAGGATTAAAGGCCTTGAGACTAAAACATACGAAAACGGTGGCAGGATATGGCTAGTCTAGACAAAAGAAGGACCAGGGGAGACACGATAGCAGGTTTTCAGTATTTGTGGGGCTCCCACAAACAAGAGGGGCTCAACTTATTTTCCAAAGCACCAGAAGGCAAGACAAGAAACAATGGATGGAAACTAATCAAGGAGAAAGGCAACTTGGAAGTAAGGAGAAACTTCCTGACAGTGATAACAATTAACTAATGCAAGGGTTTGCCTTCAGAAGTTGTGGGCTGGAGGTTTTTAAGAAGAGTCTGGACACCCACTTGTCTGAAATGGTATAGGTCTCCTGCTTAAAATGGGGTTGGACTACAAGATCTCCAAGATCCCTTCCAATTGTATTATTCTGTTATTGGGAGATTGGCACATCTGGGGAGAGGAGAATCCTCCTACCTGCATTGGAAGCTCAACCGCTGTTAATCCTCCATTACAAAGAACTGAGGTTCCAGGAGATGAAGACAAGGCCCTGAGAGTGTCTAGGAGTGAAAAAAAATCAACAAGGGAATAATTTGCTATCAAACATCCTAAGGATATTCTTGAGCATACAGTGCAGAAGGCTGATTTTAGCCAATTTCTAGGCTAACTAGGGAACCCTTTATGCGAGTGCCTTGCAGCCACAGCAACAATATATAGAAGCTCATCCTGGGTGAGAAGAAAACTGAGAGGTGTGGAAGGAACAGGGATTCGATTCAGAGGCAGCTCTCTCAGCCATGAACTTATACATTAAAGGACTACAGAGCTGGACTCTGGCGGCCTCAAGCAGATCCCATCCCATATCTAGGGAATCCTGCTGAGTTGTTAGTCAGGAGTTGAAGGTCTGGCCTGGCACCAATAAAGAGACAGAGTCCAATTCTCTCTCACGTATACAGGTAGTCCTCGAATTACAGACATTCATTTAGTAACCTTTCAAAATTACCACAGCACTGAAAAAAGTGACTCCTGACAGCTTTTCACACAACCATTGTAATATCCCCATGGTCACCTATCAAAATTTGGACACTGGGAAACTGGCTCACATTTATGACGGTTGCAGTGTCCCGGGGTCATGTGATCCCCTTTTGCGACCTTCTGACAAGCAAAGTCAATAGAGAAGCCAGTTTCCCTTCACCACAATGTTACTAACTCAACAACGGCAGTGTGGTTCACTTAATAACTGTAGCAAGAAAGGTCATAAAATGGCAAAAAACTCACTTAGCAACTATCTCAGCAAGCAAGATAAATTTTGGGCTCAATTGTTATCCTAACTCAAGGATTACCTGTATTCAGATTTGGATAAAGGCTGGGAAAGACCCGGAAGAATTTCTTTAATGCTTTTATATTTATGTGACATCAGCAGGAAATACACCTCTTTGATTGACAGCAGATACAGTAAGGAAGGTATCAAAGTAGCCATGCCGACATCCGGTAGCGCTACCTGTCTCAAATGGTATAAATTCCTCCTCCTCAAGCAGGGGATTTGTATTTGTATTTGTATATTTGTCAAGCCTATATGATTATAAGCAAAGTATAAACAGTAAAAACATGATTGAATATATGTGATAGTACAAGCATGAATAAGAGTAAAAGAGGTATGAATATATGGGTACATAGGACAGGAACGGTAGGCACGATTGTGCGCTTATTCACGCCCTTTACCCACCTCTTAGGAATGGGGTGAGGTCGATGGTAGATAATCTGAGGTTGAAGTTTTTGGAGTTTGCGGAAGAAACTACTGAATCAAGGTTGGACTAGAAGACCTCCAAGGTCTCTTCCAACACTGTTATTCTACGTTTCTATAATGTTCACCTTCCCTCATCAGAAAATCAGGGAAGATGAGAAAAACGCTTTTCACAGCTGGGGCTTGCCTTTTGGAATAGCCTACTGCAGAAGTGGGGAAGTATGGCCCTTTTATGGCTGTTGGACTTCAACTCCCAGAATTCCTGACACAGCTGGCTGAGGAATTCTGGGAGTTGAAGTCCACCAGTCATAAAAGGACCTTCCTTCCTCACCCCTGGGCTAGAGCAATGTTTCTCAATTTTAGGAGCTGCCAGAAGGAAAGGTGATACCTTTTAAAATGCAAACAAACAAATGGAAACAAGACTTTTTAAATGCAAACAAGACTTCAGAAACGCAGTTAAATTGAACAATGAAAACCAATTCCAAACCACCTGGATCTGAAACAGCACCAGAGAAAAGGAAGTGACGGCAAACGATCAGGAAGGGCCAGCAAAATAATAATAATCTCCCCAAGGAGAAAGTGGGGACTGCAGGAGAGATCTTAGCAGCGCCCCAAGAAGCTTCATTGAAGGATCTCCTGTCCAAGCATTTCCCCAGATGTGAAGAAGGAAGGAAGGGAGGAAGGGAGGAAGGAAGAAGAAAGGAAGGATGAAGGCAGGAAGGAAGGAAGGAAGGAAGGAGAGGGAGGGAGGGAGGGAGGGAGGGAGGAAGGAAGGAAGGAAGGAAGGAAGGAAGGAAGGAAGGAAGGAAGGAAGGAAGGAAGGAAGGAAGGAAGGAAGGAAGGAAGGAAGGAAGGAAGGAAGGAAGAGAGGGAGCTTCTTACTTGACGCCCGCAGGAAAAGGCGGCCCTGCTCCTCGTTCCAAGAGATGCGCCCAGGAAAAGGCCCGCTTTCCTCGCAGCACCGCCGCCTAAGCTTCCTTCCTTCCCGGAACGACCCCAGCCAGGAGTTTGCAGAGCCCAAGCTGGAAGCGCTTATAGCTCCTCCCCTCTCCGTCCAGCTCCTCCCATTCGCTAAAGGGCGGAGAGCGCCGCCCACTCGGAGGTTCCCCTTCCTGCCCCTCCCTCCCCCCCTCCTGAGGGTGGGATGGTCAGCTGGGCAGGGAGTCCCTTGCTTCTTTGCCCCAGGCAGTCAGAGAAAGCGGGGAGAGAGGGAGGGGACGAAGCCCAGGGATGGGAGGAGGGAAAGGGATGCGGAGCAGCACATTTAGAAGGGAATCACCCTTTGGGAAGAAAACTGGAGTAGGCAGGAAAAGGAGGCTGCCTTATCCACTGATTCTAACAGGGCAGTCCCCAACTTACAACATCTCTCCTACAATGACCAACATCCGCGATTGTGCCGTAATAACAAACAATGGCTGCTTTCCAAGGAGTCCTCAACAACAAGCATTTGTTTAGTGGCCATTCTAAGCTGCAATGCCCCCCCAAAAAGTGACTTATGTCCGTCGCTTGCTCTGAAGACCGTTGCAGAGTCCCCATGGTCACGTGATCCAAATTCAGCTGCTTGACCACTGACTCATATTTATGACGGTTGAAGGGTCCTGGGGTCATGTGATCTCCTTTTGAGACTTTCTGACAAGCAAAGTCAATGGGGAAGCCAGGTTTTTTTAACAACTGTGTTACTAATGTTAACAACTGCGGTGATTCGGGTAACAACTAGGGCAAGAAATATTGTAAAATGGGACAAAATTGACTTAATCAAATTTCTCACTTTGCTGCAGAAATTTTGGGCTGAACGGTGGTTATGAGTCGAGGACAACCTGTGTTCGAAGTGTTGATGGGGCATGAACTGAGAGCAATAGGACTTTGAGATGTATTGGACAACTATTGTTCTGTCCAAAATGTCTTCCCCCAAAAGGGGAGAATAAAGATATAAGAGGGGGGAAAACAACAAAAACTGCTTTCTTTTGATATTATCCCCAATAAATAGAGTCAAAAGACCCCCTTAATGCTCCATAAGGGGGTCCCATTAATCATTCCATTCTGAAGCAGAAGAAAACCTCTCGGCTAGGAAATATTTAATATTTAACTATTTAAAAGGCCTGAACTAGAAAGTTGTAATCCCTCCATTTAAAGGTATATGGCATTCAGAACAAAAACTGCTAGTACACAGTACAGGGAGTCCTCATCTTACAATAGTTGTTTTAGTGACTGTTCAAAGTTTCAACAGCACTGAAAAAAAGTAACTCACGACCCTTTTTCACACTTACGGCCGCTGCAGCATTCCCATGGTCACGTGATCAAAATTCAGACACCTGGGAACTGAATCACATTTATGACCATTGTAGTGTCCAGGGGTCACAGGATCGCCTCTTGCGGCCTCTGACGAGCAAAGTCAATGGGAAAAATCAGATTTGCTTAAAAACCGCGTTACTAATTCAACAACTACGGTGATTCGCTTAAGAAACGTAACAAGAAAGGTCACAAAATGGAGAAAAATTCACTTACCAAACGTCTCACTTAACAAGAAAAGTTTTGGCCTCACTTGTGGTCGTACGTTGAGGACTACCTGTACAAAATATTTCTCCTACAGTTAAAACAGCTCCAAGCCTAACAGAGTCTGCTTGAAGTTTGCAGAGAGAGGGTTCCTGGCGAATTTCCCATTTCCTCCTGAAGAATTGCTCTTGCCATCTGGTTGAAAGAAGGAAAGAGATCCTTCTGGACTCAAAGTCATTTTTCGCTTTCATTACCTTTCCTGCTCCGGCCACGTTACCAGATGTGCCCATGCCTCCAATTGAACACATTGAAGACAAGATTGTAAGCAACAACTTTATTGTGCAGAAAAAGTAACACAAGGAAACCTCCCTCAAAGCCTTTGTACCCCACCAATGTCCACTGGAGGGCTTTACACAGCATTTGCCACACAGTTTACAACTCAAGAGTCCGAAGGAATTTTCTCATCTCCCTTTACAGTAATCCCGGCCTGTTTTACACTAACATCTTAGCCTTCCTGCATACATGGAATCCAGAGTTCAGCCAAGCTATTTAAAGCTATCCAAACGTGTACACAGGGAAACCTCAACGCTTTCATAAATGTCGCTTCAACAGTAATATAGGATAGCTTTCCGTGATACTTCCAGTTTTTTTAATAGTGTACTTCTTTTTAGAGGTGTACAGGTGCAAATCTTTCCTATTCATGCCTTTTGTCTTGTCCCTTAGTACATTTGGGTTTCCGGTTTAGCGAGCTCAAGCATTTACGCCTTTATTCTAAGTTTAACCTGAATCTCCAGGGATCCTTCTATTTAGACCAGGGGTGGGTAATCTTGGTTGTTTTAATCATTTGTGGACTTCAACTTCTAGAATTTGAGAAGGTTGAGAAACATTGCTATAGTATAGGGGTGGGAAACTATTGCCCATTTATAACTTGTGGACTTCAACTCCCAGAATTCCTCAGCCTGTTGGCTCAGGAATTCTGGGAGTTGAAGTCCGCAAGTGAAAAGAGGACCAAGATTCCCCACCCCGATGAGACTCTGGCCTTCCAATTGTCAGTGGCCATACTGTGCATTTGGCCTTTTAAGGTGAATATTCAGGTGTCTGATCATGCTTGTAATCCTTTACTTGAAGAGCAAGGAAATATTGACTATAATTCTTTCTCCATTTTCAATGTACTGGACACTTAAAGACTTTACAGTAGGAAGGTACTAGAAACAACAATAGACCATAATTCCATAAGTCTAGGCCAGGGGTTTCTAAAATTGGCAACTTTAAGTAAGGTGACCAGACATCCCGCTTTTGGCGGGACTGTCCCGCTTTTTAATAATTTGTCCTATGTCCCGCGGTGTTTCCAAAAAGTCCCGCCAAGCAAGTGCGGCACGGAAGCCGCTGGTGGCCGGGTGGGCGGCAGCCCCCCAGGCGGGTATAGGGCCAGGCCTGCGCTTGGAAGCGGCCGCCGCTCTCGCTGCTCTCCCTCCCTGCCTGGCTGCAGACGTCCGCCTGCCTTCCCGAAGCAGCGCTGCCGCAGTTCACTTTTGTTTCGCGGCGGGAGAAGGAAGAAAGCGGGCAGCGAGAGTGGCGGCCTCTTCCAAGCGCAGGCCTGGTCCTCTCCCCACACGGAGGGCTGCTGCCCGGCTGGCTGGCGGCGGCTTCTGCAACGGAGGCAGCACGTGGCTGTGAAGAACCCTCACCACCCGCCCTCCCGGAGCACCACAGCCGCGGTATGCTTTCTTCCTTCTCCTGCCGCTGTCCCTCTCCGGGCCAGACACAGCAGAGGCAAGCCCCGGCCATGGCAAACCGCGGCTGTGGTGCTCCGGGAGGGCGGGTGGTGAGGGTTCTTCACAGCCGTGTGCTGCCTCCGGAAGGCAGGCGGACGCCTGCAGCCAGGCAGGGAGGGAGAGCAGCGAGAGTGGCGGTAAGGGCTGCGATGAAGGGGGGGTGTTTGGGGGGGTGCACAAAGCTGCAGCAAAGCAATCCTGGATTTGTGTCTCCACCTTTATTCACATGGATGGGCTGCGGGATAAGAGAGACGGACCCCTCCCATCTTGCTTCCCTAGAAACCCCCCCCCCCGTCAATGGTGTCACGCTTTACAAATATTAAAATCTGGTCACCTTAAGACTTGTAGGCTTCAACTCCCAGAATCCCCCAGCCAGCATTGGTAACATGTGTGCCAGAGGAATTCTGGGAGTTGCCAGCTTTCTGCACCCTAATGTTGTCTAAAGGTCCTATCCAAAAGGTGCTCTTTTCAAAAGGAAAATGATTTTTTTTGTTTTTTCTCAAAGACGTTTTGCTTCTGATCAGGATAGAACTGAAGAAACTTCAGAAGCGAAACTTCTTCGAGGAGAAACAAAGAAAATACAGTTGGCTTTTGAAAAAAGTACCTTTGGGACAACCGCAACATGGATGACGGAGAATCTCCATAGACATCTGGATGTGCTAGTTTCCAAATCGTTACCTATCTTTTCTGTTCTCATTAACAAAACTTGATCCCTTCTTGTATATATGTACATTGAGAGCGTATGCATTGGAGACACATTCCTTCTATATCCAATCACACTTGGCAAATAAAAACTTCTCTTCAGTCCTGTTCTGCTCTCTCTATTCTATTCAAGCAAAGCGATCGAATACTGTGTTTCCCCGAAAATTTTCATGAAGCAAATTTTGAGAATCAACACAAACCAATTAGCGTTGTCTATTCTTGCTGTGCATCTTCTTATGTCGATTAAAGTCACTCCAGGTTCTGGATTTCTTTCCACACTCCACACACTGATATGGCTTCTCCCCTGCCACTATCATTATAACATTTTCCACACTCCAGGCATTTATAGGGTTTCTTCCCTGAGTGAAGCCTTCTGTGCTCCTTGAGTGAATGATTTTGATTAAAGCTTTTTCCGCACTCATGACATGTGTATGGTTTCTCCCCAGTGTGGATCCTCTTGTGGATAGTAAGGTGACTACATTGTCTGAAACTCATGCCACACTCCGTGCACTTATAGGGTTTCTCCCCTGTGTGAATCCTTTTATGGACCGTCAGTTGTCGAGAATCACTGAAGCATTTTCCACACTTCTGGCACTGATATGGTTTCTCCCCAGTGTGGGTTCTGCTATGTACGATATAGCTATTTTTTTCATTGAAGCTCTTTCCACATGTGTGGCATTCATATGGTTTCTCCCCGGTGTGGAGCATTTTGTGATGAGAGAGAGCCCCCGATTTAGCGAAGCATTTGCCACATTCAGTGCACTTATAAGGCTTTTCACCTGTGTGGATCCTTTTATGGAGAGTAAGGTAACTTGTTTGACTGAAGCACTTCCCACACTCGGTGCATTGACACGGTTTCTCTCCACTGTGGATTCTTCTATGGGACGTTAAGTGGCCGGAATCACGGAAGCTCTTTCCACACTCCAGGCATTTGTATGGTTTCTCCCCTGTGTGGGTCCGTTCGTGGGCATGAAAGCCAGCAGAATGGGCAAAGCACTTTCCACACTGCAGGCATTGAAAGGGTTTCTCCCCCGTGTGGATTCTGTAATGGGAAGTAAGGTTTGCTGAGAAATGGAAGCTCTTTCCACACTCCATGCATTGAAATGGTTTTTCCCCCGTGTGGATCCTCTCGTGTGACTTAAGATGAACTTTTTGACTGAAGCTTTTTCCACATTGCAGGCATTTATAAGGTTTCTCCCCTTTATGGATCCTATTATGTTTAGTTAGCGTATCACGTCTGTTGAAGCTTTTTCCACACTCCAAGCATTCATAGGGTTTCTCCCCCGTGTGAATCCTCTTATGGGAAGTAAGGGCACCAGAGGCAATGAGGCATTTTCCACACCCTGTGCATTTATACGGCTTTTCTCCAGTGTGGATCCTCTTATGTATATTGTAATTGCCATTTTGTGCGAAGCTCTTTCCACACACCGTGCAATGATACGGCTTTTTCCCTGTATGGATCCTATTATGGTAAGTGAGGTCACGTGCAGAGCGGAAGCTCTTCCCACATTCCAGGCATTTACATGAATTATCCCCAGTGGGGCTATTTTTTCGGGAATTCTGTTCCTTGCTCTGAGTAAACCTGGTTCTCCCCTCCCTGCATTGATGCAACCTCTCCTCTCTGTGGATGCTTTGGTGGGAAGTAAGGGCTGAGCTGCTTCTGAAGCTCTTTCCGCAGGTGATGCATTGATGCTGCTTCCTCTCTTCGTGGACCCTCTTATGTGAACTAAGATGATTTTTCTGCCTGAAGGACCTTCCACAATCCAGACATTTGTGTGGATCCTTTGCTTTATGAATCTTTTTATGCAATGCGAGAGAGCGGCTTGTACCAAAGCTTTCTGCACACTCCGTACATTTGTACGATTTCCCTCCTTCTTGTATTCTTTCATGTAAAGGAGGGGGAAGGGTCCTTTTGGAGCTTTGCCTGCTTTCAGCTTGTTTCTCTCCAGCAGGGCTTTGACAACAGTCACATAATCCTGATTCATCTTGGAGTGTTTTCCCACACCTTGAGCACACTTCTTTTTCTTCGCAATCATCTGCGTCCAATAGGATATTGGTATCTGGACATGGTGAACTAGAGCAATTCTCCAGCTCAGCCGTTAACTGGTTTTGCTCAGTACTTTCCTTTCCATACATCTTTTCTGCAACTTCCTTTTTGTCTTTTGGCAAAGGTGCTGCTGTCTCTTGGCCAGAATCCTCCATCTCCCATTTGTCACCTGCTTGCAACAGAAAAAAGAAAGAAAGAAAGAAAAAGTTAACACAAACTTAGGTGCAAAAGGGATCGAGCACCATTGCTGTATTTGAACAGTATCGATATTGTTCCAAACCCCCATTTGATCAAAACATGTTGCTATGCTTGTTATTAATGTGGAAACAGAGTTGTATTGTTTTTACAGAATTGTAAGAGGACATGTTGGCCTGTGAACAAAATACATTGTATATGTTTCTAATCTCATGAGCTAGGCTGAAGCTTGAGAATTGTACGTAGGAGCTACAATCGGAGGCCGCTACTCTGCTAGAAATCAGCCATAACCAGAATTTACTAATATGATAGTTACTCAAGAGACAACGCCTAGGAACTGGGACCATAAAAGGAAAGTTGTAAATAAGGGCAGGGGGAGATAGAATTAGAATAGTGGATGATGTAATCAGGGGCGGAGATAATGTATTCACTTTAGACACTTTGGATAGGTTGTGACATCATTATTGCTAAGCCAATGAAGAAGAGGTGGGAAGTAAATTTGTAAAGGTACTAGAGAATATAAGGCAAATGTATTGATGATTTAGGGTACCTGCATGTGTGTGGTCCACCCAGGTTGCAAGGTGAATAAAATTACCATTGTTTTGTCTTGGAAGTTTTGGCTGTTGATTGTTTATTTCCAAACTAGAGAACGAATCAGATCTTAATTTGATATAAGATTTGACCTTTTGCTACTAAATTTCAATATCTTAACAGAATCCCTTACCTAAGGAGGCCACGTTCCTCTTGTTTTCCAGCATAACCTCTTGGTACAGGGCTTTTTGCTTAGAATCCAGCAGGGCCCACTCCTCCACGGAGAAAAACACAACTACATCCTCAAGCGATACCAAATCCTGACACAGGGAGAGGGAAAAAAACAAAATGTATTCCATGAACATTCCTAACAATGAACACTTCAATGAATGACATGCGATTCCTCTTCTTAAAGAACAAACTGCAGAGTTTCCAAGTAGGGCAAACGAGCATGCAGGATATTGAATTTAATAGCTGGAACAGCAAAGTCTACAATTGGCCGTAACACAATTGTAATTAGTTGGAGAGTGCTGACTCATGCATGATGCAATCTACGCTATGATTGGTTGCTCTAAGTATAAAGGGGGAGTTTCCCTTTTTTCCCTCCTTTTTTTCCTTCTGTGTGTTCTGCATGTTTTAAATTTACCTCATGATGTTCCTGTGTTCCTGACTATACTATGTTCTTCTTTTCTGGATGAAAAGGGGTGACATGACAGCTGTATTTCAATATTTGAGGGGCTGCCATAAAGAAGAAGGGGTCTCTTCCAAAGCACCAGAAGGCAGGACAAGAAATGGTATAGGGTCTCCTACTTGAAATGGGGTTGGACTACCAGGCCTCCAAGATCCCTTCCAATTGTGTTATTCTGTTATTGGGAGATTGGCAATAGATGGACAGCAACACCACCAGATGGATTCAAAACTGGCTAACCAACCGCACTCAATGTGTAGTGCTCAATGGAACTGCATCTACATGGAGGGAAGTATGCAGTGGAGTACCCCAAGGCTCTGTTTTAGGCCCAGTACTCTTCAACATCTTTATCAATGACTTGGACGAGGGGGTAGATGGGGAACTCATCAAATTTGCAGATGACACCAAACTTGCAGGAATAGCCAACTCTCCAGAAGATAGGCTCAAGATACAGAAGGATCTTGACAGACTTGAACATTGGGCGCTATCAAACAAAATGAAATTCAATGGTGAAAAAAGTAAGGTTCTACATTTAGGCAAGAAAAACAAAATGCACAGATACAGTATATATGGTACCTTGCTCAACAGTAGTAACTGTGAGAGGGATCTTGGAGTCCTAGTGAACAACCATTCAAATATGAGCCAGCCGTGTGCAGCAGCTGCCAAAAATGCCAACACAGTTCTAGGCTGCATTAACAGAGGGATAGAATCAAGATCACACGAAGTGTTAATACCACTTTACAATGCCTTGGTAAGGCCACACTTGGAATACTGCATTCAGTTTTGGTCACCACGATGTAAAAAGGAGTGCAGAGAAGAGCAACAAAGATGATTAGGGGACTGGAGGGTAAAACACATGAAGAACGGTTGCAGGAACTGGGTATGTCTAGTTTAATGAAAAGAAGGATCAGGGGAGACATGATAGCAGTGTTCCAATATCTCAGGGGTTGCCACAAAGAAGAGGGAGTCAAATTATTCTCCAAAGCACCTGAGGGTAGAACAAGAAGCAATGGGTGGAAACTAAACAAGGAGAGAAGTAACTTAGAACTAAGGAGAAATTTCCTGACAGTTAGGACAATTAATCAGTGGAACAGCTTGCCTCCAGAAGTTGTGAATGCTCCAACACTGGAAGTTTTTAAGAGGATGGATAACCATTTGTCTGAAGTAGTGTAGGGTTTCCTGCCTAGGCAGGGGGTTGGACTAGAAGACCGCCAAGGTCCCTTCCAACTCTGTTGTTGTTATTATTATTAGATCTGCGGAGGGGAGGGGAGAATCCTCCTACCTGCATTGGAAGCTCAACCGCTGTTAATCCTCCATTACAAAGAACCGAGGTTCCAGGAGATGAAGACAAGGCCCTGAGAGTGTCTAGGAGTGAAAAAAAACCCAACAAGGGAATAATTTGCTATCAAACATCCTAAGGATATTCTTGAGCATACAGTGCTGAAGGCTGATTTTAGCCTATTTCTAGGCTAACTAGGGAAACCCTTTATGTCAGTGCCTTGCAGCCACAGCAACAATACATTGGGTGAGAAGAAAACTGAAAGGTGTGGAAGGACCAGGGATTGGATTCAGAGGCAGCTCTCTCAGCCATGAATGTATGCATTAA
Organism: Diadophis punctatus similis; assembly: GCA_023053685.1. Taxonomy (NCBI): domain Eukaryota; kingdom Metazoa; phylum Chordata; class Lepidosauria; order Squamata; family Dipsadidae; genus Diadophis; species Diadophis punctatus. The sequence continues at coordinate 236,330,576 of JALIGW010000002.1, forward strand.
AATACCACAGAGCTGGACTCTGGAGGCCTCAAGCAGATCCCATCCCATATCCAGGGAGTCATGCTGAGTTGTTAGTCAGGAGTTGTAGGTCTGGCCTGGCACCAACAAAGAGACAGAGTCCAATTCTCTCTCACGTATACAGGTAGTCCTCGAATTATAGACATTCATTTAGTAACCTTTCAGAGTTACCACAGCACTGAAAAAAGTGACTCCTGACAGCTTTTCACACAACCGTTGCAATATCCCCATGGTCACTTATCAAAATGGACACTGGGCAACTGGCTCATATTTATGAAGGTTGCAGTGTCCCGGGGTCATGTGATCCCCTTTTGCGACCTTCTGACAAGCAAAGTCAATAGAGAAGCCAGTTTCCCTTCACCACCGTGTTACTAACTCAACAACTGCACTTAATAACTGTAGCAAGAACGGTCGTAAAAGGGGGCAAAAAACGGGGCAACTCTCTCGCCAAGCAACATAAATTTTGGGTCCTAAATCAAGGACTACCTATATTCATCCATTTGAACGTAAGATATTGATTATCAGACTCCTGACTCAAGGGCTTCATTACTGGAGGCTTTGAAGAAGAGACTGGACAGCTACCTGTCTCAAATGGTATAAATTCCTCCTCCTCAAGCAGGGGGTTGGACTAGAAGACCTCCAAGGTCCCTTCCAAATCTGTTATTCTACGTTTCTATAATTTTCACCTTCCCTCATCAGATAATCAGGAAAGATGAGAAAAACTCTTTTCACAGCTGGGGCTTGCCTTTTGAAGTAGCCAGATCTATTTCACAGTAGCAAGATCTATTTCATAGTAGCAAGATCTATTTCACAGACAGAAGCCGGGAAAAGCACCAGGTCCAGACAAGATAACACCTTCTTGCTTAAAAGTCTGTGCTGACCAATTGGCCCCCATCTTCACCCAAATCTTCAACAAATCACTAGAGATATGCCATGTTCCTTCTTGCTTCAAATGCTCCACTATCATCCCAGTGCCGAAGAAGCCCTCCATCAAGGAACTGAATGACTACAGACCAGTTGCTCTAACATCTGTAATTATGAAAACCTTTGAAAGACTAGTGATGTCCCACTTGAAAACCATCACGGATCCACTGTTAGACCTCCTGCAATTTGCATACCGAGCAAATAGATCGACAGATGATGCTGTTAATATGGCTCTGCACTTCATCCTACAACATCTTGAATCTCCAAATACCTACGCAAGGGTCCTCTTTGTAGACTTTAGTTCAGCATTCAACACCATCATACCGGGCATTCTTCTAACTAAACTAAATCAGCTAGCGGTACCTGAACACACTTGTAAGTGGATCACAAGCTTCCTAACAGAAAGGAAGCAGCAGGTGAAGCTAGGCAAAATCACATCAGATACCTGTACAATTAGCACAGGGGCCCCCCAAGGCTGTGTGCTCTCACCACTTCTTTCTATATACCAATGACTGCATCTCAAACGATTCATCTGTTAAACTACTGAAGTTTGCAGATGATACAACAGTGATTGGCTGTTGCAATATTGTTTTATATGTATAATATATCCTTGTAACAAAATGCATTGTAATTGCCCTTTTTGATTCACATGTGAAAAAAGATGCATTAGCTTGTTTGCTGTAAGCTAACACACTGTTTTAGGGTCAGGGAGAGATACGTGACATTCCTCAAGACCTCACATCCGGACCTTTGTCAACGTGCAAAGAGGCCAGCACAGCCCCCTCCGTGTCTGGAGATTATCAACTGATAAACAGCTCCAACGGACATTGGAATGGGAGCTGTGCCTGACAGATACCAGTTAATGAGCATCTATCAATCACCCCCCCCTCTGTATCTGTCTCCCACTCATACCCCCCTGAAAAGGGGTTGAGTCTGCCATGCTGTAACTTTATTATTGGGTAAAGTTTACCATGTGTGTTTTGATGTAATCATGTCCATCCTCCCTTTGTTTGAACCTAATAAAAGAACCTACCCAAGTGTCACTTGGGGCCGTTCATCCCGAGGAAAAACTGTCCGGTGTGTTTCCTTCTATTTGGTTACATGGGCGGCCCACCAGAAGTGCAACGTTGCATCGAAGTGCAAACTTTGCAATTGGCCTCATTCGAGATAATGATGAAACCGTATACAGACGGGAGGTTGAACAACTAGCCTCGTGGTGCGACCGGAACAATCTGAAACTGAACACACTCAAAACCGTAGAAATGGTGGTAGACTTTAGGAGAAACCCTCCCATCCTACCACCTCTTACAATACTAGACAACACAGTATCAACAGTAGAGACCTTCAAATTTCTAGGTTCCATCATATCTCAAGACCTAAAATGGTCATCTAACATCAAAAACGTCATCAAAAAAGCACAACAAAGAATGTTCTTTCTGCGCCAACTCAGGAAGCTCAAACTTCCCAAGGAGCTGCTGATACAGTTCTACAGAGGAATCATTGAGTCTGTCATCTGCACCTCTATAACTGTCTGGTTTGGTTCTGCAACCCAACAAGACAGACACAGACTTCAGAGGATAATCAGAACTGCAGAAAAAACAATTACTGCCAACCTGCCTTCCATTGAGGACCTGTATACTGCAGGAGTCAAAAAGAGGGCCGTGAAAATATTTACTGACCCCTCACATCCTGGACATAAATTGCTTCAACTGCTACCCTCAAAACGTCGCTATAGAGCACTGCACACCAAGACAACTAGACACAAGAACAGTTTTTTCCCGAACGCCATCACTCTGCTAAACAAATAATTCCCTCACCACTGTCAAACTATTCACTAGGCTGCATTACTATTACTATTAGTTTTTCTCATCGTTCCTATCACCCATCTCCTCCCACTTATGACTGTATGACTGTAACTTGTTGCTTGTACCCTTACGATTTATATTCATATTGATTGTTTCCTGATTGCTTACTTGAACCCTATGACAACCATTCTTGACAAATGTATCTTTTCTTTTATGTACACTGAGAGCATATGCACCAAAAACAAATTCCTTGTGTGTCCAATCACACTTGGCCAATAAAGAATTCTATTCTATTCTATTCTATTCTATTCTATTCTATTCTATTCTGTTCTGTTCTGTTCTGTTCTGTTCTGTTCTGTTCTGTTCTATTCTATTCTACTGCAGAAGTGGGGAAGTATGGCCCTTTTATGGCTGTTGGACTTCAACTCCCAGAATTCCTGACACAGCTGGCTGAGGAATTCTGGGAGTTGAAGTCCACCAGTCATAAAAGGACCTTAGTTCCTCACCCCTGGGCTAGAGCAATGTTTCTCAATCTTGGGAGCTGCCCGAAGGAAAGGTGATACCTTTTTAAATGCAAACAAACAAATGCAAACAAGACTTTAAAAACGCAGTTAAATTGAACAATGAACACGAATTCAGGGATGAAAGAAACGAGGGCAAAGAGATTAAAGGGCATCAGAAGGAGACTTTACCCGATGCTCTCTCCGGAGGCAGCTCGTTTTGAGCAACTCCCCGAAACAACGGCTCCTGGGAGGGATCGACCCCCTTTTCCCCCGCGGGTTTCGCAGCCATTGAACTCCAAGCCTCCTGGATCTGAAACGGCACCAGAGAAAAGAAAGTGACGGCAAACGATCAAGAAGGGCCAGGAAAATTATAATCATCTCCCCAAGGAGAAAGTGGGGACTGCAGGAGAGATCTTAGCAGCGCCCCAAGAAGCTTCATTGAAGGGTCACCTGTCCAAGCATTTCCCCAGGTGGGGGAAGGAAGGAAGGAAGGATGAAGGAAGTGAGGGAGGGAGGGAGGGAGGATGAAGGAAGGAAGGGAGGGAGGGAGATTCTTACTTGGCGCCCGCAGGAAAAGGCGGCTCTGTTCCTCGTTCCAAGAGATGCGCCCAGCAAAAGATCCGCTTTCCTCGCAGCCCCGCCGGCTAAGCTTCCTTCCTTTCCGGCCACGCACGTGGATCCCCCTCCCCGGAACGACCCCAGCCAGGAGTTTGCAGAGCCCAAGCTGGGAGCGCTTATAGCTCCTCCCCTCTCCGTAAAGCTCCTCCCATTCTCTAAAGGGCGGAGAGCGCCGCCCACTCGGAGGTCCCCCTGCCTGCCCCTCCCTCCCCCCTCTCTCCTGGGGCTTAGTTTCGGGACAGGTCTTATTTTCGGGGAAACACGGTATTATTCTGTGGAAAGGGCGATTCCCCTCTAACTTTGCTGCTCCACATCCCCTTCCCTTCCCTCCTCCCATTCCTGGGCTTCGCCCCCTCCCTCTCTCCCCTGTTTCTCTGACTGCCTCGGGGTTGGACTAGAAGACCTCCAAGGTTCGCCCCCTCCCTCTCTCCCCTGTTTCTCTGACTGCCTCGGGGTTGGACTAGACGACCTCCAAGGTTCCTGCTAGCTCTATTATTCTGTGGAAAGGGCGATTCTCCTCTAACTTTGCTGCTCCACATCCCCTTCCCTCCCCTCCTCCCATCCCTGGGCTTCGCCCCCTCCCTCTCTCCCCTGTTTCTCTGACTGCCTCGGGGTTGGACTAGAAGACCTCCAAGGTTCCTGCTAGCTCTATTATTCTGTGGAAAGGGCGATTCCCCTCTAACTTTGCTGCTCTGCATCCCCTTCCCTTCCCTCCTCCCCTCCCTCTCTCCCCTGTTTCCTTGACTTCCTCGGGAGAAAGCAACTCTGAACTCCTTCCCTAGCTGACCGTCCCACTGGGCACCACTTCCCCCGCGGCAGAAGGTAGGGGGCAGGCAGGGGAAGTCCCTTAGTGCAGGGCTCTCCAACCTTGGCAACTTTAAGACTTGTGGACTTCAACTCCCAGAATTCAAAGCTGGCTGAGGAATTCTGGAGTTGAAGTCCACAAGTCTTAAAAGTTGCCAAGGTTGGAGACCCCTGCCTTAGTGGACAGCCCCTTCGGCCCTGCCGAGAATGGGAGGAGCCGGACGGGGAGGGAGGAACTGTACACATTCCGTGCTTGGGCTCCGCAAAGTCCTGGCTGGGGCCGTTCCGAGAAGGGGGAATCCACGTGCGTGGCCGGGAGGGAAGGAAGGAAGGGAGCGTGGCCGGTGGGGCTGCGAGGAAAGCCGATCGCGGATCTTTTCCTGCGGGCATCTCTTGGGAAGCGGAGTCCGGGCGAGCAAGAGAGCCGCCTCTTTCCTATCGAGCGCCAGGTAAGAACCTCCCTCCCTCCCTCCCTCCCTCCTTTTTCCCACCTGGGGAAATGCCTGAACAGGTGACCGACCCTTCAATGCAACTTGTGGCGCTCTCCGCGCTCCTAAGATCGCTTCTGCAGTCCCTATTTTCCCCTTGGGGAGATTGTTCTGCAGGCTCTTTCCCGATCGTTTCTCCTAACTTCCTTTTTTCCTCTCTGGTGCCGTTTCAGATCCAGAAGGCTTGGGGTTTAATGGCTGCTAACCCGGCCGGAGGGAAAGGGGGCGATCCCTCGCAGGAGCCGTTGTTTCGGGGAGTTGCTCTGAACGAGCCACCTCAGGACAGAGCATCAGGTATAGCTTCCTACCCTAATCCTAACCCTTTAATCCTCAGGACTGACTTTGCCCGAGTTGATTTCATTCGTGACTTAATTTCATTCGTGAATTCTTTTTCCTTGTTTAATTTAACCGTGTTTTAAAAGTCTTGTGTGCAAAAGGTTTAAACAGCTTTCACCCTTTTCCTATAGGCCAGCGTGTCTCAACCTTGGTGACTTTTAAGCTATGTGGACTTCAACTCCCAGAATTCTCCAGCCAGCATAAGGGATAACCAGCTGGGGAATTCTGGGAGTTGAAGGTCCACTATTTTAAAACTGCTATGGCTGAGAAACATTGCTGTGGGCTATTTCAAAGGGAAAATCCCACCTATGAAAATAGTTTTTTGTTTCTCCTTGGATGGTCTGATGGGGAGGATTCTGATGATCAAGAGTGCAGAGAAGAGCAACAAAGATGATTAAGGGAGTGGAGACTAACACACATAAAGAACGGTTATTGGAATTGGGTATGTCTGGTGGCAGGGGGAAAAACCTGATTATGAGCATAGCTGCCACTTGTAAGGAATTGAACAGACAGCACACCATAAGGCATCTCACTTAGGATCATTTATTAAGGATAATTTATTAAGAAGAAATTTCCTGAACAGTTAGAACAATTAACCAGTGGAACAGCTTGCCTCCAGAAGTTGTGAATGCTCCAACACTGGAAGTTTTTAAGAAGATGTTGGATAACCATTTGTCTGAAATAGTGTAGGGTTTCCTGCCTAGGCAGGGGGTTGGACTAGAAGACCTCCAAGGTCCCTTCCAACTCGTTGTTGTTGTTATTATTATTATTATAAGGATCCTAAGTGGTTTATTACATTTCAAATTATGACAACAGCAAGTACCTGTGCAATAACCACATTGCAATGAGTGTCAATCAGACAAGCAGTCAAAAGGTACGGCTTGTGGCTGGTTGGCCCCGACTCACTGTCCAACACGCCATTATATATCACAAAGTATATAATGTTTGCTCTTCCTCTAACCAGAATGTCACAACATTATTTTTACATGCATCGCACCCTGATAGTTCCTCTTTTCCCTCCATCTCAGCTCGCCTCACCCTGCAAACTCAGCTACCAACAGTATTGAGACATACTATTTCGACATACTTGCAGGTTACAACTTTTGTATAGACACATTAGTATTGAATACAATGATTTTAAACAGATTATACAGATTAATATTGAATACAATAAACCTTGCCAAGGAAGTATCAGGTCAATAGGCATCTATTTATATTAATATTAACATTGTTTCCTGATTGCTTATTTGTACCCTATGATAATCATTAAGTGTTGTACCTCATGATTCTTGACAAATGTATCTTTTCTTTTATGTACACTGAGAGCATATGCACCAAAGACAAATTCCTTGTGTGTCCAATCATACTTGGCCAATAAAGAATTCTATTCTATTCTATTCTATTCTATTCTATTCTATTCTATTCTATTCTATTCTATTCTATTCTATTCTATTCTATTCTATTCTATTCTATTCTATTCTATTCCAGAAACAAAGGCCTACATTATGATTAATTTCCCCTCACACTGGTTTAATGAAAAGAAGTACTAGGAATGACATGATAGCAAAATTCCAGTGTTTGAGAGGTTGCCACAAAGAAGAGGGAGTCAAGCTATTCTCCAAAGCCCCTGAAGGCAGGATAAAAAGCAATGGATGGAAACTAAACAAGGAGAGAAGCAACTTAGAACTAAGGAGAAATTTCCTGACAGTTAGAACAATTAATCAGTGGAACAGCTTACCTCCAGAAGTTGTGACTGCTCCAACATTGGAGGTTTTTAAGAAGAGATTGGACAACCATTTGTCTGAAGTGGTATAGCAGGGGTGTCAAACTGGCAGCCCACGGGCCGGATGCATCATGCGCAGGCCATGCCCACCCCAGCTCCGCAAAGGGAAAAAAAGTCGTGAAACGTCACGTGACTGCAGCGTGACACGGCGAGTTTGACACCTGTGGTAGAGGGTTTCCTGCCTGAGCAAGGGGTTAGAAGACCTCCAAGGTCTCTAGCAACCCCGTTATTCTGTATTCTGAAATGGCTGAAATAAAGGACCTGTGTGGGGAAGTGGGATATGGAAACCACACCAGGCTTGCTAAAAATACATCGCTACAGGATGTGGGCATAGCTACCTTGGTACTTTCCTTCCTGTGTCTTAACTGTCAAACAAGCAGCTGTATTTCCTGCTTAGTAAATATACAAGTGTGCTGAAAAATGTTATTCAGGCTCTTTCTCAGCCTTATGGGAGGACCCACCTTTGTCCAAATTTGAATACAGGTATTCCTTTTCATTCCATTTTTGGGCAAATACTAATCTCACTGCGGTCAAGGTATGTAACATAAGGTATAATGTGTTTTTTCCATATTTATCAATAGTTATTCCCAGCAGGAAGAGTTCTGGTTTTAAATCTCGTTTTATTTTCAATATTTCTTCCAACCATTGCCTTATTTCCCCCCAGTATTCATGTGTTTTTTGGCACTCCCACCACATATGATAGTATCTCCCAGGTAGCCTTTTGCATTTCCAACATAATACTGGAAAAGTTTGAGTCATTTTGGCTATCCTTGTGGGTGGGAGGTGCCAGAGCCCAAAATTTATGTTGCTAAGCGAGACAGTTGTTAAGTGAGTTTTGCCCCCTTCTACGACCTTTCTTGCCCCAGTTGTTAAGTGAGCCACACTGCAGTTGTTGAGTTAGTAACATGGTGGTTCAGGGAATCAGTCTTCTCTATTGGCTTTGCTTGTCAGGGGGAAAAACCTGATTATGAGCATAGCTGCACTCAATAACAATTGAACAGACAGCACACCACAAAAAGTTCTCGCTTTAGGATCCAGAGGTTTATTAGAATTTAGAGCATAATAAACATAAAGCCCTTACATTAATCACATTGCAATGAGGGTCAATCAGACAAGCAGTCAAGGGGAAGGCTTGAGACTAATTGAACACCTCTCATTCTTCACTCTTGCCTTATATACCTTAAGTCCACAAAGGCACAGGACTTTCAGGATTCTGCCACCTTGCCATAGCAACAGGGCAGTTGCTCATCACCTAAATGTCACAACATAAATGTATGTGACCAACATACATTTTCCCCAGGATCTTAGCCCACCGCCATCTTGCCAGCTAAGCAGCTACCCTGCTTCCAAAGCACATTTTCAATGTTGTTGTTAGTTGCGAAGTCGTATCCGACCCATTGCGACCCCATGGACAGCGTTCCTCCAGGCCTTCCTGTCCTCTACCATCCTCTGGAGTCCATTTAAGCTCACGCCTACTGCTTCAGTGACTCCATCCAGCCACCTCGTTCTCTGTTGTCCCTTTCTTCTTTTGCCCTCAATCTTTCCCAGCATTAGGCTCTTCTCCAGTGAGTCCTTTCTTCTCATTAGGTGACCAAAGACCATGGGGATGCTGTCAATGGTCAAAAGTGTGAAAAGCAATCATGTCATTGTTTTCAGTGCCATTGTAACTTTGAATAGTCACTAAATGAATGGCTGTAATTCGGGGACTACCTGTATATGTGTGACTCAGAGAGAATTGGACTCTGTCTCTTTGTTAGTGCCAGGCCTGACCTAGTATTCCTGATGAACAACTCAGCAGGATTCCCTGGGATATGGGATGGGATCTGCTTGAGGCCACCAGAGTCCAGCTCTGTGGTCTTTTAATGGGTAAACTTCATGGCTGAGAGAGCTGCCTCTGAATCCAATCCCTGGTCCTTCCACACCTTTCAGTTTTCCTCTCACCCAATGTTAGCAGCTTCTATGTATTGATGGTCTGCCTGCAAAGTACTCAAATAAACTGATTCCCTAGTTAGCATAAAGATATGTAGAATCTCCCTTCTGCACTGTAGCTTCAAGAATATGGTTGGGATGCTTGGTAGCTAATTATTCCTTTGCTGTGTTTTCTTCACTCCTAGATCCTCCCTTGGCCTTGTCTTCATCTCCTGGAAGCTCAGGTCTTTATAGCGGAGGATTAACAGCGGTTGAGCTTCCAACTCAGGTAGGAGGATTCTCCCCTCCCTTAAAGTGTCCCGAAGTTGCTTTTTCAGGAGATAACTGGACTTTCTTGTTGTTTTTTCTTTGAAGACGTTTTGCTTCTCATCCAAGAAGCTTCTTCAGCTCTGACAGGATAGTGGGGAATGGAAGGATTTATATTCCTTGCAGACAGCTGGTCATTTGCATCCTTTTAGAGGGTTCTTGAAGCACTTGGAGGTTTAGCTGTGTCCTCAGGGTCACCTGAGTAGTGCTCCTGGTTCCTGTAGTCTGCAATTCAATCAGCTGTCTGCAAGGAATATAAATCCTTCCATTCCCCACTATCCTGTCAGAGCTGAAGAAGCTTCTTGGATAAGAAGCGAAATGTTTTCAAAGAGAAAAAAAAAACAAGAAAGTCCAGTTGCCTCCTGAAAAAGCAACTTTGGGACAACCATGACCTGGATGATTGAGAATCTCTACAGACTCCCTTAGAGTGCCAGTCTGATCTATGGGAGAAGCCACCAATAACAGAAGACAAAACAAGAAAGAATGGATAGAAACTAACCAAGGAGAGAAGCAACCTAGAACTAAGGAAAATGTTTGCAATAGTGAAAACAATTAACCAGTAGAATGGCTTGCCTTCAGAGGTTTTGGGTGCTCCATCACTGGAGGCTTTTAAGAAGAGACTGGACAGCCATTTGTCTGGAATGGTATAGGGCAGGGGTAGGCAAAGTTGGCTCTTCTATGACGCGTGGACTTCAACTCCCAGAATTCCTGAGCTAGCATGATTGGCTCAGAAATTCTGGGAGTTGAAATCCACGAGTCATAGAAGAGCCAACTTTGCCTACCCCTGGTATAGGGCAGTGATGGTGAACCTTCTTTTGCTCGGGTGCCAAAAGGGTGCGCGCGAGAGAGATAGCGTGCGCATGCGTGCCCACACCCATAATGCAATGCCCTCCCCCCACGCATGCGCGCATAATCCCCCTCGCTGCCGCCCACACACATGCTTTCCTGAAGTCTGGGGAGGACGAAAAACAGCCCAACGGGCCTACCGGAAGTTCATTTCCAAACTTCCGGTAGGCCTGTTGGGTGCGGTTTTTTTGCCATCCACAGGCTCCGGAGGCTTTCCTGAAGCCTGGGGAGAGCGAAAATGGCCTCCCCCGCCCTCCGGAAGGCTCACATGTGCGCTGGAGGTGACATAGGCCAATGCCTCTCGTGCCCTCAGATATGGCTTCGTGTGGCACCTATGGCACGCATTCCATAGGTTTGCCATCACCGGTATAGGGTCTCCTGCTTGAGTAGGGGGTTGGGCTAGAAGACCTCCAAGGCAGGGGTGAAATGCTACTGGTTCAGTCCGGTTCGAGTGTACCAGTAGCAGCGGCCGCTGGTGGTTTGGAGAACTGGTAGCGGCGGCAGCGCAAGGCTTGCAATGAGGTCCAGTGACATAGCGGATCCAAAAGGACAGCTATGGCCAGTGGCCCTGATCTATTGCAGACCTCTATCTTTTATACCCTTTTTCTGACAGCCCTTCAGTAAGTGGAATTTTACTGGACTTACTTCCTTGTTCTCTCATACTGACTGTCAGTTTCAACATACAGCAGTGGCCAAAATGGTGGAAACCTTTTGGGAAAAGTTTATTTTCTAGAACTAGCTAATAACACCACTTTTTTTGGAGTAGTACCATAAAATTATATATCAATGGAAAGATAATTTAATCAAGAATGTAATGCAATAACTTTTATGAAGGATTTGCTGCTAGAATAGCAGTTACAGTATAAAGAAGAAAAATGAAACACGTAGAAAAAAACAAGATATACAAAAATTATCACCATAGAAAAAACGAGATATACAAAAATTATCACAACGTTAGTTAATAGTTGGGTAACCTTTAGCATGAATTACAGCCTTACAACGTGTCTTCCCATGGAGTGAACCAAGTCTTTTACTTCTGCAGCTGTTATATTGTGAAACCAAGATTGAATGATTGCTTCTATTAACTGGGTTTTATTGCTGGGTCACTTCTGACTAACAAGTTTCTTTAGATTTTCAATTGGGTTAAGGTCTGGGCTATTCCCAGGCCATTCCAGCAGTAGAATATGATTATCTTGAAACTAAAAAAAAAAAAGTGGTGTTATTAGCCATCAAATCTCAAAAATACACTTCTCCCAAAAGGTTTCCACAAGTTTGGCCACTACTTGTACATACGTACAAGCACATTTTATTTATTTATTTATTTATTTATTTATTTATTTATTTATTTATTTATTTATTTATTTATTATTGGTTCTTCTATGCCGCCCTACTCCCGAGGGACTCAGGGCGGCGTACAACAATTTTATGAGAACACTAATAATAAACAGCAATTTAAAAACAGCAATTAAAAATATACAACAGGTTAAAAAATATTCACCATCAGCCGTACCAAGGGGGGAGTTCAGATGGATTTAGTCTCTCCCCCCTGCCTGCAGGAAGAGCCATGTCTTGACAGCTTTTCAGAAGGCCAGCAGAGTGGGGATGGTTCGGGTCTCCGGGGGAAGTTGGTTCCAGAGCGCAGGGCCCCCCACAGAGAAGGCCCTCCCCCTAGGGCCCGCCAGCCGGCATTGTTTGGCTGACGGGACCTGGAGGAGGCCCACTCTGTGGGCCCTAACCTAAGGTGACCAGACGTCCCGATTTTGGCAGGACAGACCCGCTTTTTCATCATTTGTCCCGCGTCCCGCCCGCCCTCTAAAAAGTCCCGATTTTTTGAAAGAATGCACGACTAGGGCATTCTTTCAAAAAATTGGCCTGAAAGGGCGGTGTGCGAGATTGGGGGGAGGAGTTAAACTTTCGGCGGGCACTGGAGGGCGGTGAAGAGGCGCCTGATGCAGCCCCGCCCTCTCGAAACGGCCGGCATCGCGGTGGGCGGGGCGGCCCGAGGGAAGGAATTGCATCCAAGATGGCCCTCGGGGCGGCGCTGGCTCAGCCGGCCGGGGCCGCCGCCGCAGCCTTCCCGCTGCCGGGGCAGCCGGGACTGGGGACCCAGCCGCAGGGGCAGCAGCAGCAGGCCTCTCAGCTCGGGCCGGCCGTGGGCGGCGTTGGCGGCGGGCGGGCGTCCCGCGTTGTTGACTCCTCCGGCGGCGGCTGGAAGCTGGGGGGAGGGGGAAGGGAGGCTGCTCCTCCTCTCCTTCCCCTGCCCCATCCCTAGCCCCGCCCTCGGAGGCGCCGCTGCTGTGAGCTTACGAGCGGCGCAAAAAGCCCTTCCTCGTCCCCCTCCCCTTTCTTCCCCCCGTCACCTCGCTGCCGCCATTGCCCTGGGGCCGGGCGGGCGACCGGGAGACCGCGGCGCTTGGATGCTTGGAGCAGGTAAGCTCCCGGCTGCCTCCTTTCCCCGTCTCCCGCCTCCCGTTCGTTGTTTGCCAGCCCGTCCGAAGGGGAGGCGGGAGGCGAGGAAAGGCCTCCCGAAGGGGAGGCGGGCTCCCGAAGGGCTGCCGGCTCCCGAAGGGCTGCCGGCTCCCGAAGGGGAGGCGGGAGGCCTTTCCTCGCCTCCCGCCTCCCCTTCGGGAGCCGGCAGCCCTTCGGGAGCCCGCCTGCCTTTCGGGAGGCCTTTCCTCGCCTCCCGCCTCCCCTTCGGCCGGGCTGGCAAGCAACGAACGGGAGGCGGGAGACGGGGAAAGGAGGCAGCCGGGAGCTTACCTGTCGCGAGCTCCAGGCATCCAAGCGCCCTCCCGCCTCCCCCCCACCCCAATGGTCGCCGACCCACTCTAATGGACGCCGACATTTGCTGTTTTGCCCTCTGCACATGCGCAGCATTCTGCGCATGCGCAGAGGGCAAAACAAATGGCGGCGCCCAGGCGGCCCCCCCCGTCCCGCTTAAAAATAAAAAAATCTGGTCACTTTGCCCTAACCGGTCGAAGGGAAGTGTGAGGCAGAATGTGGTCCCGAAGGTAACCTGGTCCTAAGCCATGTAGGGCTTTAATGATGATGATCAACACCTTGAATTGTACCCGGAGACCGATGGGCAACCAATGCAGCTGGCGGAGTATAGGTGTAACGTGGGTGTACCTTGGCACACCCACCACGGCATGTGCAGCCGCATTTTGCACCAACTGAAGTCTCCGAATACTCTTCAAGGGTAGCCCCATGTAGAGTGCATTGCAGTAGTCCAGTCGGGAGGTGACTGGACTAGCCATCTGCTACTTTCAGTTCCTTATTTCTCACAGTTTCAACGTTCTGATTCCAAATATATTCCTGAAACTACGTACTTTGCAAAAACATATTATGCCAGTTGCAACCGCTCAGCAAATTACAAATATTCATTATTGTGAAACCATTCTAGTTGAATAATTTGGTTCATGTTATTTTAATTGAGGGCCTGCTATCAATCGGAGGCCTTATTGGATCTGATAGATCTATAGGCCATAATATCATTTCCCACAAGACTCTAGCCTCATCAGCGGAAAGCAAATTAATTTGGGATTGCTGCTCCTGCAAAATCAACCAAACCAATAAAGCATTACCTAAATCGCAGTGGTGGGATTCAAATAATTTAACAACCGGTTCTCTGCCCTAATGACCAGCTGGGTAGGCATGGCTGGGTGGTCATGTGACTGAGTGGGAGTGGCCAACTCGATGTCACTTACGTCGAGGGGCGCTTCACCTCGGCCGCCCTCTCATGACAGTGGGGATGCAGCAACGGTGGTAAGTGTGAAAAACGCTCATAAGTCACTTTTTTTAATGCCATTGTAACTTTGAATGGTCACTAAATGAACTGTTGTAAGTCAAGGATTACCTGTACAAAAATACAAACAGTTTCTAAAGCTTAAATACCAGTCATTAGATTAGAAATGGGGGAATGCACACTGAAGATCAATGAGTCACAGCCGTCATGGAAACCTAAACCATTCTGTCTGAATACCTTCCTTTTCCTCAGCAATACCTACAACCTGGAGTTACAAATCAGGCAGGTTGCCAGAGCACATTGAGGAATTAAAATAGTTAAAATACAAGGATAACTATCAGCAGCCATGTTACTCTTGCTCATAAAGTGAAACCCTTTAGCAGAGGTCATTTAAGCTCTCCAGAAAGTGGGTGGGCATATTTTGGGCTACAAAATGCCGAGCTACAGAGACAAATTAACAAATGTACATCTTGAGTGAGGGCTAATCCCATTCTGCCTTTGTTTAGACCAGCGGTTCTCAACCTGGGGGTCGCGACCCCTTTGTGGGTCGAATGACCCTTTCACAGGGGTCGGGAGACTTCACCCGGATGCCACCATTTGGGTTCTTTTACCCTCTGCGCATGCGCAGAACGCTTTGCGCATGCGCAGAGGGTGAAAGAACCCAAATGGCGGCGGCGGGGCAGGGGTCGCGGCGGCGGGGTGGGTCATGGTGGGGCACGGCATTAGGAAGGTTGAGAACCACTGGTTTAGACCTTGCTGCAGGGAATTTTTGCCTATGAATATAGCTATCTATCTCTATCTCTTATGTGCTGACATCTTCTGTGGGTTATTCAGGAAGGTGGAGGCTGCTTTCTCCCTCTAAGAAAACATGTTTCTCAATTTCTCATTGAGGGAAATATATTCTTCCTTTTTAATATTTTTCAAAATATTTCATTCTTCTAGGAGAGGGATAGATGCTAACTTTCTATAATTGGTGCCATGTTATCATGAGAGAAAACTAAAACAAATTAAAAGGAGGATCCACTTATTATCAGTGAGCAATCATGTGCCTTGGCCACTCCAAAGCAATGCAAGAGACTCCTGTCCCAAAGGTGCTTTTTTCAAGAGGCAACTGGACTTTCTGGAAACCAAGAAAGTCCAGTTGCCTCTTGAAAAAAGCACCTTTGGGACAACCATGACCTGGATGACTGAAGAATCCCCATAGACAAGAGACTCCTGTGCTCAGTGAACCTCCCGTTTGGACTATTGCAATGCGCTCTACATGGGGCTACCCTTGAAGAGTATCCGGAGACTTCAGTTGGTGCAAAATGCGGCTGCGCGTGCTGTGGTGGGTGTGCCAAGGTACACCCACGTGACACCTATACTCCGCCAGCTGCATTGGTTGCCCATCGGTCTCCGGGTACAATTCAAGATGTTGATCATCATCTTTAAAGCCCTTCATGGCTTAGGACCAGGCTATCTCCGGGACCGCATTCTGCCTCATACTTCCCTTCGACCGGTTAGGGCCCACAGAGTTGGCCTCCTCCAGGTCCTGTCAGCCAAACAATGCCGGCTGGCGAGCCCTAGGGGGAGGGCCTTCTCTGTGGGGGGCCTCGCGCTCTGGAACCAACTTCCCCCAGAGACCCGAACCATCCCCACCCTGCTGGCCTTCCGAAAAGCCGTCAAGACATGGCTTTTCCTGCAGGCAGGGGGTAGAGACTAACACATCTGAGCTCTCCCCCGGGTATGTCTGTTGATGGATATTTTTAAATATTTAATTTTTTAATTTTGAACTTGGTTTTAATTAATGTTTATTTGCTAGTGTTCTTGTATATTGCTGTACGCCGCCCTGAGTCCCTCGGGAGTAGGGCAGCATATAAGAACCAATAAATAAATAAATAAACAAATAAACAAAGCATAGTTTCCCACCCAGGAGAAGCAGTCATTAGATCCATTTGCACCACTTAAAGACACCAGCTTGTCTCACTCACCTCACAAGTTATCCTTAGGTAATCATCCAGATTTAAGGAAAGATCACATGCCCCCAGAAAGGCAGTAAAAAAAATCAGACAGAATACCAAGTTTGCATCCTGCCTCTCAGCCATTTCTTCTATGGTTATGCCAACCCTTCTGTAAGTAGCTGTTCCAGCCATGTTGGAAGCATACTCCAAAAAGCTTAAAACAGCCCTTTAACAATCTTTAAGAAAGTCAGGCCCCAGGAATAAAAGTACCACAAAAAACTTCGGGGGGGGGGGAAACGGACTCCGGAGAAGCTCAGAAAGAAAGTCTGAGTGTACTGCCAAGAACCATTAAGGCTTACAATGTAACAAGCTTAAAGAAAAATTAACTCCCTCAGAACGGGTTCGCAATTTGGGAGTCCTCCTAGATCCACAGCTAAAATTAGACCAACACTTTACAGCTGTGGCTAGGGGGGCTTTTGCACAGGTTCGCCTGGTGCACCAATTGCGACCATAGTTGGAGAAGGAGGCTCTACTCACGGTCACTCATGCCCTTGTCACCTCCCGATTGGACCTTGAAGAGCATTTGGAGACTACAATTGGTGCAAAATGTGGCTGCGCGTGTTGTGGTGGGTGTTTCAAGATACACCCACATAACACCCATACTCTGCCAGTTGCATTGGCTGCCCATTGGTCTCCGGGTACAATTCAACGTGTTGATCATCATCTTTAAAGCCCTACATGGCTTAGGACCAGGTTACCTCCGGGACCGCATTCTACCTCATACTTCCCTTCGACCGGTCAGGTCCCACAGAGTGGGTCTCTCCAGGTCCCGTCAGCCAAATAATGCCGACTGGCGGGGCCTAGGGGTTGGGCCTTCTCTGTAGGGGCCCCTGCTCTCTGGAACCAACTTCCCCCAGAGATCCGAATAATCCCCACCTTGCTGGCCTTCCGAAAAGCCATTAAGACATGGCTCTTCCTGCAGGCAGGGTTCTGAGACAATTTTAGATCTGAGGTCTCCCCCATGTATGTATGGTGTCGTGTGTCTTTTTAAAATTGTTTTTAATGATTTTATTGTTTGGTGTTCTTTAAAACGCTGAACGCCGCCCTGAATCCTTAGGGTGTAGGGCGGCATAGAAGAATTCATTCATTCATTCATTCATTCATTCATTCATTCATTCATTCATAAATAAATAAATAAATAAATAAATAAATAAATAAATAAATAAATAAATAAATAAATAAATAAATAAATAATAAAATAAATAATAAAATAAATAATAAAATAAATAATAAAATAAAATAAATAAAATAATAAAATAAATAAAATAAAATAAAATAAATAAAATAATAAAATAAAATAAAATAAAATAAAATAATAAAATAAAATAAAATAAAATAAAATAAAATAAAATAAATAAAATAAAATAAAATAAAATAAAATAAAATAAATAAACCCAGAGGCAGTTTCTGAAAATACTTAAAGCAGCAGGGCAATTAAGATAAGGATTAGACTAGAAATACAGGCATATCAGAATGCTTCCTTCCTGCCTCCCTTGCAGGATTAGCCCTGTAAAGTGGGAAAAGATTTCTTCCAACAACCGGTTTTTTGAACTGTTCAAAAAATTAACATCCGGTTCGGGAGAACTGGTGTAAACAGATAGCAGCCCACCTCTGCCCAGATGTATCTCTAGCCAGAGGCTCTTTGTTTTGGGGAAGGTTCTCCAGAGAAAATGTTCAGTCAAGGAATAGCACAGCAGCTGTCCAGAGGAAGTCGGAGACAGTGACACAGACTTATAGTCTTTTATATAAATATAAATATATTTAACCTACAAATGTATAGCAGTCTTTGTCAACATCCAGAACAGGAAGAACATAAGATAGTCTGGAAGACAGGAACATCATGATGTAAATCTAAAACAGAATACACAGAAGAAAAAAAGGAGGGGAAAAAGGGAAACTCCCCGTTTATACTTACAGCAACCAATCATAGTGTAGATTGCATCATGCATGAGTCAGCACTCTCTAACTAATCAATTACAATTGTGCTGCGGCCTGTTGTACACTTTACTGTTCCAGCTACTAAATTCAATATCCTACCATGCTCATTTGCCCTACTTGGAAACTGCATTGTGTTCATTAAGAAGAGGACTTGCATGTAATTCATTGAAGTGTTTATTGTTAGGAATGTTCATGGAATAATGTTGTCTTTCCTCCCGCCTTCCTGTGACAGGATTTGGTATCGCTTGAGGATGTAGCTGTGTTTTTCTCCGTGGAGGAGTGGGCCCTGCTGGATTCTGAGCAAAAAGCCCTGTACCAAGAGGTCATGCTGGAAATTGAAAGGAATATGGCTTCCTTAGGTAAGGGATTCTGTTACGATATTGAAATTTAGTAGCTGGAACAGTGGCGTTGTATAAGGAGTCAGAACATACAGCTATAGCTCATTGGTTGGAGAGAGCTGTCTCCTGCATGAGGCAGTCGATGCTGTCGTTGGTTAATGTGAGTGTAAAGGGGGAGTTTCCTTGTTTCCCGCCATTTTTCCTCTGTGTGGTCTGTAATTTTACCTCATGATGCTCCTGTTAGCCTGACTTTCTTGTTTACTGTAAACATTGATGTAAACTATATTAATTTACATAAAACTACAAGCTTGTGTCAGCATTTCTGATCTTTTTGGACACCTGCTGCGCAATTCCCTGACAGATTCTCTTTCCTCTGGACTGAAAAGATGGTGGCTGTGAGCAGCTGATCTGTTTCTCAGAAAAAAAATGCTAATTTGTTCGCTGTATGCAATGGATAAGAGTGTCCTTATCTACTCCTACTTAGTCTGATAAAATGGCCTAAAACCTCCACACTATCTCCATGAAGTTTCCCATTCTAGCCAGTTTCTGATCCTGCCTTTCCCACTTTGTACAGATCTTTTTTTAGAAGTTGCTTTCATTTTGTTGTTTTTTGGTCTATAATGATGACACTTGAGAGCCCGACGAGAATCCATAGGTTTATCACAAGGATGCAACTACCATGTTTTCCCGAAAATACGACCTATCCCGAAAGTAAGTCCTAGTTTGATTTTTACACGTGCGCCCAATATAACCCTACCCCCAAAATAAGCCCTAATTAAGACCCCACTCACTCCAGGGTGCATGGGTAAAAGTTAAGCTGGGGGGGAATGTGGGGGGTGGAGCTTCCCTACTACTTACCTTCGGACAGTTGCAGCCAGGCCTTTCCCACCCCGACACCTGCCGTGCCGGCCCATTTCTTCTGCAGCCAGCAAGGCTTTCCTGGAGGCCTCTGTAGCCGATAACAGAGCTCTGGATCAATCCTGAGCTCTGTTATCGCCTTCATAGGCCTTCAGGAATGCCTTGCTGGCCTTGCCGGCTGCAGAAGAAGTTCCTGAAGGCCTCTGACAGCAAAAAGGAGGCTGGGGGTGTGAGGTGAGTTAGTGGACAACATTCTAGGAAAATAAGACCTGGTGCCTTTTTTGGCGGGAAAAAAAATAAGACAGGGTCTTATTTTCAGGGAAATATGGGTACTAGAGAAGTCTGATCTGCCGGGTCCTCTGCAGATGGGATCTTCTAACTGTAACCCCTCCCATTTTCTCCAATGCTTCCCTTTTATTACTGCTACCTGCAAATGCAGAAACAACTAAAGATGAAATGATGAAGATTCTCAGTCATCCAGGTCTTGGTGGCCCAAAGGAGCTTTTTCAACTCGCAACTGGACTTTATTGGTTTTTGCTTGAAGACATTTCGATTCTCATCCAAGAAGCTTCTCCAGTTCTGACTGAATGGTGGAGAATGGAAGGATTTATATTCCTTGCAGTCATCTGGTCTGAAACAGTGCTAACGACCAGTTGACTGCTAAGGAATATCAGTCCTTCCATCCTCCACCATTCAGTCAGAACTGAAGAAGCTTCTTGGATGAGAATCAAAATGTCTTCAAAGGGGAAAAAAGCACCTGTGGGATAAAGATGAATGAATACACCAGAGTGACAACCAGTTTTTTTCCCCCAAGGGAAAACCTCTTCAATGGATGTGAGGCTGAAGCTCAGTTCCAGGTTTAGTTCCATGAGCCAAGGTGGCGCAGTGGTTAAAGTGCAGCACTGCAGTTCAGCAGTTCAGCTGTTCAAATCTCACCGGCTCAAGGTTGACTCAGCCTTCCATCCTTCTGAGGTCGGTAAAATGAGGACCCAGATTGTTGGGGGCAATATGCTGAACTCTGTAAACCGCTTAGAGAGGGCTGTAAAGCACTATGAAGCGGTATATAAGTCTAAGTGCTATTGCTATTTAAGTCCCTCAAATTTTCTACCTTCTCAGATTAAAATTAAACCAATAGGTTCTCCATCATCAAATCTATTATTTTTTTAGTTAGGATTGAGTATTTGTATTTTTATAATATTTTACTTTATTGTGTATAGGTTTTATGTAGTTTTTATCCTTTTAATATCATAAGCCATCCAGGGTTTTCCTATGGCAGGCTGAGAGGCCAATAAATTAATGAATGACGGAACAAATGAACGAACATAGGCCACTTTTAAGTGTCCCTTCTGCTGCCTTGAAACTAAATATGAAGCAATTGAGTGGATGATCCCCCCCCACTCACCCCAAAAAGGTTCAGTGATCTTATCCAAAATCTTCAGGTTTTTATTCTGTACCATTGAGAACAAGAGAGACCCAAAGGTCAAATCTTATATTAATTTAATACCAAGCATAGGGCCCAGCAGAGATTATACCACCTGAGACTTCTCAGGAAACAACAACGGAATGAAAAACTGTTGGTGACCTTCTACCGCTGCACCATAGAGAGTATTTTAACTTACTGCACCTGTGTATGATTTGCCAATTGCACAGTGGCAGATAGGACAGCACTCCAGAGGGTCAACATCATTGCCCAGAGGATCATTGGTTGCCCTCTCCCCTCTTTGGAAGAGCTTTATAGCTCCCGCTGCCTTAAGAAAATTCAAAGCATTCTTAAAGATCCATCTCATCCTGGGCACCCTTTTTTTTTGAACTATTACCATGGATAATAAAAACAAGGACAAATAGGTTGAAAAACAGCTTCTATCCCAGAGCAGTAACTATGTTGAATTCTACTGTATAGTGCAATACTAATGCAGTATCAGGGGTTTTCAATTCAATTGTATAGAATGCAAAGGATGTGTGTTTGTGTTTTATTTTTATAGTTACACTGTACACTGAAGATGGCATTTAATTTCATTGTACGAGGTGCAATGACAATAAAGTAAACTTAACGTATCACCATATTTGAAACCAATGGGGTTTGGGAGGAAGTTTGATATTGTTCAAATAAAGTAACAGCGCTTGATCCCTTTTGCACCTAAGTTTGTCTTAACTTTTCTTTTTTTTCTGTTGCAAGCAGGTGACAAATGGGAGATGGTGGATTCAGGCCAAGAGGCAGCAGCACCTTTGCCAAACGAGAAAAAGGAAGTTGCAGAAAAGATGTATGGAAAGCCAAGTTCTGAGCAAAACCAGTTAACGGCTGAGCTGGAGAATTGCACTAGTTTACCATGTCCAGATACCAATGTCTTATTGGACACAGATGATTGCAAAGAAAAAGAAGTGTGCTCAAGGTGTGGGAAAACACTCCAAGATGACTCAGGATTATGTGACTGTTGTCAAAGCCCTGCTGGAGAGAAACAAGCTGAAAGCAGGCAATGCTCCAAAAGGACCCTTCCTCCTCCTTTACATGAAATAATACAAGAAGGAGGGAAATCGTACAAATGTACGGAGTGTGCAGAAAGCTTCGGTACAAACCGCTCTCTTGCATTGCATAAAAAGATTCACAAAGCAGAGGATCCCCACAAATGTCTGAATTGTGGAAGGACCTTCAGGCAGAAAAATCACCTGAATTCACATAAGAGGGTCCATGAAGAGAGGAAGCAGCATCAATGCATCACCTGTGGAAAGACCTTCGGAAGCAGCGCAGCCCTTACTTCCCATCAAAGCATCCACAGAGAGGAGAGGTTGCATCAACGCAGGGAGGGGAGAACGAGGTTTACTCTGAGCAAGGAACCAAATTCCCGAAAAAAAAGCCCCACTGGGAATAATTCATGTAAATGCCTGGAATGTGGAAAGAGCTTCCGCTATGCAAGTGACCTCACTTACCATAATAGGATCCATACAGGGGAAAAGCCGTATCATTGCACGGTGTGCGGAAAGAGCTTCGCACAAAAAGGCAACTTCAATTTACATAAGAGGATCCACACTGGAGAAAAGCCGTGTAAATGCACAGAGTGTGGAAAATGCTTCAGGACCTCCGATGCCCTTACTCAGCATAAAAGGATTCACACAGGGGAGAAACCTTATGAATGCTTGGAGTGTGGAAAAAGCTTCAACAGACGTGATACGCTAACTAAACATAATAGGATCCATAAAGGGGAGAAACCTTATAAATGCCTGAACTGTGGAAAAAGCTTCAGTCAAAAAGTTCATCTTAAGTCACACGAGAGGATCCACACGGGGGAAAAACCATTTCAATGCATGGAGTGTGGAAAGAGCTTCCATTGCTCTTCACACCTTACTGCCCATCACAGAATCCACACGGGGGAGAAGCCCTTTCAATGCCTGCAGTGTGGAATGTGCTTTGCCATATCTGGTAGCCTTCATGCCCACGAACGGACCCACACAGGGGAGAAACCATACAAATGCCTGGAGTGTGGAAAGAGCTTCCGTAAATCGAACCACCTAACTTCTCATAGAAGAATCCACAGTGGAGAGAAACCGTATGAATGCACTGAGTGTGGGAAGTGCTTCAGTAAGCCAAGTAATCTTACTCTCCATAAAAGGACCCACACAGGTGAAAAGCCTTATAAGTGCACAGAATGTGGCAAATGCTTCACTGACTTGGGGGCTGTCACTCGTCACAAAAGGCTCCACACCGGGGAGAAACCATATGAATGCCACACATGTGGAAAGAGCTTCAATGAAAAAAATAGCTATATCATACACAGCAGAACCCACACTGGGGAGAAACCATATCAGTGCCAGGAGTGTGGAAAATGCTTCAGTGATTCTCGAGAACTGACGATTCATAAAAGGATTCACACAGGGGAGAAACCGTATAAGTGCACGGAGTGTGGCATGAGTTTCAGGAAAAGTAGTAGCCTTTGTGTCCACAAGAGGATCCACACTGGGGAGAAACCATATACATGTCATGAATGCGGAAAAAGCTTTAGACATAATAATTCACTTAGGATCCATAGAAGGCTTCACTCAGGGAAGAAACCCTATAAATGCCTGGAGTGTGGAAAATGTTATAGTGCGAGTGGCCAGCTTACCTCCCACAATAGGATGCACACAGGAGAGAAGCCGTTTAAATGCCTCGACTGTGGAAAGAGTTTCAAAGACGGGAGGAATCTTACATGGCATAAAAGAATTCACACAGGGGAGAAGCCATATCAGTGTGTGGTGTGTGGAAAGAAATCCAGAACCTGGAGTGACTTTAGTCACCATAAGAAGACGCACAGCAGGGAAAAACGACGCTAATTGGTTCGTGTTGATTCTCAAAATTTGCTCTATCCCCACAGAAGTGTCCCAGGAGAATCTGTAGAAATATATGGCATATGGGAAGGGCTTCCAAAGCAACAGAAGCTTCTCGACCCATTAAAATTAAGAGTTGTGTTGTATGTTTAAGTCACGCCAGAACAAAGAGAAATAGAATCTGCAGGGAGTCCTTCACTGGGAGAAAGAGACGCAAAAGAATGAATCATTGAACTAATACAAGACTCAAGTTTTTTGTTAAAACTAAACACTAGATGGTTGGCGTTGTGTCTGCACCATCTAAAACTGGTTGCGTTCAACTGGTTTCTAATCTGAGATACAATATTGATTGTGTTTGTTTTCTGTTAATGCCCTAACTTGTACAGTATCTAAACGCTTAGCTTACACACCTGAGATATGCCGGTTCAGGAATTCTGGAACTTGAATCCTACAAATCATAAAAGGGCCAAGGTTCATCATCCCTGGTCTAAATAGAAGGATCCTTGGAGATTCAGGTTAAACTTAGAATAGAGGCGTAAATGCTTTGGCTTGCTAAATCAGAACCCCAAATGTACTACGGGACAAGACAAAAGGCACGAACAGGAACGATTTGCACCTGTACACCTCTAAAAAGAAGAAGTATGCTGTTAAAAAAATAGGAAGTATCACGGAAAGCTATGCTATAGTCAGGGCTGCTGGGGGTTCGCAGGGGTTCGGGAGAACCTCTAGCTAAGATTCTGTGCAGTTCGGAGAACCTCCAAATCCCACTCCTGGCTGGCCCCGCCCACCACACCCCACCACACCCCTTCGAGGAGTCCCCACGCGCCCATTTGGGATCCAGGTAAGTGCAGGGTGCGCTTGGAGGCTCGGAGAGGGTGAAAAACGGACCTATCGGGAGTTTGGAAAGGCCGGAAACAGACCCGTTTCCGGCCTCCGGAGCCTGGGGAGACCGTTTTTGTCCCCCCCCCCGGAGGCTCGAGGAAAGCCTCCGGAGCCTGGGGAGGGCAAAAACATCCCCCTGCTGTGGTGCAGGAGGCCGACTAGGCCACACCCACCATGGCCACGCCCACCCAGCAACTGGGCAGAGAACCCCTTGCTAAAATTTTTGAAGTCCACCCCTGGCTAGAGTACTGCTGAAGCGACATTTATGAAAGTGTTGCGGTTACTCTGTGTACACGTTAGCATAGCTTTAAATCAGATGGATTCACAACTGGCTGACTAACCGTACTCAACAAGTAGTCCTCAATGGGTATAAATCTACGTGGAGAGAAGTAAGCAGTGGGATACCACAAGGCTCCGTCTTAGGCCCAGTACTCTTTAATATCTTCATAAATGACCTAGATGAGGGAATAGAAGGGGAACTAACCGAATTTGCAGATGATACTAAGCTGGCAGGAATAGCTAACAGCCTAGAGGACAGGCTCAAGATCCAGATGGATTTTGAACACTGGGCCCTATCTAACAAAATGAAATTGAATGCAGAGAAAAGTAAAGTCCTACATTTAGGTAAGAAAAACCAAAAATATACATATAAACTGGGTGAAACCAGACTCAATAGCAGTGACTGTGAGTGGGATCTTGGAGTCTTAGTGGACAACCAGCTAAACATGAGCCAGCAGTGTGCAGCGGCAGCCAAAAAAAGCCAATACAATCCTAAACTGCATGAATAGAGGGATACAATCTAGGTCTAGGGAGGTAGTAATACCACTCTATAAAGCCTTAGTTAGACCACACCTAGAGTACTGCATCTAGTTTTGGTCACCACACTACAAAAAAGACGTTGAGACTCTAGAGAAAGTGCAGAGGAGAGCAACTAGGATGATTAGTGGACTGGAAACTAAAACATACAAAGAGGTTACAAGAACTGGGCATGGCTAGTCTAGCGAAGAGAAGGGCCAGGGGAGACCTGATAGCAATGTTCCAATACTTGAGGGGCTGCCACAGAGAGGAGGGGGTCAGGCTATTTTCCAAGGCACCAGAAGGCCAGACAAGGAATAATGGATGGAAGCTGACCAAAGAGAGATTCAATCTGGAAATAAGGAGAAACTTTCTGACAGAGCTATCAACCAGTGGAACAGCTTGCCTTCGGAGGTTGTGAGAGCTCCAACACTTGAGACTTTCAAGAGGAAGTTGGACTGCCATTTGTCGGAAATGGTGTAGGGTCTCCTGTTTGAGCGGGAGGTTGGACTAGATGACCTACAAGGTTGCTTCCAACTCTAATAATAAATCTAAAAAAAATGTACGATATACCGTATTTTTCAGAGTATAAGAGACACCTTTTTCCTCCCTAAAAGTGGCTGAAAATTTGGGTGCGTCTTATACTTCGAATGTAGCTTTTTTCCAGCCCTAACTAGGTGCTAACAGATCCCTTCCAACTCTGTTAATCTGTTATTATTATCTGTTATAAATAACTTGGCTGAGCTTTGTATTATGTACACTATGGCTAAAATGTTAGTGCAAAACAGGCAGGAATTACTGTAAAGGGAGTTGAGGAAATACCTTCTGACTCTTGACTTGTAAACTGTGGGAAATGCTTTATAAAACCCACCGGTGGATGTTGGTGGGATATACAGGCTTTGAGAGAGATCTTTGTGCGCCACTTTTTCTGCACAATAAAGTTTTTGCTTACAATCTCCATCTCAAATGTGTTCAATTTGGGGGATGGGCACATCTGGTAACACATCTGGAGCAGGAAAGGTAAGGAAAACCAAAAGTGACTTTGAGTCCAGAAGGATCTCTTTCCTTCTTTCAACCACCTTGGAAGAGCAGTTCTTGAGGAGGAAATGGGGAATACGCCAGGAACCCTCTCTCTGAAGTATCCTCTATTTGGCTTGGAGCTGTTTAACTAGGAGAAATTCTTTTGTACTCTGTAGTGTAGTTTTTCTTCTGAACTTCAACACACTGTTAGAAGTATTAAATATTTCTCAACTCAGACCTTTTAAATATGTAAATATTAAATATTTTCTGGCTCAGAGGTTTTCTTCAGCTTCAAAATGTTAACGGGGCGCTCCTATGGAGCATCAAGGGGGTCTGTTTGCGCTGCATTTATTGGGGATAATATTGGAAAAATGCTGTTTCTTTGGTTCTCCCCCCTCCCTTTTCTTTTCCAAAGCTTTATTCTCCTCTTTTGAAGCACGGGAGCAATCTCTAAGTTGTATTGCTCTCAGACATGCCCCATAAACACTTCAAACACTTCAAATACCAGCAGTGAGCCAGCAGTGTGCAGCAGCTGCCAAAAAAGCCAATACAGTTCTAGGCTGCATTAACAGAGGGATAGAATCAAGATCATGTGAAGTGTTAATAACACTTTATAATGCCTTGGTAAGGCCACACTTGGAATACTGCATTCAGTTTTGGTCGCCACGATGCAAAAAGGATGTTGAGACTCTGGAAAGAGTGCAGAGAAGAGCAACAAAGATGATTAGGGGACTGGAGGCTAAAACATGAAGAACGGTTGCAGGAACTGGGTATGTCTAGTTTGATGAAAAGAAGGACTAGGGGAGACATGATAGCAGTCTTCCAATATCTCAGGGGTTGCCACAAAGAAGAGGGAGTCAAACTATTCTCCAAAGCACCTGAGGGTAGAACAAGAAGCAATGGGTGGAAACTAATCAAGGAGAGAAGCAACCTGGAATTAACGAAAACTTTCCTGACAGAACAATTAATCAGTGGAACAGCTTGCCTCCAGAAGTTGTGAATGCTCCAACACTGGAAGTTTTTAAGAAGATGTTGGATAACCATTTGTCTGAAGTGGTGTAGGTTTCCTGCCTAAGCAGGGGGTTGGACTAGAAGACCTCCAAGGTCCTTTACAACTCTGTTGTTGTTGTTGTTGTTGTTGTTGTTGTTGTTGTTGTTATTGTTATTATTATTATTATTATTATTATTATTATTATTATTATTATTATTATTATTATTATTATTATTATTATTATTATTATTATTATTATTATTATTATTATTAATCTTTCGCTGCATTTGAAACAAAAACCATAGAATAACAGAGCTGGAAGGGACCTTGAAGGTCTTCTAGTCCAACCCCCTGCTTGAGCATTTCAGACAGGTGGCTGTCCAATCGCTTACATTTTAAAAGCCTCCAATAATGGAGCACCCACAACTTCTGGAGGCAAGTCGTTCCCCTGGATAGTTGTTCTCATTGTAGGGAAAGAGTGGAGGAGAACCAGATTTGCAAGAGTCTCTTAATAAACTAAGTTAATAAAATAAGTTTTAGCCTGCCTGCAGATTTGATTCCCTGGTCTGGTCTACTCGTGGACTGGCAGGCATCTTGGACATTTGAGTTGCCAGTGCTAGCATGAAATTAGGAACTGGTCGGGATTTAGAACTGAGCTAGCAGCAGGGGTGAAATGCTACCAATTCGGCCCGGTTCGGGCGTACCAGTAGCGGCTGCCGGCGGTGGTTCGGAGAACCGGTAGCGGCGGCAGCGCGAGGATCCGCCCACCCGCCCGGATGCCACCATTTTCTTTTTTTTAACCTTCTGCGCATGCACAGAGGGTGAAAAAACGCGCGCTTCCAAACCGGTAAGGAAGGTGAGTAGATTTCACCGCTGGCTAGCAAGTCCAACGTTTCTCAACTTTGCCAACTTTGCCAACTTGAAGATGGGCGGACTTCAACTCCCAGATTTCCCGAGCCAGCCATGCTTCAGGTTGACAAGGTGGGGAAACACTACTTCAGTCAGTTCCTGCACCATCAAACACACATTGAGATTATTTATTTATTTATTTATTTATTTATTTATTTATTTATTTATTTATTTATTTATTTATTTATTTATTTATTTATTTATTTATTTATTTATTTATTTATTTAGTGAGATTTATATACCGCCTCACAGTACTCTCTAAGCGGTTTACACCAGTAAGCAATGTATATTTATATTGCCCCCAACAATCTGGGTCCTCATTTTACCTACCTCGGAAAGATGGAAGGCTGAGTCAACCTTGAGCCAGTGAGATTTGAACCACTGACCTGCGGATCAGTGTCAGCTAAAGTGGCCTGCAGTACCTGCCTCTAACCGCTGCGCCACCTCGGCTCATAAACAGCTGCACAACAGCTTTCTGATTTTCCTACTCCTGTTTTACCAGTGCTTCCTCCTTCTGAGCCAAAAATCCCTATTTTTTTTTCTTGGTCAGGTGTTGCTCACATTGGAAGAAGACCTTGAGGTTAATCTCACAACCGGGTTTCCTTTCTTTAGAGATTCTCCCGTGGGTGGCCTCTTATATTGCCCCTTTGCAACAAGCTCTGGCAAAATTTCCAGGGTCTGAATCTAGAAGATTGTCAGGACTTCTGATGTTGGTAGAGGGAGCCCACTAGTGGCTCTCGCTGGTAAGAAATGCCAATATTGCAGGAATATCGTGTGTGTGTGTGTGTGTGTGTGTGTGTGTGTGTGTGTGTGTGTGTGTGTGTGTGTGTGATGTGCGATAAGGAGAAACAACCCTTTCACTTCTCAAGCGTTTCTCATAATCAAAATTACCGTATGTTTCGGAGTATAAGACGCACCTTTTTCCTCCCTAAAAGTGGCTGAAAATTTGGGTGCGTCTTATACTTTGAATGTAGCTTTTTTTTTCCAGCCCTAACTAGGTGCTAACAGATCTTCCCAGCTCTTACCTTGCAGGCTTTTTCATTGTTACTCTCTCCAAAGAATGTTTTTCCAGCCCTAAGTCTTTGCAGAATTTTTTTTCATTGCTCTACTTGCTCCGAATAAGTTTTTTTCTAGCCCTAACCAGGTGCTAACTATCTTCCCAGCTCTTACCGGCTTGCAGGCTCTTTAATTGTTACTCTCTCAGAAGAAGGTTTTTTTAAGTCCTAACCAGGGGATAAAATAATGTGCTGAAGCTGACCAGACTAAGGACGCTAGCCAGATGAATACCTGGTAGGCAGATTGGTTTCCCCTATTTTCCTCCCAAAAAACGAAGGTGCGTCTTATACTCCGAAAAATACGGTAGCAACTAAGGAAATGCCAGTGTCAGGCCGAAGCCATCTTTGAGTGGAGACTTTGGCCTGCCACACTTTATGTTTAGAATGTATTCTTGCTGTGGGAATTTGGGAGGGGCTGTTGCATGAGGGATGTAGAGACGTAGCCATAACAAATTCCTTCTAGATTCTCAAGGTCATCCTTTGTTCAGCACCTGCCCGGAAGCTGAGGGGAGTAATGGACACGTTGGCAGAAGACGACTGGTCAACGTGATGAACTTGTGAGTGTGGGGGCAAAGGAATGAACTTTAAACTGGGTGGAGAAACCCTCGTAGCTTTAGATTCGGGTTTCTCACAGATGTGCCAACATGGCTCCGTTAATAAATTGGAACTTTGAGGAATATTTTGCCTCGGACTCTGATTTAGTTTCGGATGCTATTTGGAACCCTGACAGCCAGGTTGTTTCCTCGTGATCTGGAAAACTGTTAATGCTTGACAAGATGAATATAGATGAATGATTTCACAAGACCAGCTAACCTGGTTTGTTTGTGTGTTTATTCACTTATTTATATCCCACCTTTGTTATTTTTACAAATAGCACAAGGTGGCACACCTATCCAGCACACTTTCCTCCTGTTTTCATCACAACAACAACAACCCAATGAGGTGAGGTGGGCTGAGAGAGAGAGAGAGTGACTGGCCCAAGGTCACCCAGCTTGCTTTCATGGCTAAGGCAGGACTTGAATTCACAGGTGTTTTTTTTTTTTCTGACAACTTCGGGAGGCAAGTTGTTCCACTGATTAATTGTTCTCACAATCAGGAAATTTCTTCTTAGTTCTAGGTTGGCTCTCTCCTTGATTAGTTTCCATCCATTGCTTCTTGTTCTACCTTCAGATGCTTTGGAAAATAGCTTGAGTCCCACTTCTTTGTGGCAACCCCATAAATATTGGAATGCTGCTATCATGTCATCCCCTAGTTCTTCTTTTCATTTAACTAGACATACCCAATCCCTGAAACAGTTCTTTGTATGTTTTAGCCTCCAGTCCCCTAATCATATTTGTTGCTCTTCTCTGCACTCTTTCTAGAGTCTCAACATCTTATTTATATCATGGCAACTCAAACCGGATGCATTATTCCAAGTGTGGCCTTACTAAGGCATTATAAAGTTATACTATAGTAATTGTTCAACTTTTGGGTAAGGGATTTCTCTATATATAATCACCTAGAAAAGCAGCCAGAGAAACAGACTTTTCCCTGAAAAATAATAATTAATGATCTAAAACACTGGGTGGGAATTATATTGTTAAAAAAATTGCATCAGAATCAGTTTCCCATTTCGTTTTTCAATATTAGCTGCTCTTTTGTATTTAGATCTGGTCTTAGTAAAATAATGTAGCACTTGGGGATGAAGATACATCCCAGCAGACCAGCACTGGAAGCCAAGATGGAGAAGACCTGCACTGCCACCATATACTTTCCCTTGGTGCTCAAGTAGGTGGGTACAAAGGATATCCAGACGCTGCAGAAGACCAGCATGCTGAAAGTGATCAACTTGGCTTCGTTGAAGGCCCCTGGGAGGTTCCTAGCTAGGAAGGCCACCATGAAACAGATGGTGGCCAGGAAGCCCATATAGGTGAGAGCAATGTAAAAAATAACATTGGAGCCTTCGTTGCACTGCAGAATGATCTCCCCAGACTGTGAATGCATGTCAAAACCAGGGAATGGGGGAAAGACTCCTAACCAGATGGAACAAAGGATGACCTGGATGCTAGAACAGGAAAGGATGATGGAATTGGCCAAACTTTTCCCCAACCATTTCCTCACTCTGTTCCCTGGCTTTGTGGCTAGGAAGGCCAGCACCACCATGATTGTTTTGGCCAAGACAGAAGAGACAGCAACTGAGAAGATGATGCTGAAGGCTGTTTGTCGAAGAAGGCAAGTGGCTCTCCTTGGCCGACCGATGAAAAGGAAGGAAGTGCAGAAAGAAAGCAGTAGGGAGACCAAGAGAACATAGGAGAGATCCTGGTTATTGGCCTTGACGATGGGAGTTTCTCGGTATTTGCCGAAGATTCCCAAAACAAAACTTGAGGTTAAGATTAGGAAGAGGGCAAAGGAGGTAAGGATGACCCCCAAATTCTCCTGATATGACAGGAAGGTGATGATTTTGGGGATACATTGGTCTCGGTTCTTGTTCTGATGTTGATCTTCTGGGCATCTGGTACAGTGGTCTGCATCTGCAAAGGACAAGTGTAACATCTTCCATAAATGTACAAAGTGGGAATTGTAATTTATAGTACGGGAGTCATATTTTGAGCTCAGAAAACTCAAACCTAATACTTTGTGTGTCTGATTGTATGAGAGAGGCAGGGGCGGGTTCCTAGTTTTTTTTACTACCAATCTGTGGGCGTGGCTTATTTTGTGGGTGTGGCTTGCCAGCCATGTGACCGGGTGGGCGTGGGCCTCAGGAGCTTGGCAGCGGCCGGAGAGGCGGGGGGGGGCATTGCCCACCCACAACGCAGCCCCCCCGCAGCGGGAGCAGCAACACCCACGGCAGCGGTTCTTCTAGGAGGCTCCGTCCGGCCTGAATGCTTCTCCCCATTCGATGATCCTAGGCTCCTGCCGCCTGTTCCCCCTCCCCTCAGCATCTCGAGAAGCCTCGAACGTGCGAAAATGCCTGGGATCATCACCGCGCCTTCGTGGCTTCTCGGACTGCTGAAGGGAGGGGAATGGAGATAGCTCCTGCCGCCTGTTCTTTCAGCATCTCACACGCTCCCTCAGCCATCCTCTCCTGCTTGGACTCACTGTGGGGTAGGAAGGCAGCGCATGCGCAGTGCCGGAAGCTCGGCTTCTGGGCATGTGCAGAAGAAAATTTAAAAAAAAATTAAAAACTTTTTTTGTAAAAAGTGCCCAGGCACCGGCAACCGACCGCATTGGTACTGTGACATCACCAGCGGGCCACTACCGGTGCTATAAAGTGGACTACACCGGTAGGAACCCACCACTGGAGAGAGGAGGAGAGAAGGCGTTACGAGTGCATGTTGGTGTATGTGCTTACCTGCACAGGTAAGTTACCAAAGCAAGAGTAGCTAGGTGACGAAGGGGCAGAGTTTGAAGCAAGACATGCTTTGTTTGCCAAGAA
Organism: Diadophis punctatus similis; assembly: GCA_023053685.1. Taxonomy (NCBI): domain Eukaryota; kingdom Metazoa; phylum Chordata; class Lepidosauria; order Squamata; family Dipsadidae; genus Diadophis; species Diadophis punctatus. The sequence goes on from JALIGW010000002.1 coordinate 236,363,181, forward strand.
ATCTTGTTTTCTGGAGGATTTTCCTGCCTTTTTCCTTCTCTAGAGGAATGTTGGGACTAAAAGGTGAGAAGTTAAATGTAGGAAGAGAAAGAAAAGCGAGGAAAAAAATATCTCAATGACAAAAAAGCTTCATAGAAAAGATCTCTAGGAACCTTTGCTCCTCTCCCAAAGACTACCTCGACTCTTAAGTCACCCACCTTCTTGAGTGGAGATGCTCCCTTCTGCACAGGGGATGCAGTCATAACAGCAACTTGGTTTCCCCTCCTGGACCACCTTAAAGTATCCGGGTTGACAAGCCTCCACACACCGAGAGTATGGCCAGAGCTGAAAATGAAGGGAATTGGCATTGAGAACCATCTGCACAACTGATCAGTTATGAAATGAGACATAGAGTTCTCTATGGGTGTCGACAAAATAGGAACGAACTGTGGTGGAGCAGTGGTTAGAATGCACTATTCCAGGCTAACTCTGCCCACAGTCAGGAGTTCGATCCTGATGGGCTCGAGGGTGACTCAGCCTTCCATCCTTCCAAGGATAGTAAAATGAGGACCCAGATTTTTTACATCACCCAATATGCTGATGTTGTAAACTGCCCAGAGAGTGCTGTAAAGCACTATGGGCTGTTATATAAATCTAAGTGTCATTGCTAGGTTGCGCAAAATCGACCATTCCAGAAATGGAATATTCTGGAAAACTCTGGAAGATTCATTTCTCCTTAGGACCATATTATGGTGGCCATTCCAGGGTTGGTCCAATAATTTTCTTGAAAGTAATTCTTGAACTTGGAAAGGATTTGTGGTATTCTGGACAATGAAGACCTACTTTGGGGTTGGCCTATGTTTGGAACAGTACCAACCGCTTCCCATTTGGAGGGCTGACTTCTGGAATATTGCCAAAGCACCTCTGGAACAACTATATCATTACTATTCTGAAAAGAAATGGAAATTCTAGAATTCTCCAACACCTGTTCTATCAAATCTCTGACCACAGCTTCAACTTGTTGAATCTATACACATCCAAATGAACAAATACAGTTTTACTTCTCTTCTCTTAAATCTTCCCTCCATTTCCTTTTATTCTTATGTCATTTCTCCCTGTGCCTTTGGGACAGAAAACTTTCTTCTTAGAGTCTAGAAAACACCTTGCCCATTGTTGATGTTGAACTGAATTTAAATTTGAATTTATTAAAATTTCTATGCCGCCCAACTCCCAGAGGGACTGGGAGAATGAAAGGAATATTAATGTACTTCAATTATTGCTGATGCATGCTACATAATTGAGGAAGCCAAAGAATACTAAGAAGAAGATAGTATCAATTATAAAAAAACCCCTTTCAATTGTGTCAATCAAAACAAGCTGTGGAATCTGTCCTTAAAAACGGAATCCCAGAATATCTCATTGTCTTCATGAGAAACGTATACACAGATCAGAAGGACTAGGGGTGATATGATAGCAGCCTTCCAATATTATAAAAAAGATGTTGAGACTGGAAAGAGTGCAGAGGAGAGCAACAAAGATGATTAGGGGGCTGAAGGCTAAAATATATGAAGAACAGTTTCAGGAATGGCGTTTGTCTAGTCTAGTGAAAAAAAGGAGAAGGGGTGTCAATGACTACTTCAGCTTCAACCACAACACTACACGAGCACACAACAGATACAAACTCAAAGTGAACCGCTCCAAACTTGACTGTAGAAAATACGACTTTAGCAACAGAGTGGTAAATGCCTGGAACTCACTACCTGACTCTGTGGTTTTGTCACCAAACCCCCAAAACCTTACCCTTAGACTGTCCACTGTTGACCTCACCCGATTCCTAAGAGGTCAGTAAAGGGCGTACATAAGTGCACCAGCGTGCCTACTGTCCCTGTCCTAATGTTCCCTGTTATCAGTACCCATCTTATGTACCGTATTTTTTGGAGTATAAGACGCACCGGAATATAAGACACACCTTAGTTTTGGGGGAGGAAAATAGGGGGAAAAATCTGCCTACCAGGTATTCATCTGGCTAACGTCCTTAGTCTGGTCAGCTTCAGCACATTATTTTATCCCCTGCTTAGGACTTTAAAAAACCTTCTTCGGAGAGAGTAACAATGAAAGAGCCTGCAAGCCAGTAAGAGCTGGGAAGATCATTAGCACCTGGTTAGAGCTAGAAAAAAACTTATTCGGAGCAAGTAGAGCAATGAAAAAAACTCTGCAAAGACTTAGGGCTGGAAAAACATTCTTCGGAGAGAGTAACAGTGAAAGAGCCTGCAAGGTAAGAGCTGGGAAGATCTGTTAGCACCTAGTTAGGGCTGGAATAAAGCTCCAAAAAAGCTACATTCAGAGTATAAGATGCACCCAAATTTTCAGCCACTTTTAGGGAGGAAAAAGGTACGTCTTATACTCCAAAAAATACGGTACATAAACAATGTTACATCTATGTATATTACTAACACGTACTTGACAAAATAAATTTAAAAAAAACCATGATAGCAGTGTTCCATTATTTGAGGGGCTGCCACAAAGAAGAGGGGTGTGTGTGTCAACCTGTTCTCCAAAGCACCCGAAGGCAGGACAAGAAGCAATGGGTGGAAAGTAACTAAAGAAAGAAGCAACCTAGAATTAAGGAGAAGTTTCCTGACTGTTAGAACAATTAATCTGGGTTGCCCCCAGAAACTGTGGGTGCTACATCACTGGAGGCTTTCAAAAAGAGATTGGATAGTCACTTGTCTGGAATGCAAGCTGTTGTACTAAAGACCTCCCTTCCAACGTTGTTATTCTGTTATTCTTCACCTGGTTGTTCCATTTGGACCACACAATGGCTTCCTTGTTAATGCTGAATTTGATGCTTGCAGATTTCTCTCTTGCTAGACTTCCAAATTTCACTCTGGTGGCTGACCTATTAGGAAACCAGAACCATCTCAAGATGTCAAAGTCAGCCATCAGATTTCCATTTCCATCCGCATACATTCCGTCCATTGTGTTATTGTAGATCTGGGGGTTCTTCAGGAAAGGGTGGAGCTACGGACAGAAAATGGAACAATGTAGAAGACACATCATCAGTTTTGTTATCTTAGTTGTGGAAATACCACGTCTGCATCTCTAATGGTGTCATATCCCTACAAATCAATTTGTGTAGAAAAGGGACGGTTTCATTCTGAATGTTTGTGTTTGCTTTCAGAGTTTGGGGTAGATATAATCATCAATCTATAGGGCAGTGTGGTAGTTAAGAGGCAGGGCTTATCGGCTGGAAATTCACAGCTCAGGTTCGAAACCTGGTCATCAGGATGAGCTGCTGTCCTCGCCCCAGCTCCTGCCAACCTAGCAGTTCAAAAGCATGCAAATGCGAACAGATAAATAGGTACCACTTTGGTGGGAAGGTAACAGTGCTCCATGATGTCATGCCGGCCACATGACTGCAAAAATATATTTTGGCTCGTGGGTGCGCACATTTGCAGTAATGAAAAATCCAAAAAAATAAAATAAAATAAAGCCGAAAAAAAGATGGCGGCTGCATGCACAGTGCCGGAACTCAGCTTTTGCGCATGCTCAGAAAGAAAAAAATGCAAAAAAAATTCAAAAAAAAGATGGCGGTGCCCACAGACCGGCACCAACCGATCTGGTTCGGTGACGTCATCGTGATGTCACCAGTGGGTCACTGCCGGTTCGGGTGAACCGGTCTGAACCGGGAGGAACCCACCCCTGTTTCACCCTTTTGTACGAGATGGGGAAGGGAATACCTGCCACGGCTGAAGCTGTTGACCTCCCAACCTATCTTTTCTCGCCATTATCGTCTTCAGGGATTGGGAGGAATAGGCCGCATTTAAGGCACGGGCCACTGTCCAGATGGCGTTGTAAGTTAAGGAATTGTCTAGTGAGAAGATCCTCTCAACAGTCTCTTGAGCTAGAGTTTCCAAATTATCTTTCTCTGAACACCTTGTCCAGCCTTTCACAGACAAGGCAGACTTTACATATGAACAGTGAAAATGTTTACGAGTTAGCTGCCGCATAAGGCGGTAGAAATATTTAAAACCATCATATCTGGTCCTTTTCTTTGTCTGGATAAGAAAAGAAAAAATACTATGGGTATATCTGAAAGGAAAGTCACTATGTATTATCTCCATACTGAGGTCCCATGAAGCTGTTGTGATCCAGACTTTCCCTAGAACACGTTTTCTCAAGAGCTTAAATATATAATCGGTAATAAGTATTCCCTCTAGGAAAGAGGTAAACTCCGCGTAGTAAACAAATACATTGATTCGCCTCCATTTGTGGAAAACAGAAATCAGATAGTCGAAATTCTTGGTATTCAGTAAGGTGGGTTGTGCAAAAACAACACAAATGCCATTCTGTGCCAGCACAGGAGGGAAAGTCCTAATGAAATGTTCTCCATTATCAGTGTCCGCAGCAAAGAGCCCCGTGAATGTCCACCGAAAGTATTGGAGCAATTTAATAATGCCCAAGTATTGGGCACCTTTTTTGGGGACAGTCCGGGAGAAAAAAGGAAACTGACTTTTATCACTCATGGATGGTGATGTAAAAGTGTAGCTGATCTGAAATAGAAAACAGGAGAACGACGCCTAATGATATGGTACCGAAAAAGTAGCATTAGAGCTCAGATAATGACTGGATGACTCCAGACTAACTTGATGGACACAATGGGACAGTACAACACCAGAAGGCAAGACAAGAAGCAATGGATGGAAACTAATCAAGGAGAGAAGCAACCTAGAACTAAGGGGAAATTTCCTGACAAAACAATAAATCAGTGGAACGACTTGCCTTCAAAAGTTGTGGGTGCTCGGCTTCCGGGTTTGGTCTTCGGCATCGCCGACGCTCTTTTTAGGGCGCCTCTCCGATTCCTCACCAAGCCGCCAGAACAGCTGTCTGGCGGCTTGGAAATCTCTGCCCCGGGTAAAGGGGAGAGAGAAGAGCCTGACAGGTGGGGTAGAGCCCCCCTAGCGCCCTAGGAATCATCTAGGGGCGCGAAGGGTGAAGGCTCCCCAGGCAGCCTGTCTCCTGCTCCGGGAATCCGGTAGCCTCCGCCTTTGCGGAGCAAGATGCCGAGACCTCCGCTGCTTCCAGAATGGGATTTATAATACATTTTACGCTTGAAAGAAGAAGCAGACAGAGAGAAAACAGGAGCTAAGTATTGAATTTTTTTTTTACTCAACCCTCTGTTAACTTTTATTATGGAAAAGAAACAAAGTAGCACCTAATAAGCAACAATATGGCGTTTGAAGAAGAAGTGAAAGTGATCTGCGCTTTGCCTGCAGTTTAGTGACTTTCGTTTTGCTTGGGGTTTTTTTCTTTTATGAAAATTTCTGAATCGGAAAATTGGCTTTTCTCTCCCTGGTTCCTGATTTTGGATTATAACAACAACTGAAACTTTTTAAAAAAAATAAAAAGTAAAAAACTTTCTGCCTCTGAAACTGGAAAGAACTTTATTTAGAGAAATGGCTTTTTCTCTGTACTCCTCTGGAAATATAACAATGGCTTCAAAGTCTGGAAAGACTGTTTTTTTTTCTCTTTGGCTTCTTCTCTTGTGGAAATTTTGAAAATTGGCTTTTACTCTTTGTTCCTTGATTTTGGATTATAACAGTAATTGATAATTCTAATAAAATAAATAAATTATAAAAGACTATTTGCCTTTGAAATTGCAAGAATTTTTTTAGAGATCTGGCCCTTCCTTGCACTTCTTTGGAATTACAACAAAGAAGAAGTGAAAGTTATTTGTGCTTTTGCTTGTTTTTTAATGGAAACTTTTGAATTTGAAAATTGGCTTTTTTTTTCTTCTTTGATTCTTGATTTTGGATTATAATACAACTGATAGAGATTTGGCATTTTTGTGCAATCCTTTGGAATTACAACAATGGCTTCAAAGTCTGGAATGATTGTTTTGAATAAAAGGGCTACCTACCCCTCTGTTTATACTTCCAAAATGCAACTAGCTACTGAGTCAACACCCCCACAATCTTTGACATCTGAAAATTTATTAAATACTTTAAAGATTATGAAACAAGATTTAATTTTGGAATTTAACCAAAAAATTACTGAAATAGAAAAAAAATGCAGGATGCTTTAAAAAATATGGAAAAGCAGCTACGGATGGATATGTTAGAGGTTTGCAAAGGATTAGCAACAAATATTGATGTTTTGGAGGACTGTATTGAAACAAATAAACAAGCTTTGGCAACTTCGGTGGAATATATAAATAAATTTCAAAAGGACATTGTAAATTTTGAAACAGAGGTGTTGATGTCACAGTTTAGAAGAATGGAATTTGCTATAAGAGTTAGAGGGTTGAAGGAAGGATTATATGATGATTTAAAAGGAAGAATGATTGAGGCCTTGGAACAGGTCTCTGGAATTTCTAAAGATGAATTGGCTACACAAATTGAAAAGATATACAGGGTCAACTCGTGGTATGCAAAACAAAAACATCTACCAAGGGACATTGTTATATATTTTACTACAAGAGTCTTACGGAATAGAATTATTCAGGCGACGTTTAAGAATAATCTTCAGGTGAATGGTCAGGAACTTAGGATATGGAAAGAAATTCCCTCCAAAATGCTTAAAGCTAGAAAAGAATTTACTTTTTTGATTGATGAATTTAAAAGATTGAATTTACAATATAAATGGGAAGCACCAACAGGAGTAACGGTGAAATTTTTGGAGAAAAGATACCGGCTGAATACGATAAAGAAAGCTACTGAATTTTATGTTAATGTTCTAAAGGCTGATATATCTAAAATTCCAGAAGAAAGACGTATGAATGTAGAAGAGGACAAGGAGGAAAAGCCATCCTTACCAGATCAAAGTGAAACAGTTTCAAAGAGTCAAAGTGAACAACAGAGCCAGAAAGATGTGGAAAAGGAGATGGAGGATTGGGATCAGATGGGAGACGAGCTGATAAATTTAAAATCATCAAGATACAAAAGGAGGCAACCAATAAGATACAAAGAGATGTAGTGTTGATATGTATTAGTTGGATGGAGATAATATAATTGTATTTTTCTTTTGTTGTTGTTGTTTCCTTTTTTTTCTTTAATTTTTTTTTCTTTTAATAATTTTTTAAGAATTGGAATTTTTAACTAAAATTATTAAGTTATAAACTATCATAATTAGATTTTAAAACTTGTTTTAAAGGAAGGATTTTCCTTTGTTTTAGGTTTTTTTCCCCCTCTCTCCTCTAGGTTTTTTTTTTACTATTATTATTATTATTATTATTATTATTATTATTATTATTATTATTATTATTATTATTATTATTATTATTATTATTATTATTATTATTATTATTATTATTATTATTATTATTATTATTATTATTATTATTATTAATATTACTTTTAAGGATATTTTTTTTCTCTGAGTTAATAAGTTGTTGTATAATAATATGTTGTTATGATGAAATTTAAAAGTTTTATTATTTAATATTTAGATATTAGTTACGTAATATTTTCTCGGTTTTATTTAATTTTGAGATTATTATTATCATTAATGTTCTTTAAAGATTTAGAATTATTAATACTTTTTATAGATTTAGAAATTTTTTTTTTGGAAGTATAATATTTATTTAAGTCTTATTTAATTTTGACTAGAGGTTGTCTAGGATAGTTGATTGAAAGGAGGAGGGAGAAATTGTTTTCCTTCCTTTGCATAACTCAGATTATTGTTATTATTAATACTTTTTTAAGAATTATATTGGAAATAATTTGATGTATGGTAATATTATGCTATTAATATTAGGATGAAGTTTAGGATTTTTGTAATTTGTATTTAGTTATTAGGTAATATTCATTTAAGTTTTACTTATTTTGAGTGGATGTAGTCTAGGGCAGATGATTGTCAGGAGGAGGACGAAATTGTTTTTTCCCCCTTTGCATAATTCTTCTTTCTATCATTATCTTTGTTCTTTCTGTAATTTTGCTTTTTGTATCTTTTTTTTCTACTTTTTTTCTCTCTATTTTTTATTATTATTTGATATATAGATGATATAAAATATAGAAATTTAATGATGTAATCTATTAATGTATAATTTGGAGTTGAGGGGTTTTTGTGGTTTTTTTTTCCTTTTTGTAATTACTGATATTATGCCCTGTATTCTCTCTGGGAAGTCCGGGGGGGAGGGGGGGAGGGAAGGGGTGGGGGAGGGGGGGAGAAAAATTAAAAAATGTTTGTACTTTGTACTAATAAAACTTTTTCAATAAAAAAAAAGTTGTGGGTGCTCCATCACTGGAGGCTTTTTTAAAAAAAGCATCTCATCAATGGACATTACGAGGGCTAAAATTGAGAGGAAATCCAAGTCTCTTGTAGGAGATGACCAGGCTGAGCCCAAGGAAGGAGTCAAGCATGCAATCAGTCTCGAGTTACTTCATGCCCACAAACGATCTACAGTAAATTCAGCCCTCATTGAATTCCATTGAATTCTTATCTACCGCCAGTTTGCCTTGACCGTTAGTAGTTCAGATTCTTATAGAGAGCTAGCATGGAATAAACTTGTAGTCTTTTGAATAGCTTCACTTCCTGATATCTTGTGCCAGACACCTCCTCTTATGAGAAGTGACAGTGCATGTCAACATGAGTAATTTGAGATCTGCCCATATGTAAATTCTGTAGTATTGCATTATATTTGCTCACTCAGTAGCTGAGGGGTACTGTTTTCTGGAGTACAATAAAGATACGGTTCAGTTTTAGCCTACATGGCAGCCTGAGAATTAGGTTCAACCTGGTAGTTGTTACTGTGAAAGTAGGGATCTTGGTTTTAAAGGAATTTCTCTTAGAACATAGAATAATAGAGTTTTAAGGGACTTTGGAGGTCTTCTAGTCTAACCACCTGCTTGAGCAGGAGACTCTATACCATTTCAATTAAATGTTGTCCAGTCTCTTTTTGAAAGCCTCCAGTGATGGAGCACCCACCACTTCTTGTTAGAATGAGATAAGGTTCAAGCCTTCCGATTGCTACTATGTTAAGGGAAGAATATTCCCATAGAGGCGACATCTGGATCTTTACTTGGAATCCAAACAGTTAGAAATAAAACCGAGATTAAATATCTAATAGAAAATATTTATTTCAGTATAAAAACAATAAATCCTGAATAAACTACATTTTGCTGAGTAACACGACCGTTCAGGTCGAAGACAAGGCAGAAGAATGATTAATGGTGGATTAGGAATGTAGACATGCGTAGAACATCATATCACATGTTCTGCTTGTATTGGAAGGTACCATCATATTTAGGATAGGGGTGCATCACCCTGCATAGACTCACAACTGACAATATTCACATCGTGACACTTCTGAAGGCAAGTTGTTCCATTGGTTGATTGCTCTTGATGAACACTGATTCTCAGCTCATTTCCCTTAGACATCACATCTCTTCCCACCAGTGTCTTTAGGGCTCTAATGTTGGGAAAGGTGGATGGAAAGAAACAGAAGAAGACAACAACTAGCAGCAAGGTGGATGGTCACAGTTGCAGCATCAATGAGTGCACTGTTCGAAGACTTAAAAGATCAGGTTCTGAGTTGCCATTGAGGAAATCTAGATGTGTGTTCATTAGGATTAAAACAAACAACTTAAAGGCATGTAATCAATCAATCAATCTATTAATCAATTAACATCAAACAACAGACTGAAATCAAACAACGGATGGAAACTAACCAAGGAGAGAAGCAACCTAGAACTAAGGTTCTGGCAACCTAACAGTGAGAACAATCAACCAGTAGAACAATTTGCCTTCAGAAGTTGTGGGTGCTCCATCACTGGAGGCTTTCAAAAAGAGATTGGACAACCATTTATCTGAAATGGTATAGGGTTTTCTGCTCTAGCATGTGCTTCTACTAGAAGACCACCAATGTCCCTTCCAATTCTGTTATTATATGTATGTCATGAGGTTAGGAATGTAATTCCAGCATTTGTAGACATTTCTGAGTAAAAAGGTGGCGCAGTGGTGGCGCAGTGGTTAAAAGCAGCACTGCAACCTACTTCAGTGACTGCTAGTTCAGCAGTTCAGCTGTTCAAATCGCACCGGCTCAAGGTTGACTCAGCCTTCCATCCTTCCGAGGTGGGTAAAATGAGGACCCAGATTGTTGGGGGCAATATGCTGAACTCTGTAAACCGCTTAGAGGGGGCTGTAAAGCACTATGAAGCGGTATATAATAGCAATAGCACTTTTCTTATATACCGCTTCATAGTGCTTTACAGCCCTCTCTAAGCGGTTTACAGAGTTCAGCATATTGCCCCCAACAATCTGGGTCCTCATTTTACCGACCTCGGAAGGATGGAAGGCTGAGTCAACCTTGATTAATAGCAATAGCACTTTGACATAAGTCTAAGTGCTATTGCTATTTGCTATAAAAATCTCATATGAGGAAAACAGTAAACTACCCTTCCACTCACATACCTGTGCTATTTTGTATATGCCCAATATAGCAGCAATGTGGATGGATATGTCAGAATCAGCCTCTTCCAGGAGAACCAGTGTGTTTTTCTTCCTTCCACAACTGTAGTTGGGAACATTGGCCTCTCCAGTTGACAGCAGGTCCAACAGACCATCTAGAGTCATTCGTTTGTTTCTAAAGTTGTCTTGGAGACTGTATCCCAGAGTGATGTTGGGTAAGAGGTGGGAATCTTTGTTGATCTCCTGAATGGCAAAAAGGAAGGACAGAATTTTCCAGTACATCACATCTCCTTCCCTGAAAATATATGCACATTGTGTCATCAGTCTGCATTGAGGAAAAGTAATGTTCCTGAATTAAGGATTAATTCCACATCTCTGCATCACTGAATTAAAACAGAACTCAAGACCAGAGGTCTTCAAACTTGGCAACTTTAAGACTTGTGAACTTCAACTCCCAGAATTCTCCAGCCAGCGTAGAATTCTGAGAGTTGAAGTTCACAAGTCTTAAAGTTGCCAAGTTTGAGGACCCCTACTCTAGACCCTAGAAGGAATGCAGAAAAGAGCAACAAAGATGATTAAAAGGACTGGAGGCTAAAACATACAAAGAACAGTTGCTGGAAGTGGGTATGTCTAGTTTAATGAAAAGAAGGATTAGGAATGACAGGATAGCAGTGTTCCAATATCTAAGGGGTTGCCACAAAGAAGAGGGATCAACTTATTCTCCAAATCATCTGATGGCAGGACAAGAAGCAATGGGTGGAAACTAATCAAGGAGAGAAGCAACCTAGAACTAAGGAGAAATTTCCTTATAGTGAGGATAATTAATCAGTTAGAACAACTTGCCTTCAGAAGTTGTGAGTGCTGCAGCTCTGGAAGTTTTTAAGAACAGATTGGACAACCATTTGTCTGAAATGATATAGGCTTTCCTGCCCGAGCAGGGGTTGGACTAGAAGACTTCAAAGATTCCTTCCAACTCTGTTATTCTGTTAGAACTGAAGCAACCTAGACAATTTATAAATCAAAGACTTAGCCCCAAAAATGCTTCCTGGTACTGATAAGGTATCTCTCTACCTTCCTGGGTCTTATGAAATGGCTTTCTAAGAGCCCAGTCACTCCTTGGGAATTTATCATTGAATGTATGAATAGATTGTGTGGAATTGTGTGTATATGTAACAGATCAGAAGAAAAGCTATGGGAAGAAGGAAACTATGTGAAGAATTGTAGTGAATTGCTAAGTCTTGTATACCCTCAAATGAAAGGGTATGATCTCTTTCCAGGTTTTTTTGCATTTCCACCTTGCTCCCTTGGTTTGAATCTTCTGAGAATACTCATGTACTCAGTGTCCCTTGTGGGATGCATTTTTGCATATTTGTCTTATGAATTTTATGAAGTGACTGGATTTATTATTTATTTATTTGTTACTGACATTTATATACCGCCTCACAGTGCAAGCACTCTCTAAGTGGTTTACACCAGTAAGCAATGTATATTTACATTGCCTCCAACAATCTGGGTCCTCATTTTACCTACCTCGGAAGGATGGAAGGCTGAGTCAACCTTGAGCCGATGAGATTTGAACCGCTGAACTGATCATAGTCAGCTAAAGTAGCCTGCAGTACCCCACTCTAACTGCTGCGCCACCTCGGCTCTTAGGATGGATGCCATCTTGCTTCTCTATTCCATCAATCTTGTTTATCTGTTTTGCATTCTGTTTTTATTAGTTTTGTCTGTGTTTGTCACGATGTGAATATTGCCAGTTGAGCATCTCTACTATTTCTAGGTTTACTGTATTTTCTAATCAAGCAGACATGTGATATGTATTATTGCGCATGTGTGCATTCCAGGAGTCTCCTCCTTCCTTCTTCTCCTGTGAGCCTCGCCTGAGGCAGACGTGAATTCTTAGCTGAGAAAATGTAGCTTCATAACGTTTATATTCTTTTGTTACTTTTGTACTAAAATAAACATTTTGTTAATTAGAATTGAATCTCGGTTTTATTTTCTAAGTAAGAATGACTTCAAGGAAGCAAGATCCTATATCACCTCGATAGGAATAATTCTTATTCCGTCAGTGTTTATATTGTGAGCTGCCCAGAGCTGTTTTGGAGTTGAGTGGTGCTCAAATCTAATAAAACCAATCAGTCAATTAATCAAAATAGAACCAGAAGGGACCTTGGAGGTCTTCTAGTCCAACCCCCTGTTCAAGCAGGACATTCTGTACCATTTCAGACAAGTGACTGTCCAATATCTTCTTAAAAACCTCCACCCACAACTTCTGAAGGTAAGGTGTTCCACTGGTTAATTGTCCTCACGGTTGGGAAGTTTCTCCTTAGTTCCAGGTTGCTTCTCTCCTTGATTAGTTTCCATCCATTGTTTCTTGTCCTGCCCTTCTGGTGCTTTGGAAAATAAATTGACCCTTCCTCTTTGTGGCAACCTCTCAAACACTGGAATACTGCTATCCATGTCATCCTTAGTCCTTCTTTTCTCTGATTAAGCAAACCCAAATCCTGCAACTGTTCTTCATATGTTTTAGTCTACAGGCCTTTGATCATTTTAGTTGCTCTTCTCTGAACTTTTTCCAAAATCTCAGCATCTTTTTTGTAATGTGGTGACCAAAACTGGATGCAGTATTCCAGGTCTTACTAAGGCTTTGTAAAGCGGTACTAATACTTCACATGATTTTGATTCTATGCCTCTCTTTATGCAACCAAGAATTGTATTAGATTTTGAGTTCCCTCCTAGGGTTTTGCCAATTAGCTTCTGCCCATCTTGGAATTTATTTGGCTAGTTCATACAAGAGGCTTAATTTGATGAGTGAAAGACCTCAAGTGGCACTCAGACAACATGCGAAGCTTTGTTAAGGTGAAACTTATCTCATGTTTGTGTTAGTTAGTGTGTGGTATGCAGCAAGCCTGTTAAGGTAACTTGCAACTTATAAAATAAATAAACAACTGAATGTATTGGATAATCCCAGAAAATGGGTTAATTGAGCAACCAGGGCTTGTGTGCATTGTGCAATTCTGTCCGTTTTGCTTAGTTAAAAGTGGGGGAGAAATATAACTCAGAAATCGCTGAGCTATCCAAAGTTTTATGGCCTTTTCTACATCAGTTGAGTGAGGAAACCAAAAACTGGAAAGAAGACAGAAGATAAGCAACATAGCAGTGTAAGATGTGGACAGCAACAAAACAAAGAACCGCAAAGAAAGAGTGCTGTAACTTAAGAGCAAACTCACAAAATGGAAACATATAGCAATAGGAAAGTCTAGAGACATTGTGCAATGGGACTCTCTCTTCTGGAAAAGTTCAACTCAGCAATTATTTCACAAATATTTGCATTTTGAAAAGAAAACCCATTTCACACAACACCAGTTTGATTTATACATAAACATAGGAATGTACCAAGGTCAGATAAAAAGCACAGACAATGGTGTAGCTCCATGGGATGACTTACCCATAAAATTTTGTAGAGGGACTCACGTTGAAACTAAATGGCTGCATTTTAGCAACGTTGGTTGCAGAGAAGAGTCCACTAATTAGATAGTGTCCTGACTTGTAATGATTGCATGGGTCTACTGTGTCCCTCCCCATAGTCAAGAGGCATTTGGCCCTGAGCGTCCTGCAGGTAGCCTGGGGCAACAGGAAGAACAGCGTGAGCAGCAGAAGCAGCAAGACCATTTCTGATCTGATGGCTTGTAATCACCTTAGGAGAAGCACAAAGTCTATTGAAACAGGATCGTATTTCAATGGGTTTTCTAATGCGCGTGAAGTCCAGCAAGGCTTTTCCAGTGATAGAACCAGAGCCAATACAGTAACACAATACCTGTTGGCTCTGAAGCTCAGTCCAGCTTCCCAGTGGCACGAGATGTATTTATGCACTAACTTTACTGCTGGTAAATATTACTACATGTTGTCCCTGAGTCTGTTGTTTATCTCAAGACCAGTTTCCAGAGGGGAAAAGAATCCCTTGGCATAAAGGCAATGAAGAAAACACAGTCTTGTTAATAATTACAAGGAGTAGCATGACCTTTGTGAAATCTTCAGGCCTGTGTGAACCCATGTGCTGGAATCGGCTGGAGAATTACTAATGCAACTCTTACTACAAATCAAGGAATTGGGTTTGGCCCATTTTTTTCTGGTGGAACTCTTTCAGAATGGCCAAGACCAGGGGTGTCAAACTGGCGGCCCATGGGCCGGATGCGTCATGTGCAGGCCATGCCCACTCCAGCTCCTCAGAGGGGAAAGGTCATGTGACAGCAACGCGACGCAATGAGTTTGACACCCGTGGCCAAGACCGAGACAACATCACCAGTGTCCTTAGTCCTGCAAGACCTCCTTCAATGCTAGTCATGAATCTAGCCTTGGCTTTCCTTTCTGGACATTTGTGAAAGAGACATGATCCTTCATTTATTTATTTATTTATTTTTGTCAAGTACGTATTGGCGATATACATAGATATAACATTGTTTATATACATAAGATGGGTACTGATAAGAGGGAACATTAGGACAGGGACGGTAGGCACGCTGGTGCGCTTATGCAGGCCCCTTACTGACCTCTTAGGAATCGGGTGAGGTCAACAGTGGACAGTCTAAGCATAAAGTTTTGGGGGTTTGATGACGAAACCACAATGTCTGGTAGTGAGTTCCAGGCATTTACCACTCTGTTGCTAAAGTCATATTTTCTACAGTCAAGTTTGGAGCGGTTCACTTTGAGTATGTATCTGTTGTGTGCTCGTGTATTGTTGTGGTTGAAGCTGAAGTAGTCGTTGACAGGAAGGACGTTGTAGTAGATAATTTTATGAGCAATGGTTAGGTCGTGCCGAAGGCGACGTAGTTCTATGCTTTCTAAGCCCAGGATTTCAAGTCTGCTTTCGTAAGGTATTCTGTTTCTAGTAAAGGAGTGGAGGACTCTTCTCATAAAGTATCTCTGGACACTTTCTAATGTATTTATGTCCGATATGCGGTGTGGGTTCCAGACAGATGAGCTGTATTCAAGGATTGGTCTGGCGAATGTTTTGTATGCTCTGGTTAGTAGTGTGATATTACCGGAGAAGAAGCTACGTAAGATTAGGTTAACAATTCTTGACGCCTTTTTGGCGATGTTGTTGCAGTGGGCTTTGGCACTTAGGTAATTTGATATGAGTATTCCAAGGTCTTTGACAGGGTGAGGATCGTCTGCAAGGTCTTGTCTGTTCAGCTTGTATTTGGTGTTCTGATTTTCTCCACAGCCATAGCTGAACCACTAAGCATAATCTTTGAAAAATCCTTCAGGACCAGTTCCCTACCAAAACTATGGTCACTAGCCACGGTCATCCCCATCTTCAAAAAGGGAGATCCCAGTCTAGTAGAAAACTACAGACCAATCTCTCAATGCTGCGTCACATGCAAAGTCATGGAATCAACCATAAACCAATCCATTACCCTCCACCTAGAAACTAACAATCTACTCTCAAACAAGCAATTCGGTTTCAGAAAAAAATTATCCTGCAATCTACAACTACTACACTGCAAAAACATATGGACCTCAAAACATGACCAGGGCAAAACAATAGATGCAATTTACATAGACTTCTGTAAAGACAAGTGGGAGCAAATGACAAAATGTGGTTATAACACAATAACAGAGTTGGAAGGCACCTTGGAGGTCTTCTAGTCCAACCCCCTGATCAAGCAGGTATCCCTGTATCACTTCAGACAAATGGTTGTGCAATCTCTTCTTAAAAACCTCCAGTGATGGAGCACCCACAACTTCTGAAGCAAGTTGTTTCATTGATTAATTGTTCTAATTGTCAGGAAATGTCTCCTTACTTCTAGGTTGGTTCTCTCCTGGATTAATTTCCATCTATTGCTTCCTATTCTGCTTTCAGGTGCTTTGGAGAACAGGTTGACCTCTGCGAGGTGGCGCAGTGGTTAAAAGCAGCACTGCAACCTACTTCAGCTGACTGCTAGTTCAGCAGTTCAGCTGTTCAAATCTCACCGGCTGAAGGTTGACTCAGCCTTCCATCCTTCTGAGGTTGGTAAAATGAGGACCCAGATTGTTGGGGGCAATATGCTGAACTCTGTAGACCGCTTAGAGAGGGCTGTAAAGCACTATGAAGCGGTATATAAGTCTAAGTGCTATTGCCAGTGGTGGGTTCCTACCAGTGTGGTCCACTCTATAGCACCGGTAGCGGCCCACTGGTGACATCACAGTACCGGTGCGGTCGGTTGCTGGTGCCTGGGCACCGCCATTTTTTAAAAAAAAATTTTTTTATTTTATTTTTAAAATTTTCTTCTGCGCATGCCCAGAAGCCGAGCTTCCAGCACTGCGCATGTGCTGCCTTCCTACCCCACAGTGAGTCCAAGCAGGGGAGGATGGCTGAGGGAGCGTGTGAGATGCTAAAAGAATGGGTGGCAGGACTTATCTCAGTTCCGCTCCCTTCAGCAGTCTGAGAAGCCACGAACGCGTGGTGATGATCCCAGGCATTTTCGCACATTCGAGGCTTCTTGAGCTGCTGATGGGAGTGGGAACGGGCAGCAGGAGCCTAGGATCATCAAATGGGGAGAAGCATTCAGGCCAGACGGAGCCTCCTAGAAGAACCGCTGCCGCAGTCTTGCTGCTCCTGCTGCGGGGGGCTGCGTTGTGGGTGGGCAGTGCTCCCCCGCTTCTCCGGCCGCTGCCAAGCTCCCGAGGCCCACGCCCACCCGGTCACATGGCTGGCAAGCCACACCCACAAAATAAGCCATGCCCACAGAGTGGTAGTAAAAAAACTAGGAACCCGCCCCTGGCTATTGCTATTGCTATTCTTCTTTGGGGCAGCCCATCAGATATTGGAACACTGCTATCACATCATCCCCTACTCCTTCTTTTCATTAAATGAGACATTCCCAATTCCTGGAACTCTTCTTCATATATTTCAGCAACAGAGTAATCAGTGCCTGGAATGCACTACCTGACTCTGTGGTTTCTTCCCCAAACCCCAAAAACTTTAACCTTAGACCGTCTACAGTCGACCTCTCCCCGTTTCTAAGAGGTCTGTAAGGGGCATGCATAAGCGCACCATCGTGCCTACCGTCCCTGTCCTTCTGTCCTATTGTCTAATTTTTACCTATACATACTTTGCTTTTGTTTATGTTTATATCATACGTGTTATCTTGTACACGTGTTGACAAAATAAAGAAATAAAAAAAATAAAAAAATAAAAAATAAAAATAAAATAAAAATATTTTATCCTCCAGTCCCCTAATCATCATTGTTGCACTCTTTCTTAGACTCTCAACATTTTATTTATATCATGGCAACCAAAACTGAATTAGTTTTATCCGTTGTTTCTTGTCTGGCCTTCAGGTGCTTTGGAGAATAGGTTGACCTCCCTCTTCTTTGTGGCAGCCCCTGAGATATTGGAACATTGCTATCAAGTCACCCCTTGTCCTTCTTTTCATTAAACTAGACATACCCAGTTCCTGCAGCCATTCTTTGTATCTTTTAGCCTAACCTTTGTTGCTCTTCTCTGCAGTCTTTCTAGAGTTTCAACATCTTTTTAATATTGTGGCAACCAAACTGGATGCAATATTCTACGTGTGTTCTTACCAAGGCATTATAAAGTGGTATTAACACTTCACAGGATCTTGATTCTATCATTCTCTTAATGCAGCCTCGGAGTAAATTCTGTTTCTTACATACAGATGTGTAATCTCATGAGGTAAGTCCAAAAAGAGTGGATTTTTGTCATTACTGTGATTAAAAACGGGCACATGTGCAGGATGCTAATATTGCTGGAGAGAACATAACTCATCTCATGCTGTGGTTGAGTTTTTCCATGCTGTGGTTGAGTTTTTCCATGCTGTGGTTGAGTTTTCTCATGCTGTGGTTGAGGTTTTTCCAATTCTTGCTCTTTAGTTTAACAGATACCAAAGAAAGAAAGCACTTCCTGTCCTATCTCTGATATTGTCTGTTAGATTGTGGGCAAGGATCACAGGAGACAGAGTTCATAACAGCTCTTTTACTCAGCTCACTCAAGTAACCAGCAAAACATGGCCTGACAGCTAGCTCTTTTATAGAGGGCTGTCAGACACAACAGCCAATAGCGTATGAGCATTCAAACACATGACCTGGGTGGCAACAACAGTTCAGGTAGAGTTCAACTAAAAACATAACAACTTACAGTTCAGTCAGAGGTCGTCTAGTCAAAACAAGTTTAGGGTTCAGTTAGAGGTCAGTCAGAATACAACATTGTCAATAGGGGCCAATAAAAGAAATGGCAGAAAATGGGTGTGAAAATTAAAATTAAAAACAAAAAATCCAAGCAAAACATAAATATTAAGTGCTTGCTAATAGTATTTTTACTAGTTACTTTCAGATAAATATGTATACACACCACAGGGTTCTGTTGTTGCTTAAATGAAAAAAAAATTCTCCTAAAGCAAAATTCACTGTTGGTTGCTCTAAAGTAATCAACTTTAGATACTAGCATTCAGTGGTGGGTTCCTACCGGTGCGGTCCATTCTATAGCACCAGTAGCGGCCCGCTCGTGACGACACAGTACTGGTGCGGTCGGTTGCCGGTGCCTGGGCACCACATTTTTTTAAAAAAAAAAATAGTTTTTTTTTACATTTTCTTCTGCGCATGCCCAGATGCCAAGCTTCTGGCACTGCGCATGCGCTGCCTTCCTACCCCACAGTGAGTCCAAGCAGGGGAGGATGGCTGAGGGAGCGCGTGAGATGCTGAAAGAATGGGCGGCAGGAGCTATCTCCATTCCCCTCCTTTCAGCAGTCCGAGAAGCCACGAACACGCGGTGATGAT
This sequence comes from Diadophis punctatus similis, assembly GCA_023053685.1. Classification (NCBI taxonomy): domain Eukaryota; kingdom Metazoa; phylum Chordata; class Lepidosauria; order Squamata; family Dipsadidae; genus Diadophis; species Diadophis punctatus. The sequence continues at coordinate 236,382,345 of JALIGW010000002.1, forward strand.
CCTAGGCATTTTCGCACGTTTGAGGCTTCTTGAGCTGCTGAGGGGAGGGGGAATGTGTGGCAGGACCTATCTCAGTTCCCCTCCCTTCAGCAGCCCAAGAAGCCACGCCCACCCGGTCACATGGCCAGCAAGCCACGCCTACCCAGTCACATGGCTGGCAAGACACATCTACAAAATAAGCCACACCCACAGAGTGGTAGTAAACAAAATTGGAACCCGTCCCGCTAGCATTCCACAGCAAACTGGGACAATTTGCAAAGTGTTTTAACTCAGTGGGTAGGACTCTACCAGCTTCTTGTGTCTTCAATGTTTACCTTAAGCTTTGACTTAGATCCAGTGATTAAGCACAATATTCTGGAGGGCATATATCATAGTCTCCTTAACACCATTTTTGGGGCTGGTCAACCCAAGGTGAAGATTCAGATTATCTTGGACGGGCAACCTTCAATCTTTGCAAAATTCTAACTTTTGTCCAGTGATTCTACTTCCTGAGTGGTGGGATTCAGCTGGTTTGCACCAGTTTGGGTGAACCGGTTGTTAAATTACCCCCCCCACCACCACTATCAAAGTGGATCCTGGGCATTGCGCCACACTGCAATGGAGAAACAGCAACAAAGCGGCTGGTGCAAGGGTAGGAGGCGGCCACTTTCCCCCTTTCTTCTCCCTGCTCCTACTCCTCCCTTCCTGCCGGCCACTCTGTTGCCCATTTCTCCATTGCAGTACAGCTCAGCACCCAGGATCCACTTTGATAGCAGGGTGGGGCAGGGCGGGGTAATTTAACAACTGGTTCCCCCAAGGTCAGGTTGGGCTATGCATCCTCCTTCTACAATTCTGGGCATCGTCCCAAAGGTACTTTACAAAAGTTAACTGGATTTTCTTTGTTTCTTCTTGAAAACCTTTTGCTTCTCACCCAAGTAGCTTTTCCATTTCTTCAGAACTGAAGAAGCTTCTTGGATGAGAAGCAAAATATTTTCAAGAAAAAACAAAAACAAAAAAAACCCCAAAAGAAGTCAAGTCAACTTTTGACCTGAATGATTGAGAATCTCCATAGACAATTCTGGGCATCCAACCTGGATCCTTAAAAGAGCCGTGGTGGTGCAGTGGTTACAATGCAGTACTGCAGGCTACTTTTGCTGACTGCCAGCAGTTTGGCAGTTCGAATCTCACCGGCTCAAGGTTGACTCAGCTTTCAATCCTTCCGAGGTTGGTAAAATGAAGACCCAGATTGTTGGGGGCAATATGCTGACTCTGTAAACTGCTTAGAGAGGGCTGTAAGGAACTGTGAAGTGATATATAAGGCTAAGTGCTATTGCTATCCTATTGAAGAAACTGCTGAGCCATGGATCTTCTCTGAGCTGTTGCTGTCCATGGGGTACAGAGGTTCTTAGTGAGCTATGTGCTTAAAATGTTAATGGAAGCTAGCCATACCCTTTAATAAAATGTGTTATTGGAATGCATTTGTTTGATTGATGGCCTTATATCAGGGGTGGGTTCCTCCTGGTTTGGACCAGTTCACCCGAACCGGTAGTGACCCACTGGTGATGTCATGATGATTCACCAAACCGGATCAGTCAGTGCCGATCTGTGGGCGCCACCATCTTTTTTTCTTTTTTCTTTTTTTTTTGAATTTTTTGAATTTTTTTGAATTTTTTGGAATTTTTTTGAATTTTTTGGAAATTTTTGGAAATTTTTGGAATTTTTTGGAATTTTTTGGAATTTTTTTTCCTTCTGAGCATATGCAGAAGCTGAGTTCCGGCACTGTGCATGCGGTCGCCATCTTTTTTTTTGGCTTTGTTTCCCCCCCCCCCGGGGTTTTCGTTACGGTGTACTGTGTCCACGTGGCGCAGGAGAGAGCGAACCAGCAGCAAGATAAGTTGGAACCCACTTCTGTCCTATATCTCAGTCCTTCCTATCCACAGCTCATTGGGACTTCCTGGATGATGTAATACTTAAAACCTATGTAAAAGCTCTGTTTTGGATCAGAACTAAAACATCAACATGAAAAGAGAGTTCATTACATTGTAAACAGGATTTAAGGTCCTTGAGAAGTCTGTCTTTCTATCTGTTGTATCTATTATATACCTGTCACCATATTTTTTAATTAAACTTAATGTTTAATTACTAAAATGCCCAGTAGTGGCTAGGAAAACCAAAGTAATAAACAATCTTAGATGTCTTTCAGATGGGAAGAAAAGCAAACAAGTTCTTTTAATTGAGGAATGTCTTGATACATCCAAACCATTGAATGAGGACAAGGGAAAGAAGCAGGGGAAGAGAAAGAGTTCTGCTGTTTGTGATATAAGAAGCACTCATTAGAATCACTTTTCACTTTTAGCTTTCATGATTAGTTGTTCCTTAGTATTGAGGTCTGGCCTCAAAATAATAATGTAGCATTTGGGGAAAAAGATGCAGCCCAGCAGGCCAGCACTGGAGGCCAAAATGGAGGTGACTTGCACAGCTACCATGTACTTCCCTTTGGTACTCAGGTAGGTTGGCACAAAGGAGATCCAGACGCTGCAGAAGACCAGCATGCTGAAGGTGATCAGCTTGGCTTCGTTGAAGGCCCCAGGCAGATTTCTGGCCAGGAAAGCCACCGTGAAACAAATAGCAGCCAGGAAGCCCATGTAGCCGAGAGCACAGTAAAACATGGTGACGGATCCTTCATTGCATTGCAGGATGATCTCTCCAGGCTGAGAGTGTAGGTCAGAGTCAGGAAATGGGGGAGATGTGCTAAGCCAGCTGCTGCAAATGACAATTTGAAGAGCAGAGCAAGAAAGGACAATAGAGTTGGCCAAGCTCTTCCCCAGCCATTTCTGAAATTTATTCCCTGGTTTTGTGGCCAAGAAAACCAGCACCACCGTGATTGTTTTGGCCAGGACAGAAGAAATGGCGACTGAGAAGATGATGCTGAAGGTTATCTGTCGGAGCATGCAGGTGGCTCTCCTTGGCTGGCCAATGAAGAGAAAGGAAGTGAAGAAGGAAAGCAGGAGGGAGACCAGGAGGATGTAGGAAAGATCTCTGTTGTTGGCTTTGATGATTGGAGTGTCTAGGAATTTAATGAAGATTCCCAAGACAAAGGCTGTGGTTAAAGACAGGAACACGGCAATGGAAATTAGCATGACTCCTAAATAGTCTTTATACTTTAGGAAGGTTTTAATCTTAGGAATACAGTCATCTTGACTGATATTTGGATGCTGGTCTTCTGGGCAAGGGGTGCATTTTTCTGAATCTGAAAAGAGCAAGAGTATTACCACTGGTTCTTTCACCTTTTACTGAAGCTATTATTTGTATAAAATTAATAAAGAATGAATGTTGACAGATAAGCAGTAAGAATGAAGATGCAGAGTGCTCAGTGCTAGATAAGGTGTTTCCCGCGCAGCAAACTCTGCAGAGTGCACAACCCAAATCAAAGATCAGACTGGAAAATAAGATCAGCATGCTAAGATCAGATATAATTGAGCTAAAACAGATTAAAGAGAAGCTGAAAAACAAGGGGGAAAAAACCAGATCAAGAAAAATCACCTAGAAGCAAGGAAAATCAAGAAAGCTCTGCAAATAATAAAGTTGCAAAAAATTCAGAACTTTGATGTTATATTATACTAGTTATACCAGTACCACTCTATAATGATGGTATACTAGTACCACTCTATAAAGCCTTGGTCAGACCACACCTAGAGTACTGCATCCAGTTTTGGTCACCACACTACAAAAAAGACATTGAAACACTAGAGAAAGTGCAGAAGAGAGCAACCAGGATGATAAAGGGTCTGGAAAATAAAACATACAAAGAGCGGTTGCAGGAACTGAGCTTGGCCAGTCTAGCGAAGAGAAGGACCAGGGGTGACATGATAGCAGTGTTCCAATACTTGAGGGGATGCCACAGAGAGGAGGGGGTCAGGCTGTTCTCTATGGCACCAGAAAGCCAAACAAGGAATAACGGATGGAAGCTGACCAAGGAGAGATTCAACCTGGAAGTGAGGAGAAACTTTCTGACGGCGAGAGCGATCAACCAGTGGAACAGCTTGCCAGCGGAGGTCGTGAGAGCCCCAACACTTGCGACCTTCAAGGGGAGACTGGACTGCCATCTGTCTCAAATGGTGTAGGAACTCCTGCTTGAGCAGGGGGTTGGACTAGATGACCTACAAGGTCCCTTCCAACTCTAATAATAAATCTAAAAAAAAATCTAAATATATGTTGACGACAGCAAGATTAGTTTATGCACAGAAATGGAAGGTCACTTCGATCCCCACAATGGACATATGGCTGCAAAAATTGATGGAGTTAGGAGAGATGGCTAAATTGATTGTTTTGTTAAAAAAAGAAAAAAGAACAAAATAAAAAAAATACTTTTGTTTCTACCTGGAAACCACTTATGGACTTTGTGCTTCAGGGGAAAAAAAGAAACTTTGATTTTGGGTTTTACCTATTAGATGGATTCGTTGTTATAGAAATGGCTAGTTTACAATATTATGCATACTATTTATACTATTATGTAAAAGTAAAAAGTAGAGGTTTGATGTTAATGCCTTATTCTACTGCACCAAAGTGAGTCAGTAGTCAATGCCCTTTTTTTCTTTTTCCCATTTTCTTTCCCTCTCTTTTCCCTTCCCTTTCCCTCCTAATATTTACTCTTGTATTTTCTTTGTATGCTATATTTTAAACTAATAAAAACTATTTTTTTAAAAAAGGAAATAATTATTGGCACAAAGGGGAAATTGTAGGAATCCTCCCCACCTCCGAGAATGAAATATTTGGGGGAATATTCAAAGAGGCAGAATATATTATATTTCCCCAAAGGAGAAATGGAGAAACATGCTCTTAAAGGCAGAAAGCAGCCCCAGTCTTCCTGCATAGTAAAACAGCCTCCAGCAGATGCCTGAAGTCTTTAGACATGGATATTTTGTGCCCATTAAGAAAGACTGGGCCAATCTATTCACAAACAAAACACTGTCAGCGCCAGCTGATGGATAGGACATGAGCTATAGGACATAATAAGATTAACCCATCACCATTAGAATAGTAAAAGGCACAAGGCTCATTAAATTGCACAAACCCCTGCAGCATCTCAGAACCTTATAAAAATCCATTTACTCATCAAACCAATTTGTCAGCTGTCCCAGAACTACATGCTGTTGTTGGTTACCGAATCAGAATTAAGGAGGGGGATGAATGGAAAACGGCATTCAACACCCCCCTGGGATGTTACCAATTCAAAGTGCTCCCTTTTGGGCTACAAGGGGCACCTGCAGTATTTATGCAATTAATTAACGATGTGTTATGGGAACACTTATACAAAGGGGTTCTCATTTACTTAGATGATATTCTATTATACTCAGAGACCGAGGCTGAACATGTTAAATTGGTGAGGGCAGTGCTGAGCAAACTCCGCGAGGCAAAACTTTATGCCAAACTCTCAAAATGTGAATTCCACCAAGAAAAAATTGATTACTTGGGGTACCGTATTTCACACCAGGGCATAGAAATGGATCCTCAAAAAGTACAGGCAGTACTCGATTGGGAAATGCCTCGCACACGCAAACAGCTGCAAAGCTTCCTGGGGTTTGCAAACTTCTATCGCCAATTTATCCCCGCGTTCGCTCAAATTGCCCTGCCCATCACAAAACTGCTAAGAACAAAGGGGGAGGGAGATCCTAAACCGAGACAGCCAGTGAATTGGACAATGGAATGCCAGGCAGCGTTTGAGAAGCTAAAACGGCTGTTCTCAACAGAACCAATTTTGAAGCACCCAGACCCAGAAAAACCTTTCATAATACAAGCTGATTCTAGCGATGTGGCAATAGGGGCAATCCTACTCCAGAGCAATGAGCAAGGACAGCTACAGCCATGTGCATATACATCCAGGAAACTAAGTGAAACTGAACAAAGGTGGGCGATCTGGGAAAAAGAGGCTTACGCGGTGCGATGGGCACTTTTAACTTGGAGACAATTCTTAGAAGGAAGTAAGATCCCTTTTGAGGTCTGGACTGACCATAAAAACTTAGAAGCCTTAAAGACACCAAGGAAACTGTCTCCTAAACAGGTTCGTTGGGCGCAATACTTCAAACGGTTCGAGTTTACTCTTAAATTTATCCCTGGGGGGAAAAACTTTCTGGCAGATGCACTGTCCAGAAAGCCACAATATAACTGTGTGAAATCAGAGGTATTTAAACCTATAGTACAAACAAATCAACTGGCAGCCAAAGTAATCACCAGGTCCGAAGGAGGAAAAGACGCATTGAGGGACGCAGACATCACTCACGCATTTAAACAAGCATTAGTCAACGATGAATGGGTTTTGAACCACAAATCCAGCTGCGTGATGAAAGATGAATTAGCATGGATAGGTGACAAACTTTACGTACCCGCTAGCCAAAGATTACGTTTAATGGGAAGGTGCCACGACTCTAGGTTGGCTGGACATTTTGGCTTTGTAAAAACTTTACACTTAATAAAGAGACAATTTTGGTGGCCTTCATTGAAAAAGGACATAGAAAGCTATGTAGCAAGTTGCCCCATCTGTGCTGCAGCAAAAAGACGCCAGGGGAAAACTCCAGGACTTCTACAAAAAGTAGCTGAGCCGTCAGCCCCATGGGAAGAAATTGCTATGGATTTTATTGTGGAACTACCGGATAGTGGGGGAAACACAGTCATTTGGGTTGTGACAGACTTGTTTTCAAAACAAGCACATTTTATTCCTTGCCAAAAGATTCCAACAGCCAAAGGCTTGGCTAGACTGTTTCTAATACACATTTATCGTCTTCATGGAGCTCCTAAAAGGATAATCTCGGATAGGGGAGTCCAATTTACCTCCAATTTTTGGAAGGTGTTTTTGGACCTACTTGGCACCGCCCAAGGGTTGAGCTCTTCGCATCATCCTCAGACTAATGGCAATGGAGCTTCCGGGGTGGAGCCACAGCGAATGGTCGGGTAAGCAGAGCTCTGCTCTCCCGAACCTCTAAATTCGTTTAAATTCCTAGTGATTCAGCCCAAAAGATTCCATCTAGAAGGGGGCTTGGGAGATAGGAAGACCCCAGGGAACAATCGAGGCAACTTAAGACCTGCCTGGTTTCGTAGTTGGGGGGCTTCTGGACTCGAAAGCTCCGAACGCTGAACGCTGAAATAGGAAGCACCATTTTCAGCTGCGCAACAAACCCAGCTGTGAGGAAGCAATTTACGATCTTTGCTGAAAGATTTACGATCTTTGCTGAAGGGATAAAAGCAATTTACGATCTTTGCTGAAGGGACAAAGCAAGTTACGATCTTTGCTGAAAGATTTACGATCTTTGTTGAAGGGACAAAGCAAGTTACGATCTTTACTGAAGGGACAAATTGATATCAGCTTCTCTGGAGAATATCTGTTAATAAAGGAGCCGGGATATTGGGATAGCACGCTCAGGACGGACTGTTTAAACTGTGCCTGGTGGAAATTGGAAGAGCTACGTGGCAAGGTGGACTCCGGCTCTTTTAACAGCTCTTTTAAAGACAAGAGCTAGGGCTGGGACTTTCTGCAGATGAGTCTGACAAGATTGGCTCCTTGGACGGCCATCTCGATGTCGCTGCGTGTCATCTTGGCGACGAGAGGCCCTTCGGAAAGAACTCCCCAGAGACTGGATCAGCCTGGTTTCCAGGCGGGCCGCCAGAACCTCAGACTAACAACAAACGGCGTTTGGATTTTAGATCTCCAACTCTCCCGTTATAACCTGCAGGATTGGCGGCGACCAATCCTGGGGCAACAGTCTTCTAGGCGAGGGAATGGGCCTGGCTTCCAAGCGATCCCCCTTAGTGCTAAACGGGACTCAGTCCCCCCACTATCATCACGGGGGCAGCTGTTGGACATTGTTATTGCTGCAGCAGAGGCAATAGATCTTGGATACACAGAAAGCAAAAAGACTGAGATTAAGGCAATATTAAGAACTAAGCTATATCGGGTTTGGAGGTTGCCTGCATCTGCCTCCTATTGTTTCTATTGATTTTAACCCCCGGAAGTATTGTGATTTTTATTAATGGTCTGGGTTATGAATGTGTTATGATTGGTTGATAGAGACTGGGTGGCTGTTAGTGGCTGAATGAGTGAGCTGGGGATTGGGTCTCTACCCCCCTCTGCTGAGTGTGTAAACAGAAGCGGAGGGGGGTTCCAGTCCTCCCCCAGGCTCAGTATGACTGGGATGCATGGCCTGCTGGGAGAGAGGGGGACCAGTGGGGGAGGGGAGGGGATCTCTGGTGTGAGGGGGGATGGGAGTATTAAGGTCATAACAGGGAGAGGTAGGTATGGCGGGAGCAGGGGGGTAGGCCGCTCTCGGGGAACGAGAATTCACTATCTTCAAGCGATTCCTTGTTCTGGCCCCTCTGGTTTGGTTCCATCTAGCTCAGCCCGAGTACCTGGTAACCAGGGATGTCAGGGCCCTGGGCTCAAGCTGCTGCTGTTGAATGCCAGGTCGATTACTAACAAGGCCCCCCTTGTACGGGATTTAATCCTGGAAGAGGGGGCGGACCTGGCATGTATTACTGAGACCTGGCTAGGCCAGGAGGGGGGGGTTCCCCTCTCCGAGATGTGCCCGGACGGGTTCTCAGTTCAGCATCAGCCGCGACCCCAGGGAAGGGGTGGAGGAGTGGCAATTATAGCTCGCCAGAACCTAAATCCTCGAAGGAGCCCTGCCCCGGAGATTGTTGGGTGTGAGACGCTCCTTCTGAAGCTGGACTTAGGGGTTCAGGTGGGCCTTCTGCTAACGTACTTGCCTCCTAGCTGCGTTGCAAAGGCCCTGCCTGTTCTGCTCGAGGCGGTAGCAGGGCTGGCGATTGAGTTCCCCAGGTTGATGGTGCTGGGGGACTTCAACCTGCCATCGCCCGGTGAAACCTCAGAGGCAGTCCAGGAGTTCATGGCTTCCATGACAACCATGGACCTGACCCAAGTAGTTCAGGGTCCGACTCATGAGGGAGGTCACACGCTTGACCTTGTGTTTCTCTCGGGGCAGTGGAGAGATGATCTGAGACTAAGGGGTTTAGTCACAGTACCCTTGTCGTGGTCAGATCATTTCCTTCTGAGGTTGGATTTCATGGCGCCACTCCTCCACCGCAAGGAGGCGGGACCGATTAAGTGGTTCCGCCCCAGGCGCCTAATGGAATCCGAAGGATTTCAGAGGGAACTTGGGGAAATACCGGACTCCCTGGTACACGATTCATCTGAGGCTCTAGTGACTGCCTGGAATCAGGCGGCAACAGGGGCTTTAGATCGGATTGCGCCTTTGCGGCCTCTCCGTGGCAGTGGATCCCGGAGGGCTCCTTGGTTTACTGAGGAGCTCCGGGAGATGAAGCGCCTAAAGAGACGCCTAGAGCGACGATGGAGAGCCAGTAAAGCTGAGTCTGACCGGACACTTTTAAGAACTTGCATTAAGTCTTACTTAGTGGCGATACGGGCGGCAAAACGTGCGCATTTTTCCGCTCTTATTGCGTCCGCCGACTCCCGCCCAGCCGCCCTGTTTAGGGTGACGCGCTCCCTCCTCGCAAAGGGGGGGGGCGAAGAACCCTTGCAGGGTAGAGCTGAGGAATTTTCCCAGTTCCTGGCGGATAAAATCACTCAGATTCGGACAGACCTGGACTCCATTTGGACAGGGCAGGCCGAGATGACAGGGGCGAGTCTTAGTCCTGTTATTTGGGAGGAGTTTGAGCCTATCACTCCTGAGGATGTGGACAAGGCCATAGGAGCGATGAGCGCCTCCACTTGTTTATTGGACCCGTGTCCCTCCTGGCTGGTTTCGGCCAGCAGGGAGGTGACACGCGGCTGGCTCCAGGCTGTTGTGATCGCATCTTTGAGAGAGGGGTCCGTCCCGCAGCCCTTAAAAGCTGCGGTGGTGAGGCCCCTCCTCAAGAAGCCTTCCCTGGACCCAGCGGATTTAAAGAACTTCCGTCCAGTCTCCAACTTACCCTTCTTGGGTAAAGTTGTAGAGAAAGTGGTGTCGCTCCAACTCCTGCGGCTATTGGAGGATACTGATTATCTGGATCCCTTTCAATCGGGTTTCAGGCGCGGCTACAGTACGGAGACTGCTTTGGTCGCACTGATGGATGATCTCTGGCGAGCACGGGATGGGGGTCATTCCTCCATCCTGGTGTTACTTGACCTCTCAGCGGCTTTCGATACCATCGACCATGGTATCCTTCTGCGTCGTCTTGGGGAGGTGGGAGTGGGAGGCACTGTTTTACGGTGGTTCTCCTCCTACCTCTCTGACAGGACGCAGTCGGTGTTGACAGGAGGGCAGAGGTCGGCCCCTAGGCCCCTGGTTTGCGGGGTGCCACAGGGTTCGGTCCTCTCGCCCATCCTGTTTAACATTTACATGAAACCGTTGGGTGAGATCATCCGACGACACGGGGTGAGGTATCAGCAGTATGCTGACGATACCCAGTTGTACATCTCCACCCCGTGTCAGTTCAGTGAAGCAGTTGATGTAATGTGCCGCTGCCTGGACGATGTGAGGGTCTGGATGGGAGTGAACAGACTCAGGCTCAACCCAGACAAGACTGAGTGGCTCTGGATTTTGCCTCCCAAGGATTATGTCGACTGTCCCTCCCTGGTTCTCGGGGGAGAAAAATTTGGGTGTCCTCCTAGATCCACAGCTAAAATTGGAGCAACATCTTTCAGCTGTGGCTAGGGGGACCTTTGCACAGATTCGTCTTGTGCACCAATTGCGACCTTACTTGGAGAGGGAAGCTTTGCTCACAGTCACTCATGCCCTTGTCACCTCACGGCTAGACTACTGTAACGCGCTCTACATGGGGCTACCCTCAAAGAGCATCCGGAGACTCCAACTGGTACAGAATGCAGCTGCGCGAGCTGTAGTGGGTGTACCGAGATACACCCACGTAACACCTATTCTTCGCCAGCTGCATTGGCTGTCAATTAGTCTCCGGTCGCAATTTAAGGTGTTGGTCGTTACCTTTAAAGCCCTACATGGCTCAGGGCCAGGTTACCTTCGGGACCGCATCCTACCACATACCTCCCTACGACCGGTTAGGTCCCATAGAGAGGGCCTCCTCCGGGTCCCATCGGCCAAACAATGTCGGTTGGCGGGCCCACGGGGGAGGGCCTTCTCTGTGGGAGCCCCGTCCCTCTGGAACCAACTCCCACCAGAGATCCGGACTATCCCCACCCTGCTGGCCTTCCGTAAAGCCATAAAAACTTGGCTCTTCCGGCAGGCGGGGTGAATAGGAAGATCAGATTCCCCCCTTGAATGTTGTTTTTATAATTGTTTTAACTATGCCTTTTAATTTTAAATTATGATAATTGTTTTTATTGTACGCTTCTTATTCTGTTGTACGCTGCCCTGAGTCCCACGGGATTGGGCGGCCTATAAGAACGTCTATTAAATTAAATTAAATTAAATTAAATTGCGAGGTTCTGAACGGCGTTCTTGAACAGTACCTAAGATGTTTTATTAATTTTCAACAGGACAATTGGACTGAACTTTTACCATTTGCAGAGGTTGCATTTAATAACTCTGTACATTCAAGTACAGGTTTTACACCTTTTAGAGTAGCCACGGGGCAAGATTTCAGCCCAATACCGGAACTACCCACAGAAAAACCAACTATCCCCTCACTTAAGGAGTGGATAGAAAAGTTGCAAAACACATGGCCAGTAGTCAGGTTGGCTTTACAGGAGGCTAGAGAGGCTTTCAAAATTCAAGCTGACAAGAAAAGAGTAGAGGTTAAACCTTTCCAGGTGGGGGATAGAGTATACTTATCTACAAAATTCTTGAGAGCGTTACAACTATCAAAAAAATTAGGACCTAACTTTATTGGGCCTTTCACTATTAGCAGGATCATTAACCCAGTAGTAGTTGAATTGATTCTTCCAAAAACACTTAGACAAGTCCACCCAGTATTTCACATTAGTCTACTCAAGAGAGAGGTAACCTCACCACTTAGACCGGTGGCAGATACACCACCTGCCCCAATCATGATAGAAGGGGAACAACATTTTGAAATCAAGGAAATTCTTGACTCCAGAATCCATAGAGGGAAGACCCAGTATCTGGTAGCCTGGAAACATTTGCCTTCATCACAGAACGAGTGGGTCGCTAAACAACATGTGAAAGCCCCCACCTTATTGAGAAAATTCCACTCCAAATACCCTAGCAAACCTTGCTAACATATCATAATTGACTCTGCTTATGTCTTACAGGTGGACCTTCTTTTCTTTTGAGAGGCAGGATGTCAGAGTTCAAACTCTGTCATTCAGAAGGAAAAGGGGGGAGTCTGGCTCTGTTTGATCAAAAGGTTATACATATCCGGATCCCAGGCATCTGAGAGTTTTTTCATCTTAAGATAAGGGTTTATGGGGGGGTATCCGGATCCCAGACACATGGGAGCCTCTTCGTCTTAAGAGAATGTTTTATGGGGGGGTAATTGAAAGGAAGAACGGATCTGAGAAGCGGATCCATTTGTCAAACATTTGTGTATTCATTATGTGGAATGGGGTGGGGTGTTAGCTTAAAAGACTTGTCTTGCCTGAGGGCATGTTAGACCTTGCTTTGATTTGAAATGGTTGTATACAGATGCAAATAAAGGAAATCCTTTTGAAAACCTTTGACTGGACTCAGAAGTTCGTACCTTATTTTGTGGCTGAAGACAATCCTTACACCGGATTTCCCCCCCCCCCCACAACAATTGGAAGACCAAAAAATAATGACAATGAATCATGCCCTTCATCCACGCAGCAATATTGATGGACTCTACTTACAAAGGAGCATAGGTGGGCATGGAATGTTACATTAGATGGTTGAAGAAGAAAAAAAGGGCATTTGGAAGATTATCTGAAGAACAATGAAGAAGATGCATTGACACTAGTACACACGAAGGCTTACTAAGTAATTTGAAAGACCAAACTGGCCTACAGGAAAGATCAAATGTGGAGCAGAAAAGAGACATGGCCAGCACACACACTCACAAACTCACTGAGAGAGAGAGAGAGAGAGAGAGAGAGAGAGAGAGAGAGAGAGGGAGGGAGGGAGGGAGGGAGGGAGGGAGGGAGGGAGGGAGGGAGGGAGGGAGAGAGAGAGAGAGAGAGAGAGAGAGAGAGAGAGAGAGAGAGAGAGAGAGAGGGAAAGGGAGAGAGAGAAGATAATAGCAAGACCTGGCAATGGTTATGAGCAGGGCATTTGAAAAGTCAGAGGGGCCTTGAGCTTGTTTGGAGGTTCTAGCAGGGGAGCGCAGCTATCGTATACTCTTGACCGAAGATCGGTACACTCCTTCTATCTGGGAAGGTCGTCCTCTTCCACCGAGCGCGCAGCTTCCGGTTTGGGTCACGCCGGAGCGGAGCAGCAGCCGGCTCTCCAGAGGCTGCTTTTCGCATTTTTGTGGTTTTTCGGAGGCTTCAGGGCGAAACTGATCTTGAAGAGACCAGTGGCAGAGAGGGGAAACCTCGGAGCATCAGGAGAGAAAGGCAATCCCCCCTGATAGCGAGAGGAAACCCCGGGATCCGACTACAAAAGAGATCGGCTCCATCGAGCAGATCCGGTGGCGTGACGGAGGGACGAGAAGGAAAAGCTCCAAATGAGAACAGCTGAGGAGAGTAGAAAGAATGTGGATTGAAGACGGACTTTTAACAATGTGTAGATGGAATAAGAAAGAGCTTCCCTTTTAGTGGGTTTTCTTTTGAAGGACTGAGAACGATAAGCTTTGCTCTAAGAGGTTGGTGGCAGCGAATATCAATGGAGAGCGGAAATGACAGGAACGGAGATCCAGGATGTTACAATTGAAAGAAAAGAAAGAAAAACATCTGAGTGGATCGGAAAGACCGTTCTGTAAAGAGAGTAAATGAGAGAGTGGAGAAAAGAGTAAGCTTGAAGGGACTACAAAAGTGAAGATTGGTTAAGGAAGTGAGAAAGTTGGTGGAAGTTTGTAACGGAACATTTGGAAGCAACCGGAAGAGACATTTTTTTAAAAAAAAGCAACTAAAGAGATCGTGTAAGAAAGAACACCCGTTTTGCATCGAAGAACTTTATAAAACTGCATTGGATTAAGAAGCAAACCTGGCTGGATGAACTCCTTTTCTAAAATATTGATCGAAGGAGTGTGGAAACCGGATTTGTGCCTCACCTAAAGAACTGGGTTTGGAAGTGAATATCAGAGGACTACCTTGTGCTTTCTCTTCCCTCTTTGAGAACACACAGAGATAACGCTCCTACTGATTAACTGCTTCGAACTGAAATTGGACTGAACTGATTTGAAAAGGAGCATTCCTGGTGATATGTAATAACTGTCATCCTTTCTTGCATTTGTGGGAAGGTAAAAAATGTACTCTTAATATTACCTGCAGGATTTATATAACATTTAAGTGCTTAGATAGTTAAATACCAAATCTTAATCAAGTGTTTTAGAGATTTAGTTAAATTAATAACGTGGAAATATCTTGAATACTGACTACTAAATAGTAAAGAGATAAAGTACCTGGGATATCTTGTGATTACCAAATCTCTCTTGCTGATTGGGAGATATTGAAAAACAACTTTGGTGTAGATTTGCAATAACACTTGGCAATAGAAATTTTAAAATTTTTGACTGGGGACCCTAGCAATGACAAGCATACCCAATACAATGTCTAAGACAGGGAAAAAACCAAATATTTCCACCCCATCCCCGGCAGGCCAGCGGCAAATGGATAATCCCCCAGAGAACTCACAGGTTACCCTATCAGGGATACAAGAAATGATGTTAAGAATGCAAGACTCTATGGACAAGCATTGGGAGAGTATGAGGGAGGATATGGGTGAAATGAGAGGAGACATTAGAAAAATGGAGGAGAGAATGGGTAATCTTGATGAGAAAATGGGAACAATACAACAAGTACTAATAAATAACGAAAAAAGAATGAAAGCAGTAGAAGACAGAACTGAACAAATAGGTCAAAGAGTAATGGGAACTGAGAGGAGACTGGAAACAATTAACAGAGACCTCGAAGAGGCCATAGCACATCTGGAAAATGATAAGGCTTCTTTTTACTTGAGATTCCAGAATGTGCCAGAAGAACAAGACGAATGCCTTTTTGAAAAAATGGCTGAGATTATTGCAGGATTAAGAAATAGAGCCCAACAAGAGATTCTGAGTGAAATGGATGAAGTCTTTAGACTGCAGACAAATTATTCCCGTAGACATAAGCTACCTAGAGAGGTCCATGTTCAATTTATTAAAAAAAATATTCGAAATGAAATTTATAACAACGCAAGAGAGAGGACGCCGATATTTAAAGAGAAAGAAATTATAGTACTGAGACAAGTCCCCAGAAGAATTAGAGAGAAAAGGAAGGGATACAGTTTTTTAACTACACAATTGATAAAACAAAATATACTATACAGATGGCTGATTCCTGAGGGAATATTGATATCTATGGGAGACAAAAAGTTTAAGATTCTCTCAGTAGAGGAAGCTAGAGAATTTTACAAAGAATATATTGAGGAAGAAGAAGAGCAGGGACTTGCAGAGGAGAGAGAAAGAATAGATCGAGAGGAGCAAGATGCAATTGTAAATGAGATGGTACAGCAAAGAAAGGAGGCGAAAAGGATAGTATATCAGGAAAGAGATGGCGCAAGAACAAGGGCTCAATCAGAGTATAGGAAAAAAGGACAGAGGGAACCAACGAAATGAAGGATCAAAAGAAAGAGAAATAAGTCTTATTTCTATGAATATAAATGGATTAAACGCTCCAAATAAAAGAGAGAAAATTCTATCGAGATTAGAGAAATTGAATTTAGATATATGTTGTCTCCAGGAAGTTCATGTAAAAAATGTCCAATTTAATATTTTAGAAAAACCCTCTTTGGGCAAACTATTTGTGGCTTTGGCTAAAGAAAGAAAGAGAGGTGTGATTGTATACATAAAGAAATGGTTAAACCCAGAAATAATATATTGTGATGACGAAGGGCGACTTTTAATCGTGGAAATAAAGTTGGGATATAAGAAAATATTGTTGGTAATGATTTATGCCCCAAACACAAAGCAAAAACCTTTTTTTTCCAAAATTCATAAACAACTTTTGGAAATTCAATGGGAACATCTTTGTTTAATTGGCGATTTTAACGCGGTAACAGACCGAAAGAAAGATTGTAAAAGTAACAATAGGAGGAAAAAAAGAAGGAAGCTACCTGATTCTTTTGAGGAAATGAGAAAGGAATTTATACTGACTGATGGCTGGCGGTACTTAAATCCTGAAAACAAACAGTTTACTTTTTTTTCATATCCTCATAAGTCATGGTCACGAATAGACATGGCATGGATGACCCCCAAATTGTTAGATGACATAATGGAATTAGATATTCTTCCCAACGCTTGGGGAGATCACAACCCATTAAAAATAAAATGGAAAGGATTAAACCAGGGAAAGAAAAAAAGATGGTCCCTTAATCAAAGAGTTGTCCAGGAGAAAAACTATAGACAAAAAATAGAAAAAGAATTAGAATACTTTTTTGAAATCAATACGAAAGAACAAACCTCATTAACGAATTTATGGGATACAACCAAAGCATATATTAGGGGATTGACGATAGCCTATGTTGCCAACCGAAATAAAGAAAAAAGGAATAACTTAAACCTATTAAACCTTAAACTTAAAGACCTAGAAAACAAACTAGCAATTACCCCACAAGATGACGAAACTTTGGAAAAAATGAACGCAATCAAACATAATATAAATCTGATCTCGCAGGAAGATTTGGCGCAGAAAATTAAAATGTCAAAACAAAATTACTTCGAATTTGCCAATAAACCGGGGAGATGGTTAGCCCATAAATTGAAGAAAGAAAGGATGGACAGACAAATTGACCAACTGAGAGATGAGAACGGGGCGTTGTATCGTAAATCAGAGGAAAAGAAAAATATAGTGCGAAATTTTTATACTGAACTATACAAAAAAGAAAATATTAGTCAAGAAGAAATTAAGGAATATATGGAGAAACTAGAATTGCCAGTCCTATCTGAAGAGGATAGGACGGTTCTAAATAAAAACATAACAACCGCAGAAATTAGAAAGGCCATTGCCAAACAAAAAAACAATAAAACGCCAGGCCCAGATGGTATACCTTCAGAATTTTATAAAAAATTCCAACAACAATTGGAAAAATTAATGTTAGAGGTTTATAATGGGGCTATGGAAGAAGCTAAAATTCCCGAGTCTTGGAAAGAGGCGTATATAACGTTAATCCCGAAAGAAGAAGCAGATAAATTACAAATCCAAAACTACAGACCCATTTCATTATTAAATACAGATTATAAGATATTAGCCTCTATTATGGCAGAAAGACTTAAACCAATACTAAATAAACTAATACACTCTGACCAGAACGGATTTTTGCCAAATAGACAAATCAGCCACAATACAAGAATTATACTGGATGTCCTTGAGTATTACGATATACATATAGGAAAACAGCTGGCATTAATCTTTATTGACGCCCAGAAAGCTTTCGATAACCTGGATTGGCGGTTTTTCATAACCCAGCTTGAGATGATGAATTTTGGTGTTAAATTTTTAAATTTGATTAAGGCAATCTACAAGGAACAATCAGCCAAAGTACTTGTGAATAATGATCTGACGGACAAAGTAAATATTCAGAAAGGAGTTCGCCAAGGGTGCCCCCTATCTCCTCTACTATTTATTCTGGCCTTAGAAATTCTTTTGAGGTGTGTAAGACAAAATCATAATATAAAAGGTTTAAAAATTAAAAAGGAGGACTATAAGGTGCAGGCCTTTGCAGACGATATGACTTATATCCTGGAAGACCCCATAAAATCGGGTCCAATATTAATTGAAGAAATAGAAAAGTTTGGTAAAGTGGCAGGATTAAAAATCAATAAAGAAAAAACAAAAATAATAACTAAAAACTTAACTGAAAAACAAAATAGGACTTTAGAAACAATACTGGGAATTAAAATAGTTAAAAAAGTCAAATATCTAGGGCTATGGCTTACTGCCAAATGTAGCACCATCAAAGAAGACAACTATACAAAATTGAATCAAAAAATACAAAAAGAGTTGCAGAATTGGGCTAAATTGCAACTATCGTTATTAGGTAAAATTGCCATTATCAAAATGAACGTTTTACCCAAGCTATTATTTCTATTCCAAATTGCACCCATAAAACTTAAAAAGAACTTTTTCACGGAACTAAATAACATCGTCCGCAAATTCATTTGGTCAAAGAAAAAGGCCAGAATTAAACTCCAGACGTTACATGACCGTAGGATTAATGGTGGCTTTGGACTCCCGGACTGGGAAAGCTATTACAAGGCGGCTGCATTAAGCTGGATCAAAGAATGGGTTTTATTACGTAACAGAAGGATCTTAACTCTGGAAGGTTTTAATCTTCAAGTAGGCTGGCATGCATTCCTGTGGGGAGGGAAACATAAGGCACATGCATACTTTCAGAGGCATTATATACGGGGCCCCTTACTAGAAACCTGGCTTAATATAAAAAATGATTACTATAAAAAAATTCCTAAATGGCTATCAACATCTGAAGCCATTATACATCCAAATTTTATAAACAAGAATAAAACTATTATCTATCAACAGCTTTTAGATGAACAAAATAATCTTAGGTCAAGACAAGAACTTAGTATAAAGGGCATAGATTTAGAATGGTGGCACTATCTTCAGATTCAAACCCGATATAAGAAAGATCTCTCCCAATTCGGCTTCCAAAACAGTAATGAATTAGACAAAATATTTATGGGGCCAGATGAAAAAATGATCTCCAAATTTTATAATCTGCAGTTGAAAACTAAATTAAAAGAGAACGAAACTAAAGGCTATATGATCGCTTGGGCTCAAAATTTGGGATATGAAATAAATTTGAATGAATGGAAGGTTATTTGGAAAATCAATTATAAATTGACACTAGCTGCATCTTATAAAGAGAATATCTATAAAATGGTATACCGTTGGCACCTCTCCCCAGATCGCCTGGCAAAGATGTTTCCATCGCTATCACCTAAATGTTGGAAGTGTAAAAAGGAAGCAGGGAGCTACTACCACATGTGGTGGTCGTGCCCCAAGGTTCAAGTATTTTGGAAAAAGATTAGATCTTGGTTGGAACAGATTCTAAATGTGAAAATGGAATTAAAACCAGAAATGTTCTTATTGGGGATCTTCCGGAGCAAATTTACTAAAGAAGAAAGATATTTAATTTTACAAATAACAACCGCAGCTAGACTACTATATGCCCAAAATTGGAAATCTGATATTATTCCCTCCTCAAATATGATAATTCGGAAAATTTTAGAATGCTCAGAAATGAGCAAGTTAACGATGGACATCCATCAAAAAGACAACTCTGATTTCTATGAAATATGGGCAAAATGGTATTCCTGGTTACAATCAAATAAAAATTTAAAGCTATGGACATAGAAGAAGACTTGATCCGAAAAATCTTTCCTTACCATCTCCTTTATAACAATAAAAATGATTATTATCGATGCACATAATCCGAGGATATAAATATGAAAAATAATGTAAATATGTATAAATACGTTTTAGATTAGTTTGAACTAAAGAGTAAAAGGGATAAAGGTTAAAAGCAACCAATGTAGTAAGATTGCAAAACTGGATTTAGTTACATAAAGATATAGCTGTTAAATTGAAATGCTGTTTTTTTTTCTTTTGTGTATTAGTGTTTGTATTTTTTTTCTCCTTCTTTTCCCTTTTCCCCCTTTTTTAATGTTTTCTTTTTTCTTTTTTCTTTGATGTTGTGTGTTATTATGTATGTTCTTTTTAAAGCTTAAAAACCAAATAAAGATTATTTTTTTTAAAAAAAGAAAAGTCAGAGGGGCTAATTCTGGCTGCACAAAACCAAGCCTTAAAAAACAAATGCATTCATTGTATGGTACATGTATTTGTATATGGGTGACAATGGTGGAGGAAAAATAAAAAACTTTTTATTAAAAAAACACAAATGCATTCAAAACCAGAAGCGTGAAGATCACAACAGACAGCAAATGATGCCTCTGCAAAGAAGCTGACGAAACAATGGACCGCCTGGTTAGCTGCTGCAAGAAGATCACCCACATTGACTACCAATAACGGCATGACAAAATAGCAACAATGGTGCATTGGAAGATCTGCAAGAAATACCATTTGTCTGCAAGCAAGAACTGGTGGGATCATACTGTAAAATAGAGAAAGTAGAAATATAAAATGAAGAAGCTAAAGTGCTCTGGGAGTTTAGAATTCAAACAGATAACCATCTGCCACATAACCCAGACTTAACAATTGTTGGTAAGAAAGACAAAAATCTGGTACAGTAGAACAGAAGAAGGGAAATGGGAGAAAATCATAAAATATAAAGACCTGCAAATAGAAGCACAACTGTGGCAAAAGAAAGCAAAGATAGTACCAATAGTAATCAGCGTCTTGTGTGCAATCCCAAAACATCTGGAGTATCACTTGAATATTAGCGGCATTGACAAAATTACGCGCAGTCAATTGCAAACGGCAGCTTTACTTGGAACAGCTTACATCCTGCAATGATATCTTTAAAA